>RJWH01001288.1:109001-235537 GCA_004363575.1 Solenodon paradoxus | reverse complement strand
CACCTGTCCCTACTGCTTTGCACGCTCCTGATCCTAGAACAAGGGGAAGCCTGCAAAGGAGCCCGCTCCCAAAGGACACTTTCTTGGCATGTCCCGCAAAAAAACACATACATCATGAAGACAGACTATATGAGAATCTTGTTCTGGGACTAAAAATGGTGAATAGCAGGTCCTTCTTTTATTGTTTACAAGAACAAGAAGGTGTGGTCCCTTTTCTGATCATAGTAAGGTACTTATAATATCCCAAAAATCAACATTCTACCATCTAGAACACTGTAGTGATAAACATCAGTGTCAGGTAGGGAAGGATGGTTAAGCGAGGATTACATTTTGAAGTGGTTTATTAATCAATATTTCAATATTATAAAATGTTTACTTTCTCCTGAACCACAGAGCTCAGAAAAGAATTATAATAATAATGAAACTTCTCATATATAAATGGGATAATATGGGTCTATTGCTTTTAACTTGCTTTGTTCATTGAGCAATGTATCATGAACATTACTTCTCATATTAGTAAACAACTTTGTTAACTCTTGTAAATGTATATGCAATATTCTGTTGTGAGAATATGCTATAATATAGCCAACAGAGTTTATATAATATATAATTATATATAGTATAGTATATATTAAATATACTATATATATATATTACTGGAATTTTGACTCTAAAAATTCATTATTAATTATGTTGCATTATATATATGCCATTAAATACTTTCATCATCTTTAACAGTTGAGGTAATACATTTCTAGAGGTGGGATTGTCACACTGAAGGGTTTATGTCAAGGAGGAAAATCTTAAATAGTTTAAACTGGTGTTCACTAAGAAACTGCTTTTCCAACTCCTTTTCTTAGTGTCGTGTAGACCATGAAGTGACTGTCTTTGGAATTAGACTCCCAATTTATATCTACTTTCAATTCTATGCCAGCTAGATGGGGTCTGAAAAACGGAAGCCACGCCGACCAGCTTCCGTTCCTACGAATGGTTTTCATCCACATACTTTTCTACCTCCTTTTCTTTCTCACCTTCCCAAAAGCTCAGACTCTGAGAAACCAGTGACGCAGTTACCAGACACCTCCATTTCCTCGACTTACCCGCTGCTCCTCTGCTCTCTCCAGTCCTCAGCGTCATCTGAAGTCTCACTGTGCCCTGAGGGCTCTGCTTTTCTGGAGCCGAAGCGGGAGGACCGACAGTACCTTTCTCACCGTTTCCACAAGGCAAGGGACGGCTCAGGCTTCTAGCTTCTTACTGCCTCTGCCCAGCCTTTCCATTACCTCCGGGCTGGAAATGCCCTCTCCTGTGGGGGTCATCGCTGCCGTCTGTCTAATTCACCATCTCTCTCTCGCACCCTGGTCCCACTTACAGCCAGAGGGCTCTTTTCAAAGCCAGGGCGCGTCACTGCCTGAAACCACAGAACGGTCCCTGTTCACGCAGGGTACGGCATCCTCCCCTGGCTGTGAACGCTGGAGGGTTTGTGCTCCAGGCTCTTCCCCACTGCTGTCGGGGGCACCTCCGTCAGCGCCCCGGGGTCCTTCAGTTCCCACACGTCTGGGCTGAAGCGCCACTTTATCACGGAGCCCTCCCCCAACCAGCCGTCTGAAACGGTGCTGGGCCTCCTACCCCTTCACATTCTCGGCCGTCTCTGTCTCTTCTGGCCCTCGGGCCCTCAGGGCCCTCCAGGGCAGGCATGAGAGGCACACATCCAGGAAACCAGGGCCCATTTTGGTTTTGTTCGTAGCGAATCCCTAGCGTCTTCCATCGGCACACACTAGACGTATTTGTCGCATGAATGACAGAATGAAGGAAGCCCTGGCGATCCGCTTATCTGTTAGTCGCTGGCTCCCACTTGTTTTACACACTGACACTCGCCTGCTCGATGCTATCATGGCATTTCCTCTATTTTCCTGTCTTGCAAAATAGACTACAACTTCCTTAAAGGCAGCACCCATCCTATTTTTCAGTCTCACCTACACTTAGGAAGGACTTGGCACGTGGCAGAGACTCAGAAAATATTTATCGATCTTCCCTATCACCCCTATTGTCCCCACTTTGCAGACAAGGACCAGAGGCTCGGAGTTCAGAGAATCCTCCAAACTAGGGAATGACTGGCCCGTGACTTTAACTCACATATTTTACCCGAAGTCTATGTATTTATTGTTCCCCCTTTACTCTTGTTTGCCTTCCTCTACTAATGGTCTATCCTCATCTTGACTTGACAAACCCAGAAACTTCTAGCATTATTCACATGCTGTGAAAAGTTATGTTTGAGACCTTCGAAGCCTTAATTTGTCAAATGTTTGGAAGAAAAATATACTGCTCTAATTATAGACTACAGATGGTACTTTGAAAACTTAAAAACTATGTCATTTAACAAAGTAGAACATAAAAGAATCATGCTTCCTAAAGTGACCTCATTTCCTCAAAGGAACATTTGTGTGAATCTTACTTTGAAAGACAGAGACAGGCTGCCTACACATTTTTGTTTATAAGAATACCTACGGTAAGTCCATTAAGCACCAGCGATAATAATTTTAACCACCAATTATAAAAGTGGGCCTTTCTAATTATAAGCAACATTTAGCACTTGGGACTGAGTTATTGCTGGTTCTATAAGCTGCAGATCTAACGAAAGCCAAATATACCCTAGCTGGATTTTACCCCACATTTCAAAATTTCTAATTATATTGTGATAGCATCAGCACTACCCTCTGCAAAAGTTTAAAATCTCATGACTCAAAAAGAATCTACAGGGAAACTTCCAGAATCAAGGGGAAAATGGGAAGGAGGCCCGGGCCTTCTAGCAAAACCAAATAGCATGAGGAATGAACTCTGAAAAACACAGGTAATGTGATCAAAGGGATTCCCCCTGGTTTTCTAGAAGAGACACCCAGTTTCCCAATTCTGCCATTTCTCCTTGAAATTAACACTAATATAAATCAAAGCAATAAAACATAATGTGATCTTTCTCATTCACCCACAGAACATGACAGAAAGACAGAGAGCAAATCACTGAATTAATTCCACAAACATTTCTGGAGTCATGAAAAGACCAAAGATCCCACCACAGTTTTAGTAGTAACTAAGCATGATGATGAGACCTATTCAAGAGATATGGCACGTGTAGGTAGAGTAACTGTTATGTCCCCAGTCCGCATACACCCCAGGGGCTCAGGCTCTCATCCTGGGAATGGGGGAGCAACGAGATGCACAACCAAATAAAAATAAATAAAAGTGCTTCTTTCTCCTCTCTTCCTGCCTACCTGCCTCTGCTCATTTTCGTTCCTGTCTGTATCTTTCCTTTAAAAAACAGCTTCTATCTGATATCTGAGATGGTGAAAATAAGAGTCTCTCCTAAAGTATAATAAGTTCATTAAACCCCAAATGTTGGGTATGAAGTGAATTCAGTTGTTAAACTTTATTTTTAAGCAGTAATGACTTTCACATGTATCACATAAATGCTGTTTCTCCATTTAAGACAATGACATAGTACATATTATAATATACATGTGAAAACACACATAATATGTATATATTTATGCTATATATGTTATAAATATATGTTATACATCTACATGTATATTCAAAGAAAAAATTTTCCATTAAAGACCCTATAGAAATTAGAATAGAATTGGTGTGATACACAGAATATGGCAAAAACTGTGAAGCTGACTGAACATTGATGTCTTCAAGAAATGTTTTTGACTCACCTAATTCCAGGTTGCAGATAATCGATCGTCAAAAGAACTGCTTAATTCTGGAATGTTCTGTCAAATACATGGAGCAGTGCATTTGCCTGTGCATGTGTGCATACATGTAGAATCAAATCAATTTGCATAAGAAATGCTACCAGTTATGGTTCCATTACATTTTAGGCTCTGCCCAAAGGATCGTCTATGCTGCACTTCATTCAACACATGTGTCAAAATTATTAGATGCCTAAAATTATGATTATATCTCATAGTGACTAGAGCACACAAGAAAAAGTCGTTAGAAGTATAAGAATTAGAAACAAAGAAGTAAAAGCGACCCCTATTTTCATAAGACATAGTTCTATATCTGGAAAACCTACGCAAGTCAGTGGGAAATGACTACAGACAATTAGTCTAATAAAATAGCAAGTATAAAATCAACATATTAAAATGAATGGCCTTTCCATATAGCTACATGCATATACATACAATGATGATAAAATGCAAAGATATAATAAAAGGGAAATAAAAATAAATGAATGAATGAATAAGACACCTACATATAAAGTTAACAAGAAATGCTCAGCAGCAGCGATCACAACAACAATATACTCCCAAGGGCCACAAAAACTAACTTGTACAAAAGGGAAGAGCTAATGTCAGACAAAAATCAGCTCTAACCAAAATGTCAATGCTCCATAATTTAATTTAAAAATTCAACAGCTGTTTTTTTCACTACACAAGCTTTACTTAAAAGTTTATTTGGAAGAACAGAAAAATACAGGAACACCTGAGAAAGGAAGAATAAATGGTGCAGTGGAGAAAAGCTAGTCCTTCCAGAAATCGTCACACATATAAAGCCTTTAAAATTAAAATGGTGTGATATTGGTGCAAAAATGAATTCAGCAAACGATGGCTCAGAAGTGAAATCCAGAAACAGACCCTCTTGTATTGGCAAATTTATATGCTGTAAATCAGAGTTGCAACTCAATTGGGAAACAATAGACATTTAAAAAAGTGACTCCTCAAAACCTGGGTTGCTGAATAGAAAAATAAAATGGGTCCCATCTTCACATGGTACACAATGGTATACAAACAGCCAAAGATTTAGATGTAAAAAAAAAAAAAAAAAGAGAAGACATTGATAAATTCTTCCGCAATTTGAACATGTAGAAAGCTTTCCTAATTACATTTCAAAATCTAGAGGCAATAAAAAAACGATGAAAGACTCTGACCCCTTAAAAAAAGCTTTTGCACCACAAACGCAGTAAAAATATAAATGCAAAATAGATAAAAAACATATGCGACTTATAGCAAAGGGATGATTCCCCTTGGACATAAAAAGCTAAAAAAAATGTTCAGCAATCCTATTAGAAAAATCAGCACCGAATATGAACAGATGGTTCACTGGAGGAAATGCAAATGGACCTGAAACATAAAGAAAGGTGCTTAGCCTGGACCCAGAAGATGCCAGTTAGCATCACTGGGCGGGGAAGGGAAAAGGCACTGGAGACCTGGGGCCCCTGCCTCCCTGCCTGGAGTTTCCCTCACACACACTTGTTTCCCAACATCCCAACTCTTTCAGCTGCCTGCACTTGCTCAGATTCTTGCCATTGAGAATCTTCTGGAATTTATTAACACCTGGGACCAGGGGAGAGAGAAAGAGGCAGCTGAGGCGCTGGCAACACTATGCATCCTTCAGAGTGCAGACACCCAGATGCGGGCACTTGAACTTGGCTTCATCTGCGCTGACTCAGCACCTGCCAGGACTCATCTGACAGACACGGAATCACGTTCCAACGTGGATGAGAGCAGCCGTTTCTGGAAGCTGCCTCTGATGGCCTGCGGTCCCTCCGGAGAAGCCGCTGTGTCTCTGCTCTTCTCACTTCATGTTTTGAAATACTGGCAAGGCGGGGAGGTAGGTAAGATCAGTCATTTGTCTGAGTCTGCTCTCACCAGCCGCATTTTGCAGTGACGTGGGTGCTGCTGTGCACCTAGCCAGTGGACCAAAATCATCGGCTGGTGTCGCTGCGGGAAAGAACCATGCTGACGCCTCACTGGTAGGCAAATCGAATAAAACTCAGACCTACCACCCCTCTTCTAGGCATCCATCCCGAAGACATACCTCTCAAAAGACAAAAACAAAAGAGAAAGCAAAAAAAAAAAAAAAACCTCCCTAAATATAAAGAACGACTAATAGCCCTATTTGATCCAGCAGATTGGAAAGAAACATTCATCCCTGCAGGACTGATTAATAAGCAACAAAACATCTACAGAGGGTCTGTATTCTTGTAAAAAAATTAGAATTATCTTAGTATTAATCTGCTGCCATGGAGTACTTTCCAGGATAGAGTGTGAAGTGGAAAACAGTGGTAGATAGAACAATCACCTTTTTCTAGCAAACGGGCGTTACACAGCATGCATACACACTTGCTTATGTCATAAATAAACAATGAAAGGATAGCTCACATGTTAAAACAACAACCAGACACTCACATGGCTACCCACAGGGTGAAGGAGAAAATGGTGTGAGGGCAGCAATGAAGCCGACATCCTCTGGGTGCTTCTTGCTTTATTGGCTAACTTTTATAAAAATAAAAAAGATTCTTAGAAGAAAAAGCAACCCCTAAAGCGAATGCAAAATAAAACAAAGCAAGCTAATGAGTATTGATTGGTAACAACCAGACAGAAACTATTTTGTGACTTTGAAACACAGTAATTCAAATATACATATATACACATGCATACGTATATATACACACATAAATATTTATCTCCAGTATACACATGCACATGCATACATATGTATCCAGCACATATGTGTGTATATATGCCTATAGATCCAGTATATGTCTGTGTGTGTGTGTGTGTGTGTGTGTGTGTGTGTGTGTGTATGCATCTTGGACCAGAAACCAAGAAAGTTGTGAAAGATGCTAGAAATGTAGTCAAAAGAACTCAGGAGACTTTGACCAAAGATAAAACAATAAAAGATAACAGATCAAAAAATGTATTCATAATAATATTGAAAACTACACTAAAAACAGCAGAAAGAAACCCTCATCGATCACCATTGTGCAACTGCAGTCAATGTCGGAGGTGGGCAATCAGGCATTGCTCCTGTGAGCTGGGCGACCACACAGAGATCAGGGGACATTCTCAGGACAGAAGTGATTGAGCCAATGCCCGTGGGAGTGGCAGGAGGAGACAGCCTCTGCTTCAATGGATCTGGGGCTGGGGAAAGCCTTTGGTAAAAAGCTGATAAGGAACACTGCAGGGGGTGGGCTCCATTGACAGCAGGTAATCCCTCACCCATCAGTCCTGACGTTGCAGAAACAGCAGCAGACACCTAGGGAGGCAAGAGACACACCCAGCACCACTTTCTACCTGTGAGCTATTTTGGCGTCAGGGAAGGAAAACTGATGAGATTTACAGAGCACCAAACAATGGCAAGACCACTTCAAAGATACCACAGGTGCAAACATCGAATCCACAAAGGCAACTTTACAGAACCGTGTAGTTTCTCTGACACATCTGATGGCAAGGGGAGGCCATGGGGAGAGGGAGAGGGGAGTGAGCTTGAATATTAACGGATGAATAAGACAGATCAACCACAGGTAATGTGTGGATTTTAGATCCTGCATTGAATTAAGAAAAATTATTTTAAAAGTTTGTATGATAAATCAGAAAAATGTGAACACTGGATAGTTTATGAACAAATTTTTGTGTAAAATAGTAGTGCTAGAATTGTGTTAAAATTTAGAGATAATTTAGGAAGTTCTGAAAGATGAAAAAATATGATATACAGGATTGGTTTCAAAATATTTTAATTACTGAGGGGTAAAAGGGAAAGGGAGGTCATTTAGACAAAATATGTGTTTGGCAGCAGACAGGAAATTGCTAAATGTGATTGACTGATGCATGAGGGTTCATTATACTATTCCCTGCGTTTTCATGAATGTTTGAAAATTTCCATAATGAAACAGTACACACATACACATTACAAATATACACATGCACAATCACACACATACACACATGCACACACATGCATACATATGCATATACACATGCACACACGTGCACACAACACGTGCACACATGCACACACAACACACGCATACACACATGCACATGCATGTGCACCAAGATGTTAGCTAATTTGTCCAAGACCACATGGCTTGCTACTGGAAGAGCTATTCACCAACATGCGAATTAAAAATACATTTAAATTTTTTTAATTTTAGGAAAGGAATTATGCCTTTTAAGAAAAAAAAAAAACTAGCTCTTAATAGGATATTTGGTTCTTAGTTACCCAATAAAGCTTATTGCATGAAATATTTTTAATCAGTTATGCCCTGTTTTGTTCCAAAAAGGATGATGAATCAAGTGAGTGAAAAAGTGAATATGAAAGCTTTATTATGAATTAGGGGCACTGTTTGGATGTGACAAGCTTTGGCTTGATATTCATATAATCCAATGGAGAATAATGACAATCCATTTTTTCTAACATTGGCCTCCAATAATATAATATTACTACTATATGCAGATTTTGAACATATTTGGATTCAGTCATTTATTTAGGGAAAAGTTTTTGCTGAATATAGTACAGAAAGATGAGCTGGAGAAAAGCTAGAGTGGTCCAAGGGCATTCTCTTTCTTCATTTGTCCCCCACACTCTGATGGGATCTCCTCTTTGCCAGCTGTTCCTCTGTGTTTATAAGTCAAAACCAGAGTTGCAGTGAATATCAGTGCAAAATAAAATTCCATTCAGTATGAAATTCCATTCATTTCTTCGAGAGTCTCTTCCTCCTAAGCACAGTAGGAAATATCCTCTAGTCTGTTCTGAAAACCCAACTCCATCATTCAACATCCCCGCCCCTCATCTCCTACAGGGAAACGGCCCCAAGGATCTCAGCCCATTTCCTGTTCTAACTTAGCACAGGACCCCTACATTGGTCCCAATCCCCCATTCCCCACCTTGTGAAGTTCTTATCACCCCACCTAGGTCCTTGAAGATGGAGTCTTTCTTTTATGTTTCCATGTTATATTATCGATCCAAGTAAGCACAGCAACGGTGAATCTTGTCAAGAACACAATTCGGACCACAAACAACAAATGTTCATTGACTGGTTACTAGTTTTTCGTGGTTTCTTATTGTATGAAATCCTCCCAACTACTCTCAATTAGCTGCAATTATTGACCATTTTACAGATAAAGCAAATGAGTTCCAGAGAATAAGCATTGGAGAAGGGATTGGAATCGAAGCCAGTGTGACCCTCAAAACCCTGACCTTAACAGTGACCATACACAGGTCTATGTTTTCTACAAGAAAATGCAAGTGGACAGTCCAGAAAACGCTCCACCCGCTGCAGCCAACTTTGTCCTCGGACAGGAACAGCACGACAGACACAGGAAGGACTGGGCTCTACCTAACCGACTATTTTTCATTAGGTACTGAAGACTCATAAAGAAAGCTGGAGAAGGAAAGAAATGTTTTCTCTCGATAATTTCCGGCTAAGCCAGCTGCCTGTTCTTGTAAATAAAGTTTTATTGAAACACAGCCACGCCCAGTGGTAAGTGTGTCTGTGACTGCTTTGTGCTTCCGATTCAAAGAGAATCCAGAGATACAGAGCATCTGGCCACAAAGCCAAAGAAATTTGTTACCCGGCCTTCTACTGAGTAAGTTCATGACTTTTGGGTTAGATGAACAACACAGATTTCTAACAGCTTATATAGAGATTGTATGTTTGTTTATAGGACCCAGATTGAAGGATAAATTGATTCTGACACACACACAATTCTATCAGTGCGGATCGGCAAAACAGGGTAGCACCTGCTGTGTTAGGCATCGACCTTGGGGTTGGAACACAGCACATTTACAGTAATTTCTGGATACACAGAGGAGAACCTAGGAAAGGAGGAGAAAAAGGGTGAAAGGGAATTTCATTAAAAACTTAAAATGGTTGATGTCCTTTATCTTTCTTCTTCATATTACTTAAGCAAGTCCTAGAAAGTAGTTGAGTAACCTATGACCCCACAGACCATGCTTCTTACAGGAATTCACCCTATAAAAGCACAGAGGTATGCAAACACATGCCAGACCCTTCACTGCAGTATTCCTTATAATAATCTTGGAGACAATCTAAACAACCTAAATAAGAGATTCAGGCAACCGACTGACCTCTAAAAGAAAAGATCTACATGTGACATAGAAGGATGCCATCATGGATTTATGAAATAGGTTTTGGAGTAAAACCAGTTGGACAATAATATAAATTACAATCTTACTTAGCTAAAACAAGCCAAAGAAACAAAACAAAAATAAACTAAATTTGTGAACATGGATAAAGCTAGGGAATAACATATCCCTAATGTCTAGTCGAGCTTATTCCTGGAAAGTGCCTTATGTAGGTGAGATGTTTGGGGTTGGGATGAGGATTTTTACTTTAGTGAATTTCCTTCCTACTCAGAGTTGTTACATGACTTGATGCACTGACACGACCTCTTTAGATTTTATTGTCCTGTCTGCTGCATGTGAAGTAACTCCAGGGACCTGAAAAGCGACTTGGGCCCTGCCAGGATGCACCATCTTTCAGATCCACTGCTGAAGTTTGATCTTAAGCAGTCACCATTGTCAATGTGTCTAATTGCTTAAGAGCTCAGCCACAGCAGGGGGGAAAATGAGAAAATGTGTTCATGGAACAAAGATGGTTTGGGAAATGTAAACCAATTTTGCAGTAAGTGTAGATTGCTTGTGTACTTAATTGGCATCATTCTAAGTACAGAATAAATTCATGGTAGAGCATATTTGGAAAAGAAAAATAAGTGAGATTTGTGAATTGATGATGACTGTGACGACGTCTCTCCTTTAACACCTGTGTGTGACTGAGCTGGGGTAAATCAGAATAATACAATCATTGGAAGTATTTTGATTTTGGTAGTTAATATCCAAGCAGGTAATATAATACATATAATAACAAATCAAATGATATATATGTACACATACACAGAAATGTGATGTGCAAATACACATTTATATGTCATATAAATGTATACATACACATACGTATGATTTTCATTTAACCTTCACAACACCCTATGAGGTTGGTATAATAATCCTCCATTTGACAGGTAATGTTTAGCTGAAATTCATACAACCAAGTAAGCCACAGAACCTGGATTTGAACTGAGATGTTCTAGCCCTATTGTCACTTCGGAGCCCCTTTTGTGGTCAGATGAATGACCCCTGAAGATGACTACATCCTAATGAATGGAACTGGGACTGTGTTATGTTACCTGTCAAGGGAGAATTCAGTTGCAGGTGGAGTTAAGGTTACTAATCAGTTGACCTTGAGATGGAGAGATGATCTGGATTGTCCACTTTCTTCAATGGAACCACAAGGATGCAGACGTGAAAGAGGAAGGCAGTAGAATGTACCTGAGTGATGTGATATGAGAAATACTTGACCGGCCATTGTTGTCTCTGAAGATGGGAGGAGGCCATGAGGAAGGCAGTTGGCCTGCAGAAATTGAAAAAGGCAAAGAGATTCTCCCCATGAGCTTCTAGAATAACATAGCCTTACCAATACCTTGACTTTAGCCTAGCAAGACCAACTTTGACCTGCCTGTAAAACAGTCCAATTGTGTTGTTTGAAGATAAATTTGAAGTAATTTGCAACAGCAGCTGTAGGAAACTATTGTAACTCTATATAATATGAACTCTGCCTGTTAACTTTGCTGAACTGCAAGTTCTGTTTCATAACATTAAGATGCCTTTTTAACCCCAATTATTTTCCAAAATGTGTCTTTGAAATTTTTGTAATTTTTTAGAGTATAAGTTTAATACTCCTTTTGATAAATTAATTCCTAAGTATTGTATTGTTTTTACGTTATTGCAAATAACATTGTTTTCTTAATTTCCTCTTTGGAATTTTTATTTCTAGTCTACAGAAATAGAGTGCATTTTTATGTACCGATCCTGTCTACTGCAGCATGGCTGAATGTATTTACTAATTCCAATAGTTCTTTGGTGGAGTCCTTAAGATGGGTGACATACAAAAGCATGTCACTGTGATCTTATTCTCTGCCATAAATACTTTTCTGCTCCTAATGTGACCAACTCCTTCTCTTACTTCGGGTCTCACATTAAAAGTCATCTCCTGAGACATCTTTCCTGACATTCAGACTCAAGATTGCCAACACTGCAACTATATCAGCATTCTGCTTTTATTTTTACATGGTATAACAACAAACAGAACATGTATGTTTATTATTAAAATGTTCAAGTAAAACAGAAAAGTAGTGAGAATATTATATTACATGGGTATACTCATTAGTAAGATTTCATATTTGTCATATTTTCTTTCTTTTTTATCGTTGAATATTTTAAGCAACTTAGCAACTCTCTTGACATTCTACTCTAGATAATTCAGAATGCATCCCAAAAAACTAAAGGTATTTTCCTTCATAACTGGAAAACATAGGCAGATATTCAGAGACAAGTTATGTCCTTAATATCATCTATTTTCCTGGCCATATTCAAATTTCCTCAGTTGTTTCAAAGTCCTCTTTTTCAGCTGATTTGTCAAACCTTGAATCACATCAAGGTCTACAATTTGCACTTAATATGTCAGTATAAGTCTACAACAGATGCCCCCAAACTTTAAAAAAATAAATAACGTTGACGAGATTGGATCATTTGCTTGTTGACTTGGTTTTTATTTGATTTGGGGCTGCCAGATCAGAAGAGCACAGACTGGTGTGTCTCATTCCTTGAATATAGTTGATATTCAGTAAACATTTCTAAAACAAGTATGTGAATGAGTAGATGAATGAATTCCTAGATTAGGGATAGAGGCAATTTGCTATGAGAACACTGAGAGGGTCATTTTTATACAGGTACCCCTGAAGTTCCCCCAACGGTCAGTAAAACGTGCATTATTGAAACTCTGTGTCTTCAACAACACTCTGAAGGAGAAGCATCAGTCTTTGAAATGTCCTTATTGACCACAGGCATATAACTGGATCCTTATTTAATTAGAAGATGAGCCATGATATTAAATTCTAGGGTCACCTTCTTCTTGATACTCAGTTGGTCTTTTCATCTTTCTCAACCCTCTCCTGCTTTCATATTTCTCTTCCAAGAAAGAGAATTAAAATTCCAGCTCTGTGACACTGACACAAATCATTCAGCTTTAGAATAAACCCTCTGGTTCCTGAGACTCCACGTGCGGTGGGGGAGACATGACTTCGAGCCACATTTTTCCTGCTGGAACTAAACTATCTCCCTCCTTAGTCTCGATGTGACTAATATAAAATGGTTCCTGCGGCATTTAGGAAGAATTTAAAATCTGAAAGCACTCACATTACTTTACAGGCTGTGTAGTCTTATACTTCCTGACAGAGCCCATTTCCCTAACATTAAAATTTAATACCAGCATTTCTCCTCTTTTCAATTTGCTGTTTAAAAATGTAAGCACTTTTAGATTCAGGCTCTCTTTCAACAATCCTTTCCAGTTTCCACATGCTTTATGTGAACCCTGCAACTTCTTTTTTCCTGTAGAATATTGAGGTCATTGATGCTCTTCAATTTTGTCTTTACAAATAAAATTCAAGAACCTTGCAATGATTTTCAATGTAAGGTACATAGTGAGTTGAGTTGTGGGGACCTTTTCTAAAGGAAGGCATTGAGGGAAGGTAACGTGGCTTGATAATGATTTTTCCAAGGCTTATACAATGGGCACACTTTGGTTATTTTACTAGAGATCCCTCTAAAGAAAACAGTAGGATTGTGAATAGTTTTTGGTGGTTATGGTCTTCCTACCTCCATTCCACAAAGAACCATTTCTGTTGGTTGGTTGGTTAGTTTTTACTGCGCCTCATCCATTCTCTATTCTTCACTGCCCATCTTTTGTCCTTTGGAAATAAATCCTCCTTAATTTAGTCCATACAGTGTATGTAGGATTGAATGTGCTCACTTTGCTCCAGTGGTAATCATGTGACAGAAGTATTACCAGTCAGAACATTTCTACTAACTGGATCCCACATTTGGCTCAAGAGTATACACAAGTCAGATCAATAAAACAGAACCTTAAGGTATTGATGAAATCCTTGCAAAAAAAAAAAAAAAAAGATCTTTATAGTAGGGTTGCTCTTCTAATAGAATGCATGCTTAGAACTGCTGGAGGTCACTTTGCTAAAATAAAACTAGAGCCTACCCAAAGCCAAAGCAGAAGAAAGCAAAGAGAAGAGAGACACATTGCAAGTGACAAAATCAGAGCCCCTGAATTCAACCATAACTTTTCTATTGTATCAGTCAATAAATTATTACTTACTGAAAACAGTTTGAGTCAGACTTTTGTCCTTTGGAACTATCAACATACTGACAGTACCATCTGACAAGAGTGGTGCAACTTTTGGAATCCATGCGTTGGCCAGGCAATGCCCAAACTAAGTACTCTAAGCAAGGCTGACCAGGGTGTTCATTCAGAGCCAAGGGATTTTTTAGAAAGATCCATTAAGACCTTAATCTTTTTAGAAAAATCCAGTCCTGTAAGAGACATCTGGTAGGAAGTTCTAAGTTCCATTCATGGTGGACCTTCAAAAGAAAAATATAAATCTGGAAGTGATCATTTTCGATGGATCTAATCCACATTCTATTGTAACTCTTCTTTTTTCCCTCTGAGTTACTACTTCAGGTTCAGATCAGCTTTGCCAGAAGATAGCTTGGAGTATTAACTCAGCACATAGATAAGAAAGGAGCGCCATCTTGCCAGGATGGTCCGAGGACCATCTGTGGCAAATGAAATCTGGTTGCTTTGCACAAAGTCTTCTGGATCCCAATTGTAGGCAAATTACAGCATCTGTGAGGATGAAAATGAATCCAGAAGTTCATCTCTCCTTAAGTTACCCTCCTTCTTGGGACAAGGAAGAAAAGTGAAGAAAAAGTCCACCTCCAAATGACAAATGATCAACATTGCTTGCTTGCTAAGTGAAGCTGACTAATCCATTACCTCTGAAGTGATTTCAAGGTGCTACAGAATGAGCTTGCCTATATTTCACATTTGCTAGGACATAAGGCAATAAATTCTAAGCATGCTTCATTGCCCTATAATAAGTTACTCATATCATCTTCACTCTAGTTGATTACTGATCAAGTCACCAGGTGACCATGAACCAGCCATCAAGCACATTTTTGCCACAGTGTGTGTAACTGCAAAAGGTTTTCACAATGGAAAGACTCAGGAAATACTCAGTTGGAAGTTCCTGAACTCTGCTTTCAGCTGAAAAACACTTGCTTTATTCAATCACAGCATATTATTTCCAACCTACATAATTTGCATGTACTTCTTTCCAAGGAATCCATGCACATTTACATTTTAATCTCATTTATCTCCGTAATTTCCCTGGGTAGAGAAAGGACAGACTGATTGGCAAAGCTGACCCAAATCATCATGTTTTGCAAATGAAGACCTCACCACACACACACAAAAATGGATTAGTCTGTCCCAGGATACTCACACACAGACTCTCAGTTAGTAAGATGATATCAATTTCTTTCTCAATATTGGGTCCCCCAGACCCTGAAGTAGAACATGAAATCTATCCTGTTGGTTGTGGGTGGTAATTACCAAGCATTCCCCTTCCCTTCATGCCACAGATCAGCTCTTAACTCAGAGATTTTCAGCCATGCAACTCAACAGGACTCTCAAGATTTATCATTACCCGTGCACCTCAATCTGTGCAGTACCTGGAGGTTGAAGGATGAGGTAGGGGACACAGTCCTCCACATCACTTAATTTGATGGGACATAGAGTTAAACATCTTGAAGCTCTGATGCTATCTCAGACACTATTTCTTATTCATTTATTTTAAGAATGAATAAAACTATAGCAATGATCATCAGTTCTTTTCATTATAGACCCTGAAGCAATAATGTGGTACAGAAATTAGTTTGGAAAATTCCCCCACTCTTTTCTATGCTTGCATAAATTTGCACAAACCTATGTAAACTTTCTTGTGTATTTTCTAAATGTAACCAGCTACACAAAGGGCACTGCTGCATGGCGCTTTTTCTTGCTATTGATGTTATGTTTTGTTGGTTCAGTAATATCATGGACATTCCCTTTAAGCATATATGCAGAAATCAAATTTGTTTAACAACTGTGTAAGATTCTGCTTCAGGTTGTTTCATATCCTTATCAGTTATCACATAATTGGTAGATATTCATGCTAATTTTTTGTGGTGAGTTTTCTCTTCCTTCTCCTCTTTGGGTCTTTGGATTCTTTTTTATTTTGGTCTCACCCCCGCCTTCCCCAAACAGGGGAGAAGAGACCTTGCATTTATACTTTTTTCCATGGAAATGTGCTCATTGCTATAGAAAATATTTGCCAAAGTGGGTTTTCAGGGCAAGAGGCATTCTTTAAATTTTAAGGCCCACATATAAATAGATAAATAGTTTCATCTGAAGTCTTCTGGTACTTTTGTTAATACAACTATGTTGTAGTCAACTTATTTACCTTCATCTCCTTTTCACAGAGTGATGTTTTGATGATAGAAGCCTGTTGTAATAGACCTGCGGGTTTTTTTAATTATGTTTATCATCTCAGCCAATGCAGAACACCCAGCTCTGGCCCAGACACTGTTCTAGAAGCTTCCCATCTGGCTTGTTCCCTGACCTTTCAGTGTATGTGCTGTTAGTGCCCTCAGTCTCCAGAGAAGGAAACCGAGGCAGACACAGGTTAAGAAGTTTGCTGGCAGTTAGAAAGTTCAAAGTGAAAGAGCTGGGATTGGTTATTTGGAATTTGGCTTGAGCCCACAAGCAGTCCATGCCACTACCCCTTTCAGTAAGCAAAGACAGAACTTAGGAACCAGAAGAGTTTTAGGCCACTGGAGTTAGGAGCCAGACCTTAGGCAGCCTTGAGTTCAACAATGACTCTGCTGCTTACTAGTCTCGCAGTTTTGTGAAATCACTGACTTTGAGTCTCAATGTTCTCATCTTTAATATGGGTCTGGTGCCAGCCTCTTGGAGGAGCCACATGAGAAGGGAATGAGATAATAATGCCTGTAGACTGCCCAGCACACTGTTTAACACTTCTTTGTTTCTCTTGCCCCCTCTTCTACTTTCCTTCCCTCATTATTTCCTTTGATTCTTTCTTTGTCGCTCTAGCCCCTGGTTCCGGGTCTGTAAGGCAAGATTCCAAAAGCAAATTCTCTCTCTTTCTTCTTTCTTTCTGTTCCTTCTTCCCATCTCCTGCTCTCAGTCCACTGCTTTGTCACTTAGAAGGCATTCAGTAATCGAAGTTTGGATTTGCAAGCTTTGCTCTAGAATTCAGGTTGCTTGGAACAAGAATTCCAAATATGTGTTCATGTGCATACATATATCTATGACCCAACCTTTGGGAGCCAATTTAGTTCCAGCACTGAGAACTTGAAATCTTCCGCTAAGGTCCTGACTGGCAGTAGAATGCAGAACCACTGCTCTACTGTGACATTTTGAGTGCTACGTCGTTTTGCTGTACCAGCTGCTTTTGCCAGTAAGGTGCTTCAGAATAACTAACCTGGAGGGCTTGTTAGAATGCAGTTTTCTGGGTTCTATTCCCAAGTTCCTGATTCAATAGGTCTAGAGCAGCCCCCAGCATTGGTTTGTATAACAAGTTCCCAGGTGAGGCTCATGCTTCCTACCAGGGAACTCTCTCTGAAAACACCGTGCTAGATTGTTGTTGACAGAAGATGGTTTCATTTTCTAGGAATTTCTTTGTTGGAATCCCAAGTCGGAACTCGTATGAGCCTGTTGTCTGCATCCACAGTGCCTACTGCATACTTAGATTATTCCAGGTCCATTATAGCACTTGTCATACTTGTCTTTCCCTCAGCTGGGCTGCATTCTTCTCCAGGATTGAAACCACGATGTTTCCATCCCTGTACCGCCTCAAGGTCAGCCTAACCTTTAACACACAGTAGGCAGTCATAAAATGGTGAAGGAGTGGAATATTTCTTCTACCCAGAGGGAGAAATCCAGAATACTCTTGATTCATCACCGTATAGTACTCGTTTGCCAGCACTAACTCACTGACCTTCCTGAGCTCCATCAGAGAGGCACATGCAGTGGATAAAACAACCACCTGACACTCCATCACATTCAACCCATTGCCAGTTTTCCTGGAAGCGAGGCATGGAAAGCCACCACTGATTGGGGTTTTTGTCTCATGAAATTCAATTTCACACCCCCTCAACAGCAAGATTCAGCTACTCCATATTCCTTGTTTCCCCACCCACCTCATTTTAATGTAGCAGGTGTTTAATAGTACATAATTATATCTCACTACTGTTGGGATAGGGAAATTAGGAATCCAATTTGCATTTTAGGAATCATTTGGAAACATGAAAGCTAATTATCTGAGATCAGATTTGGCCAAATGGAATAAGCTGGTTATTGTGTGACACTAAACACTGGCATTTATCCATCTGAATCCAAGAATTGGGAATGAACTCATTTATAAATTAATCGTTTTTAGGTAATATTCATAGCAGGAAACACTCTATATTTTGGTTATTCATTCCATTCCTGTTGGTTTTTGAGAAGCCTCTCTGCTCACTGGAATGTAGTTTTGGTCATAGAGACAGCCCTACGGGTTGCATCTTCCTAAGGAAACGATCGTGGGGAATATATTTTCTTTCTTAACACAGGGTCGGGATCTGTTTGTGAAGAAAGCTTCACTGTTGAGCATTCCCTCTCAGGATCTTAATTTAGCAAGAGATAAAAACAGAGGCAAGGTTGCTGCTGGCGCCTCCCTTCCAGACAGAAGATGGTGGCTATCTTCTTGAGTCCTTGGTTGAAGGTCATCACCAAGCCTGCTGTGTGAGTCCCCCAACTCTGTGGAGCCACATGGTTTTAAGATGCTCTCTTTGCTTTACATTTACCATTTTTGTTTTCTGTCACCTGCAACTGTAAAGTCCCACAGATGCACATTAGCAAAAATAACTTCCTGAGATTGTCTCATGCACACTAGCGCTTCTGGCCACGTTCATTTTCATCATTAGCTGAGGCTTTGTTTTCTAACTTTAACATTTAAATCAAGCATGTTCAGTGCTTCCATAGCTTTTTCCTTCTAAACTAATCCTCTACCCAAATTGTAGATGATTTACCTTCATTTATGGAATGCCGCATGAAGAGTTGAACGCTATTGTCAAACCAAAGAATATCTTTGTCTTTATCACGATTGTTGTTTCCTTGAAACTGGTAAAGCATATTCTGTGTCGCAAAAAGTAAGTTTCTTATTTCTAGAAAGCCAGCTTCACAGAGAAATATCTGTGTCACCAGAACTTAGCAATGTCTGCATTTGCACAGGCATAATTTTAAGAGAATATTATTTCAAGCAGAGGTATTTGAAAGGATGTTAAAGATCAATGATGTCAACCGTTTACCTATTTAGAAAGTGAAATGAGGACTGGTTGATTGCTTTTTCAAGGACACCCAAGGTCATCTCGCTAATGACTAAAATCTTTACAAGCCTGAGCACTGAGTTCAGACACAGCTGAGCATGACACGCATCACTCAGAATCTTAGAGACTCGGTTCCTTCAGTTTTATAAGGAGGATAATAACATCCCTCTCTTCTAAGGTACAAAGGTTTAGCACAGCCAATCACTTGAGTGAAAAATAAATATACTGCTATCATGGCTGCAATTAAGGTTTTGGTTTTTTGGTATTTTCTTTGAATTAAGGTACATCTGCTTACAACACTGTAAGTTTAGGAGTACAGCCCTAGACCTCCCAAATGTGCAAATCGCCAGCAAATGTCTACTATCCACCACCGTCCATTTGACCACCCTTACCCATTCCTCCCACTTTGCACCCCCTTTCTCTCTGCTACCATTCTGTGGTCAGAAGCAAAGGGTACGTCTTGGATTGGTGTGAGTAGGTTCTGTCATTTGCTAACTTTCTTTATATTCCACGTCTGAACGAAATCCTATGATACTTGTCTTCCTCTTACTGATACTCGATTTAGCATCATCTCCTCCAGCTCCATCCATGTCGCTGCAAATGGCGAGATCTCATCTCTTTTATTGCTGAGGAGTATTCCATCATGTAGATGTAATATGTCTTCTTATCCGGTCATCAGCTGAAGGCACTTAGGTTGCTGCCCTGTCTTGGCATTGTGAATAGTGACGCAGTGGACCATAGGGCTGCAGCCATCTCTTCAGGTTCCTGTTTTCCCACCTGCACCGAGGACTGGAATGTCAGGTTTGGTGGGAGTGCTCCTTTGAATTGCTGATGAACCGCCACATGGAAAACAGCATGTATTTAAGGTCTTTCTCTTTCTCATAGTTGAACCCTGGACTGAATTCCCCTAATGTCACTGCTGCATTCTTCCCAGTGAGATTTTAGTAGCTACTTTATTACTGACATCTTCATCAAACAATTCTCCTAAGGGATGCTGGCTGTCTTAGATTTCCAGAAGGCTCACCTGCAGGGGCAGGCAATCTTGGCAGTTTCAAGACAGCACAACTGGCTGGGTTACTTCAAACAACGATGTTTAAAGACACAAAGATAGCCTGGATCAAATTTTACACCAGGTAGATAGAGAAGACGTGTATTTGGCAGGTTACGGAGTGCTACAAAGCATCTTCTAGTTTATAGGAAATCAAATACACAGGCATCAGCAAAATATTGTCCTGCAATCTGGCCTAGAAACTATCTTTGTAAATAAAGTTTTATGGGAACACCGCTGTGCTCCTTCCTGGGTCCATCATCTAAGCTGCTTTCCCACTACAGCCAGAGTAGAAGAGTTGGGACAGAGACCCCGGGGCTCACCAACTCGAAAATACTTACTAGCTGGCCTTTACAGACAAGTTTACTGGTTCTGCAGCGAGATGATTTGCTCCTCTTATCGATTTCCTGGCATTTCCATAGCTGCAAAGTTCAGTTTCTGTGAAATACTTCCAGGCCTGATTTAAAACGTCTGCCTTTCCCACTATGTCTGCATCTGTCTTTTACACAGTAGGTTCATATGTGTACTCTTACCTAGAGCCGATCTGTCTTCTTTCATCTATATTTACATGTCAATTTATTTTGCTCCAGATGCTGTGTGACACACTCTGTAAGATGCTGAGAAGGAGAAGGAGGTGTGCAGACAGAAATGAGCAGAGAACGTGCTGAGGGCCAGGGGACAACTCTAGGAGGAACATTGGTCACAGTTATTATGTACTTGTACTACAAAATCCTGGAAGTGGTAAGAGCCAGGCCCCAGAAGACCTGGGAGGCTCAGAGAACCAATCTTCCATGTACCTGAGGCTAAGCAGGTGACCGGGGACTCTATTTCATCACGGTCAGAAGCACAGACCGCTCACTGAGGGGAATGATTTGGACGCCCATCCCAGGGCATGACTGTGGGAAAGGGAACTCTTCCCTAAGTCCGGGTGTGACTGCTGAAGTGGAGCAGAGCAGCCCTGGAAAGGTGTCAAGGAGAGCAGTTTGCACTGGAGGACCAGCGCCTCGGAGGCAGAGGAAGTGGTGATGCTGGAGGAACGGGAAGGGGGAACAGCTGGAGGTGGACACATGGAAAACCATTCGCCAAACATTGAATTTGCTGAATGACCAGCCTACCCCAAACCAGGAGATAAACATCCCAGAATAATTTGAGTAGCATTCACAGCAGCTTTGCTGACCCCGAGCCCGGAGTGGGAGGTGCCTCTCTTCCAGCCTGCCCTGCAGGAGCGCGGACATGTCCAGAGACGGATGCAGATGAGCTCAGGCAGTGTCCTGTCAGCCCCTGGATTTAAATGTGGGCCATGGCCATGGTGACCACATAAGCACAAGTGCAGAACTCTGCTCCCTAGAGTTGGAGAGCGCTGAACTGGGCGTGAATATGAAGCAGGTACACAGGTAGGCGGTACCCACCACCGACAGCCAGGAGCCCTGGGCCCACTGCTGTGAAATAGCTGTGAAACACCCACTTTAGGGAAAAACATGAAAGTCTGCTAAACATCATCCTGTAAGACACACATTGCCAAGAATTTTAATTGCTAGTAGAAACAAATTTTGGCGGCTCAGATTTGCTTCCAAAGGACAGCCAAGGTCAGTCATGCGCAGCTGCCGGGCCTCAGTGAGCCTCTGGGTCCCTGGATGAGCGATTTGCTGGGGGGATTCCAGCAGTTCTGTGGGTGAATGGACACTGACTTCAAGTGACTTTGCTGGGAACTGCATTGCACATCTCCCATGAGACACCACCTTTGGTGAATCACCTCAGAGAGAGCTCCTGAAAGGTCCCCAGCAGTCCACCCTCCTGGGCCAATGGTGACAATTGCATCTCATGTGTCACTTCAGGCCCAGTAGGGCCATGTACATGTCTGTGTGCTGCAGAGTGTGTGTGAATAACTAAGCTCCCACTTTGCAGCTCTAAGCCAGCAAATGGCAGCCTAGCTTAAGAGTAGGCGTCTAGAGCTACGATGTAATCAGAGGGGGGATTAGGCAGCCGTGAGCTTGCAACCTCGAGGGGTCCTTGATTCCTTGCAATCCAGTAAGCGTAACCCCCACACACCTTTGTTCACCCCTTTGATGTGTGTAAGGCCCAGTCTAAGTCTGCCAAGTAGAGCCCACCCACGGGTGTGGGATCCTCTGCTTCCCAGCCTCCCTCAAGTCGACTGTCCTCCAGCTAACACCGGCTCTGCCCTGTGTCCAGGGAAAGGGTTGAGGCTGCATGAGTCTAAGAATCTGAACGCACGGACATGTTTATTCCAGCAGCCTTTGCCTGCATGGACATCAGAATCCAGCTTCGGTCCAAAGGTCCCATCATCCTCCTTCCCACCCGGGCTCAACTTCAATGTGCAGTGAGCGGCTCCCGTTTAATGACTGTTCCCTTCATGCCAGGCTGTGCTGCTTCTCACGTGTTATGCCGAGTCTTGACAACAACCCTACAAATTGGGTACCACTAACATGCCCACTTGACAGGTGAGAAGACTGAGGCTAGGTAGGTGCAATAACTAACTCAAGGTCACACAACTAGTAAGGGACACTGAAGGCCGCCGTGCTGGTCTCTCTCCATGCCTGACCTCCAGGCTCTCCAACAGGAGGCTCCGTGAAAGCTGTCCTGGGGTCACCAGTGGACGCCAAAATCCTGGCATCGGCCAACTCTGGCCCGTTGGCCAGACCTGGTTTAGCCCCTCCGACGACTCAGGAACCAAGCGCAGTTTTCACATTTTTAAATTGTTTGGCGGGGAGGGTGGGGGGATTGGAATAACAAAAGAAAAAAAGGAAGTGACGTATATAAATGACATGAAGTTGACATTTCAGGGACCACAAATAAAGTTCAACTGGAGCAGCGTCATGTCCAGTTGTTTACCGATTGTGTGTGCAGCTTTGGGGTGGCGGGGGCAGCTCCCAGGGGTTTCCACGGAGACCACCCGACTAACCACACCAAAAATACCTGCTCTCTGCCTCTTTAGACAAAGGGCCCCAACCTTGTCCTAAATCCACCTGTGGAGCTGTGAGCCTCAAATCCTTAGCAGACTGCTTGCAACAGTCAGAACTCGTGAAATAAAATGTCAAGGAAGATTAAAAACAAGGAATTGTCTGCTGTCTCTCTCTGCAGGTGCCTAGTGTCTGTGTCATCGGGAGGTTGTGCTTCTCACTTAAGGCTTAAAAATAGTGCTGCCTCTGTTCAGAGTCGAGATAAACCACCACCTGCTGGTTGGGTGCCTTCTCTCCCAGGGCTGCTCTGAGGGTGCGCCCAATGCTTCCAAGCTGCTTAGGGATCTCAGGCTAACGGAGCCACCAGGAGACACCCGAGTGAACCCAGACGGCAGTGAGACTCACGGGGGGCCCATCCGCGGCAGAAATGCAGCTGCAAGCGAAAGGCTGAGAGTTCCTGTCGGTGAGCATGAAAATGCATCTTGAAAAGTGTCTTTGTAAGGCCCATCCTTGCAGGTTTTCATCTTTTCTTGTGTTTCCAGGGGGAAAAAAAATGATTTAACACGTAAAGCCTTAACCCCTTAGGAGTGTTATCCATGTAAGAGAGACTTAGCATCATGGTGAAAGAATACCGTAAGCAGCAGCTCCTTGGATCCTTCCAATTTCTGATTTTTTGCTGGCATTGTTCCTACGAGCAAACTGGCTTGCGCTACGTCTCATTACCAAGGACTACGCTAAGTGAATTGCCGCTGATGAACCAAGCAAATTGAAGTTTAAGTTCTAACGAGGTGTAGGAGTTGGTGAGCTACCGTTTCAGATAAATGTTCTGTCTTTAATGGGCAGCATTTAATAACCAGGACACTTCTTTACTCCTGCTTTATTGTATGGCCCTCTGAAAGTTTTATGGGTTTGGTCTGGTTTTGTTTTTCTTTTCAGAATGTGACCCTGCAGTTTTAAAAGTTTATCCCCAGGTACTGATTGTTTTTAATATTACCGTGGGTAACATCTCATATCACATCAGATTTTCTAACTGACAATTTTTAACACATGGAAAAGCTATTGATTTTTTTACAAATTTATTTTACTGACCATTCTATGGAACTTAAGAAAGTTTAACATTTTTCATTTAGATTCTTAGGAAGATAAAGAGAGTCAGAAAGTAATTACAATTCTGTCTTCTACTTCCTATTGATAATTTTTTTTTCTATCTGTTCTAAATAGAGATATCCTTCAGACAGATTTTCATGGTGCGCCTGGTGGAGAAGATTTTGGGTAAAGTTCATGTACATCCCTGCGACCTGGGGGGAGGGGAAACAACCAAGATGAGCAACTAGATGCAATAAATAAATGCTTCTTCCTCTTTTCTTCCTGCCTGTCTGCCTCTACACACCTTCATGTCTTATCTTTACCTCAAAAAATAAAGATTGTTATTGTATGAAGCTTAAGTGTGTGGACTTGGTACGTGTCTGTTATTTTATTTAAAAATCAAAGCCATAATTAAGTGAGTTAAACCTAATTCTAATCTGCAAAGTCATTTACTGAAGTCACCTCTATGTCTCAGATTTCCCATTGTGAACTGGAAATGATCATTTCTGATGTTCTTTTCTCACATGATGAGAAAGCTTTCTTAACAAAATTATCAAAACATGACAGAAAAAGCAGGGCATTTGTGAAATATTAAAAAGTACTAGTGGGGCAACATAGGTCATTTCTGACTTCAGATACTGTCACAAAAAGACCAGCTAGCAATTGACAACCCAGGTGATGATCCCAGAACCTAGGGATGAGGTTGAAGCCCTCACCCAATCCCTCACTAAGACCAAGGAAGTGCATTCAAAGAATATATTTACCAATAGATGCAGAAAAACGTATGATGAAATTCAAATCCCAATTTTAAAGAATTATTATCAAACTAAGAATAAAGTTTTCACAACCTGATAAAATGTATCAAGAAGAAAATCATAGCCAACAGTCTACCTAATGGTGAAAAACAAGATACACGAACAGCCAACAAATACATGAAGAAATGCTCAACATCACTAGTAACTAGGGAAATGCAAAATAAAATCATAATGATATATCATTTCACACATATCAGAATAACTCGCAACAAAAAAAAAATAGGAAGCAATTGTTGGTGAGGATGTGACAAAATCAGAAGTCTTATACACTGTTGGTGTGGACGTTGTACCATAAAGCAACTGAGGGGAAAAGAGAGTGGCCCTTCAAGGAATTGAAAATAGAAGTACCATATGGCCCTACTTCTAAATATGTACTCAAAAGAATTGAAAGCAGGGTCTCAAACAGATAACTGTACACCCATGTTCTTAGCAGCATTATTCATAGTATCCAAAAAGTAGAGTCCAAGTGTCCATAGACAAATGAATAAACAATGTGTGATACATATACACAGTGAAATATTATTCGGTCCTTCAGAAGAACGTTCTGACACATGCCGCAAGTCTTGAAAGTCTTATGCTAACTAAAATAAACCAGTCACCAAAGGACAAATATGGCATGATTCCACGTATACAAGGACGGAGAGTACCCAAATTCATAGAAACAGAAAGCAGAGTGGTGGTTGCCTGAGACTGGGAGAAGGGGGAATGGGGAGTTAGTATTTAATGGGTACAGAATGGAAGATGACAAAGTTCTGGAGTTGGATGGTGGTGATGGTTCCACATGGTAATCACTTAGTATCACTAGGCTGTACACTTTGGTTAAAATGGCACATTTTCATGCTAGGTATATTTTACTAAAACAAAACCATTATCTTCTATCTAGCACTTCTCACCAAAATCAGTGGTTTGGTTTATGCACTATCTTGGTTCATGTTATCTGCTTTGGAAAACACTGATCTACAGATTTCTGATCTCAGAATGAGTTACAGCACTTCAGTTAAGGTCTCATATTCATCTTGTCTCAGTTATTCTGTAGTGAATACAAAGGATATCCATAGAATCAGAGATATTAATCTCTAAGTGAGTCCGATAGATTAAAGCATCTAGATTCCACCAACTCTGCCACGTGTCATGTGCAACGCCCCATTATCCCTGCCTTTACTGTCAGAAACAAATAAAAGATGTCTGTTTTCATCACCTCTTTACAACACTGTAGTGAAGACCATGACCTGTGTAATATGGAAAGAAAAATAAACATTGCAAATTTAGGAAAAGAAAAATAATAATACTGACTTTATTTGCAAATGAGTTTTGTTTTTGCCAAAAATCTTAAGAAACCTAAGAACAGCTAATAAAGTAAATGAGCAAATTAGACAGGGTTACAAGATACAAAGCCAATCTAAACATATATAATCCTAGCAATGGAAAATTGGGAAATGGAATTTAGAGTAATAAAATCATTAACAATCACACCAAAAAACACAAAATACCTAGGGATAAATTTAATTACTGTTATGTAAGACTGTGACCAAACAATGATGAGAGAAAGCAAAGATTATCTAAAGAAGGGATTGGTATACCATGTTCATGGAAAGGTAAAATACAGTTAAGATGAGCATTCTTCAAAATTTATCTACAAATTAAATGCAATATGTATAGGTATCTGGCTGTTCAATTACATTAACGTGTGACGGCTTTCCCACATCAACAAGTAATTCTCAGATACCAGCAAAGTCTCTGAGAAATCACCTGAGTTCAGCTCAATTCTGACACTATCTACCCAGAGAGCATCAGATTCCACAGGTTAAGGGCTTTATCTCCCAACACTGGCCTCCACTTCAGGCACCAGTGGTAAGTCAAGGGTGTCACCCATGCTTCTGACCCACTGGCTATAGATCAGAGGTTCCCAGGACAAGTTCAACTACTTTGCTAGAGTGGTTCACAGAACTCAAGAAGTCCATTTACTCATTAGATCACTGATTTATTACAAAAGATATAACTCAGGGACAGCCAGATGGAAGAAATGCAGAGGCTGAGGTATGGGGCTCTGAGCTTTCAGGCCCTTTCCAGGGGCAATCTCTCCCTTATCTCCACTTATTTACCAACTAAGAAACTCTCTGAAGCCTCTCCTTTTGAGCTTTAATGGAGGCTTCATTATTAGGCATGATAGATTAAATCATTGACCAACTGGTGACTGAACTCAATCTCAGTCCCTCTCCTTTCCTAGGAAGGTGTGACTGAAAGTTACAGCCCTCTATTCATTTAGTTTCAGTGGCAACTAGTTATGTGCCACCCAAAAGTCATCTTGTTGACATAAATAGAGACACATTTATCACTCTTAACATTTGAGAAATTCTACTATTTGGGGAAGCAGTGAGCAAAAAACTAGTGATGAACACTATATATAGCATGAGAAAGATATATTTTGGTTCTCCAAATGATCATGTATATATTTTTATAAATCATAGTAGCATGCAATCCAAATCAAAGTTCCAGCAGACAATTTTTTTTGTAGAAACTGAAAAATCTGATTGGAAAATTTATATGGAAATGCAAAGAACCTAGAAAACAATTTTGTGAAAAGGAGTCAAGCTGAAAGATGGAGGTGACCTGGTCCTAAAACTTATTATAAAGCTATATTTAGTGTGGTATTTGATAAACATAGACAAATAGATTATTGAAACACAATAGAAACTCCGAAAATAGATCCATATGTGTACAGTCAACTGATATTTGCAATGACAAAATAACTCATTAAGAAAATAAGTGTTTTAAGCAGTGGTAATTAGAACAGCTAGATAAATGTAATCGTTACCTCAGGCTGTAGACACAAATTAAACCGAAGTATCATGGAGGCATAAGAATGATTATATATGAGAAAGAAATGTGTATATTTAGAAATTAAGAAGAAAATGTAGAAAAGTAGCTTTGTAACTTGGAGGTGTTACGAGACCAAGCTCTGCTGCTCTCACCCCAAAGGCCAATACTCAGAAGGATGAATGTTGGTGGAAGGAAAGTAGGTTTATTATTGAGAGACACCAGTGGAGGAAGAGAGACACCTGCTCTATTTCAGATTCACTTCTCCACTGTTGGGGTGACAGAGGTTATATAGACGTGTGGACAGGGCAACATAGGGGAAAGTGAGGTATTTAGGGAATTCCACAGGCTTTGGCGATGGCCCTGACTGTGCCCTGACAGGGCTTCAGTTAGCTTGCCAGGCCATCACAAGTCGTCACCCTTCGGTGGAAGAAGACTGGCTCCTCCATCTTCTGTGTCTCTGTGTGTCCCCAGGCTAAGCTTATCCGTAACTAGACTGTATGTTAATTAAATGTCATAGAGTCCTCAGTTGATTTTGCTGGGTGGGTTGGTTCCCTGGGTCTAGATTTACTGCCCGTTTACAGAGTAGGCAAATATCCTAAGGACATGGAAAGCAGAAAGCTAGCAAAGGTAGGCAAAAATTTCTAAGACAGGATAGAAAACTCCATAGATTAGCCTTCATCAAAGTGAGAAACTTCCAATCACTCAAAGGTACCATGAAGACCATGAATAGGGAAGGCACAAACTAGGAGAAAATATCTGTAAAGTTTACCTATAAGCACAGTAACAGTATGCAGCTGTCAATAATGAATCATCGATAATAAAAAGATAACTCAATTAAAAAGATGAGAAAAAACTTCATCAACCTTTTATAACAATATGAGAATAGCCAATAAGCATATGAAAAAATGTTCATTTTCCATCTTTATCACAGGAACACAAATTGCAATCACAGATGGTATGATTGAAAACCCTCCAGGGGGCAAAAACTAAAACGACTGACATCACCAAATGCTAGTAAGGATGTGGAGCCTCTAGAAGTCTCATATGATGGTGGGACAGGAAAGTAATTCCATATTCGGGAAAACGGTCTATAAATTTTGTATAAATGTATATATAATTTACCATATGACTTAGCCATTTCTTTCCTATTTACTGATGCAAGAAAAAAGAAAACATCTATTCACAAAAAGACGTGTACCAATGTTCACAGAGCAATTTTATCTGTAATAGTCCTCAACTGGGGACAACCCAGATGTCCATCGGTAGGAAAAGAGGCAAAGAACTCACACAATAAAAGACTGAGAAGCAGTGAAAAAAGAACAAACTATTGTTGCAAGCACATGTATCCATCTAAAAATATTTTTTCATTGCTAAATGAGACAAGCCAGACACAGAATTTTATGTGATTTCACTGATATAAGTGTTAGGCTGGCCCAGGGACAAAAGCAGCAACGGCCATGCCCAGCAAAGGCCATGCCTGGGAAAACGGAGGCCAAGCCCGGGAAAAAGGTGGATGACATCAGAATAAGGGATGCAACCCCCACACCTGGATTCACAGGGCCAATCCCCAATTGCCACATAGGAAGCCCGCGATATTCCTCTGCTTAAAGAGCCGGTCCCCTTTGTTCTAGCGCGCGACTTCCCCGGCCCTCTGTGGACTTGGGAATTTCGCCCAGGTGTGCAAACCCCAACAAAGCCCTGGCTATTCGACATTTTTTGTCTAATTGAACTTTTTCTCCTCGCAGAGCCCAGAAAAACCTTACAATAAGGTCCTCGAACAGGCAAAACTCATTTATGGGGATAGAGGACACAGAGCGGCTGCTCTGGGCAGAGAGAAGGGGAAGAGCAGAGCAGTGGTTGACTTCTCAGGGTGATGGAAAGTCTACTGATAACTTAGTAGTCTTGTGGGCTATCTGAATATATGCTTTGAAATTTACATTTAGGACATGTGCCTTTTATAATATACATAAAAGCAAATTGTAAGAAATGACACAAATTTGCATAAATATAAAATATAGTTCCTGATAGGATAAGGTTCCCCCCAGAAAAGACTAGGGTGAAGCCATTTGGTGCTAGGAGCTCTGTTTAGCATTTGGTGGGGAACCTCCACTGGCCTTTGTCTCAGGCTTTCTCTTGGCTGTGGGAGGCAGGTCCAAGGCCCTCTTCTCAGTCTCTTCTGATGAGATCCTCATTGTTTTGAGGAATGTCTGTATTAACATCTCAATGGGCTTCTAAATAGACTCTTTACCTCTGGACTCTCAGCAGGGGCAACCTGTGAATCCTGCCTTAACTACCCGACTCCTGCAAATAACTGAGAATCTCCCCACTCCACCCCCAAGTGCTGGTTTACTCCTTTTCTGAGCCAGCCCACTTTGAATTCCAAAACAAACTCTTTCGGATATTTTGTTTTCCTCTGGGTCACTCTTTTCCATGCTCCTGAACCAAAGGCCCAAACCCCACAAATCTTTGAGGGAACCTAACAGTTCCCATGTGCTGACTACTGCTGTCAGTTACAGTGCAGTCTTATACACGTATATGCAAACATCTCAAGTGCACTGGACATTATAGTTCATCGCATGCGTGATTATATATGACATAAAATATAGACTGCATTACATAATTTATTAGATGGTCAGATATATATGATAAACATTCTGCACATACATATTATATATAAAAGTCTAATATATAAAAGTGCTATATACATATATCAATATATATTGCTATAGCATTATCAAGTTTATCTAATCATATTTTACCCTTTCGAATATATGGATTATTACTGTATATTTGTGACATTGCCTAAGTACAGCAGCATCCTCCATAGTTTTGCTCAGCTTCACACACTGAAGAAAATACCTAAGGTCACATAGAAGACGCAGTAAGAGTCTATTAAAACATAAGCCATGAACATTTTTCCATGACATCCACAGAATCCTGTTTATCTAGCTCTTAGTTGAATATTATTGCTATAAAATCTTACCAGTTAATTTAATAACAGATGAGTGTCATTACACAATTTAGCATTAATTTCACCCGATATTTAGTAGTGGCTAGGAGCATAAGGCCCGATGTGAGGTCTGGAGGAGAGCACTTGGTCATCAGTTAAGGACAACCGCCAATGGCGGGTGGGCGGGGACAATGGCAAGTGGGCGTGGACAATGGCGGGTGGGCGTGGACAATGGCGGGTGGGCGGGGACAATGGCGGGTGGGCGGGGACAATGACGGGTGGGTGGGGACACAGTCAACAAGAATCCCTGAGTAACATTTGCTGTCCTGGAATTAAATCCTTAAATCTTATAAAACAATTCAAATACAATAGCCAAATACAAAAAAATAACAGTATTTCTTGGACGATTTCAAAAAAACTTAAAGATGATATGAAACAGCAGCCTCATCATCATGAACATCCATTATCAGACCAACTAAACGGTTTTGTGCGGTTGAGTAAGCCAACATTTTTGTCTGTCGCTAACAGTGTACTTCAAGGAAAGTCCCTTTCCGGAGGAAACACGTGCAGAGGAATCATTCCGAGTGTTTCCAACAGCGTCTGGTGCTCTCGTCTGAGGCCTCGGTAATGTGAGGCTGGGCTTCCACAAGCCGATCGGCCCTCTACCAGTCACAATGCGTCCCTGGACATCGCTGTAAGCTTTAATGAGCATTACTTTATCTGCCAGGAACAGCAGGAGAATAGCTTTCTTACTCCTCACATTTGCAACAGTCTGAATTCCAGATGTTGGGGCTGCTCAGCAGGATCTGGCAGCTCCGCACATTTCCTAACAGATAGTTCTGCTTTCACTGTCTTGGCAAAAAAAAAAAAAATTGGCAATGCCATCTTTCAAAGGAAATGAGAAGGAAAAATGACCTGCATATTTACTAAGCTATTGCCTATGATTTCCATCCTCTGTGCCTTGTTTTCAGGACCATGAATCACTGTGGGGACAAGAGAAGAAAGGGGCTGACTCCACAAGCCCATCAAAACCCTAGCTTTTGGTTTCCGGACTTCAAGCCATCAAATGTGGACCGATGCTCTTGCATTGCTCCCCTGAGAGGGATGGGAGCTGGGAGCTGGGCTGTTTATCTGGAGAGGCATGAGCCTTCTGTCATGATGCTCGCTGTATCGTGTGCCATTTCACTTTTCTTTTCAGAAACTCATCCTAGCACAGAGCCGGGGTTGGTTCATTAATAAAATCCCACCTCCTCTCTCTCTGTCTTCTCTATCTGCCTCACTATTTGGGACTGAAATTTCAGTCTTTTCTTTCAGACACGGCTTTGTGCAGGATCAAGAAACTGCTGAAAACTGATCAAATATTGCTGTCTGTAAAATCCCTCCATGGGAAAGATCATTGCAAAAGCTCTCTTAATCGAGTGGTCGTGCAGAAGACACCCAAATGGAAAGACAAGCCAGCTGACACTGATTTAAGGAACCAAAGGTATTGCATTGTCTCAGATGTTGGGCCCTGGAATCAGAGACCCTGGATAAGAGCCCAGCTCTATTATAGCCACTGTGTGAGCCAATTTGCAGTCCCTTCTTTCCATGAGTTAAGAATCTGCGATGCCTACATCCCTGGAGTTTCACGTGGGTTCAGATCAAGTCCGGAAATTGCTAGCTCAGTGCCTGGCCCAGGGTCAACACTGAGTAAATGTTTGCACTATTTGAGAAATTAAACAAGCTATTTCTCCTTTGAGGACATGTGTGTGTCTGTGTATATGTGCTTGTGTGTGCCGCTGGAATTGCACACACACGCAAACATGTGCATGTGCATGCCAACGTCATTTTCCAAATGTGTCTGAAGACTTCCTGGGGTCTTGCTGTACCCCTCAGATTAGCACAGTTAGGAGATGGTGCATAGGGAATGTTAGACTGCCAAGAATTGAACCAAAACAACTTTTCTGTTAAAGACAGCTTTCAAAGAGAACTCTGCTATCAAGAAAAAGTGTGTGTGTGTGTGTGTGTGTGTGTGTGTGTGTGTGTGTGTGTGTGTGTGTGTTGGAAGAGTTTGTTGAAAAGCAAAGGTCTATGTTTTCTCCCACCGTGAGCGTGATGTTCAGGTCTTTAGAGGTGGATTGCAGACCTACTATGTGCCATGAATGCGGCAGACATTAACATTTCTAAGTGGCTCCTCCTTGGTTCTCCACGCATTCACACCCAAGGGAGGAGGCAGACACAAACGAGAATTTCAATAGGATGTTAGAACAGCTCCCCCCAAAGGAAGGGAGACTTCTGATTGAGCAAATCCAGGACAAGTTCTCAGTGGAGGGGACGTTTCCACTGCCCATTACTGCTGCTGAAAAATAGCTGCCACCACGGAGGGCTTACTATGAGCCAGACATCGCGCTATGTGCTTTCCCTGACACCCTGTTCGATTCTTCAAAAGCCTGACTAACCATGTCCCCATATTCAGAGCTAAGGGAAGGGAGGCATCCTCGCTGTCAGTGGTGGGTCAGCACCACCAGGCACTGAGCGAGATCGCTGGCGGCGAAATGGGTTCATTTTTAACTGCACCCGACTCCCTAAGGCAGCGGGACTTCAGCGGGTAAAGACCACTCGGGCTGCACGTGCTCACCTCTGAAGTCTCACGATCTGTGTCTCACAATCAGCAGGCCAGAGATTTCTCCCAGCTCGTGTGTCTTCCTCGGGCTCACAAATAACAGTGCCTCTTAGATACTAACGGCATCTGAGAGATGAAGAAGTGTGATGCCATTTCTGCAGGAGGCTGAAGACGCGTAAGATCGCAGAGCCGTGGGGCCGCGCGTGCAGCGGTGCAGACAGGAGGGGCGTGCTGTCCTCCGGGGAAGGAGGAGTCGCCGGGTGCGGGTCCGCAACGGCCAGCGCTCAGGTGATGAAAATGGAACCGGGCCACAGCAGGGCTTCTCTTCTCTTTTCCTTTTCCTTTCTTTTTCAGCGCAAGAGGTCAGAGCTGGCCAGCAGCACCACTGCCCACGGGGCACATTCATCACGACTCGGTGTGGCTGGCTCGAGTCGCTGCGAGGACGCGTCTCTTTCCGCGGACACTTGCTCCAGCAGCTGTCGCCTGCTCCAGAAGGGGGCGCCTGTGGGTAGGGCCGGAAACCACGGTGTTTGCGGGACAGCACTTCTTTCCCACCTCCTGGGAAGAAGGCCCACGTTTGGGCCAGTCATGGAGGAACGCAGAGAAGGGAAAACTGTCTGCTAACTGTGTTTGTCTCGATGATGATTTGGGTTTGGGGAAATGTCTTTTCTTGTTGTTTGTCTGTTTTCCTTTATTTTGATGAATGAAAACAGAAAAAGAAAAAAATAACAAGGAAGAAAGGGGGGAAATTAAAAATAAAATGATAGACACCCCTCGCCCCCCTGCCATATGAACCCGACCACCCTCCCTGTTCCTCTGGCAACCTCAGCCTTGCTGAATCTTCTCAACCGATGTGTGTCATTTCTCTGTCTTATTACAAATGTAAATAAGCTCACTCGCTATTTTTCTCTTATTTTGACTCACCTCACTCAGCAATATGCCTTCAAGACCTCTTTGTGTTGCTAAGAATGTCAAGAGCTCACTTTCTATGGCTAAGCACTATTCCAGTGTGTGTGTACTTGCGTGTGTGTGCGTGTGCATGTGTGCACATAGATACACCAATCTTCTTTATCCAGTCATCTTTATCCTGATGGGCACTGAGGGTCTTTCCATATTGTGACTACTATAAATAATAATGTTGCAATAGACAGGTGCCTGCAACTGTCTGAGTTAATGCTTCCATATTCAGGTAAATAGCTAGAAGTGGGGCTATTAGACAGCATGGTAATTCTATTTTTAATTTTGGGGGCAATCTCCATACTGTTTTTCAAAATGGCTGCATCAGCCTCCACTCCCCAACAACAGATGGAAATTATTTTCTCTACACCCTCACCAACACGCTTTCCTTGTTAGGTTGATATAGACCATTCTCACCAGTGTAAGCTGATAATTCATTGTGGTTTCGATGAGTAGTCATAATAATACATGATGAAGAACTTTTTTCATGTCCCTGTTGGCCATCTGCATATACTCCTAAGAGGGGTGTCTATTGAGGTCCTCTGCCAGTTTTACTGGATTATTTGTTTTCATTTTTTTGTTAGTGAGTTGTATGAGTTCTTTATAAATCTTGGACATTCACCCCTTATCAGACATATGACATGCAAATAACCTCTCCATTCAGTAGGATTTCTTTTTATTCTGTTGATAATTTCCTTTGCTCTACAAAAACTTTTCACTTAAAATAACCCCAATTGTTTATTTTTTCTATTTCTCTAACCTCTGGAGTTGGGTCTTACATGATATCTTTAAGGACAAAACCATAAAGTTATAGCCTGTTTTCCTTTATATATTTTGTAAATTTCTATTCTTGCATTGACATTCCTAATGCACTTTGAAGTGTTTCTGTGTTTAGGCTTCAGGCATCCCCAGTTTCCTTCGTCACATGCCCAGTTTTCCCAGCACTGTTCATTGTAACCACTTTCCTTTTCCTTTGCACATTCTTGGCACCTTCATTGCAAATTAACTGATTGTATACAAGTGGGTTTATTTCAGCCTTTCCATTCTATTCCATTGATCTGTGTGTCCGTTTTTATTCCAGTACGAGACTGCTGTGATTGCCACTGTTTTGTAGTTTATTTTGAAACTCGACAGTGATATCTCCATCTCTCTGCTTATTACTTAGCATTGCTATTTTAGGTCTTTTTTTTTTTTTTTCCTTCCATAAAAATTGTTAGCATGGTTTATTCCATTACCTTGAAAATGGTCATTGGAATCTTCACCAGGCTTGCGTTAAATCAGTATATTGTTCTAGGTAAGAGCATCGTTATGAGAAGACTAATTCTTATGCATGAACATGGAATATTTTTCCATCTCTTTGTAGTTTCCATTTCTTTGAGCAATGTCATAATTTTCCTGGTACAGCTCTTTCACCTTCTTTGGTAAATGTATATAACAGGGTCTCTGACAGCGGCATTCTCCAACAGATTTTGTGAAGACAGGAGGTGTCTTCAGATGCGGGTATTAACAAAACGTAAGAGTCCTCCCCAAGAGCTGTCAGCTTTTGGATGCAATTCACCCGTGAGAAACCTGTTTACAGTGAGTTGAGATCAGACCCTAAGCTCCACTCACATACGATGTAATGCATTTTATGAAATTCAGACTCCAATGTCCATGACTAAGATTTGTTTGGACACAACTTTGCTCATATTTATGTGTCTTTTGGGTCTGCCTTTGCTGCAGCAGCAGAGTCGAGTGGTCATGACAGGGACCTAAGAGCTCACAATGACAACAAAAGGTACCATCTGACTCTCTGCAGATAAAACAAGTGCTTCTATTCACCCATGATACTCACAAATATAAAACTGCTGCATGAATCAAAGAAGCATTTCCTTAATTTTGTTGAGCATTGACTAACTTGTTCTTGTTAGGCTGGCTCAGAAAGACGGGACGGCGGCCAAGCCCGGGAAAAAGGTGGATGACATCAGAATAAGGGATGCAACCCCTACACCTGGATTCACAGGGCCAATCCCCAATCGCGATGTAGGAAGCCCACGAAATTCCTTTGCTTAAAGAGCGCGCTCCCCTTTGTTCAAGCGCAACTTCCCCAGCCCCATTCTGCGGACTTGGGAACTTCGCCCAGGTGTGCAGAATCCAATAAAGTCCTGACTATTCGACTTTTTTGTCTAATTGACTTTTTCTCCTCACGGAGCCCAGAAAAAACCTTACAGTTCTACTTTTCAAAATCCTGTTCCCAGCAATGATGGGGATCGCGGTATTAGAATTCAGGTCCCCACACCTGGATCCGTCTGTATCGGAATCTGCAAAATCCATCATGCTTCCGTCTATGGGACATGTATCCAAAGACATTTCATTGTGATAACTAGTGTAGGTAAGTGCAAGCATTTCTTTTTCTATTTTCTTTAAGGAAAGGTACAGGAAGGAAGGAAGGAAGGAAGGCAAGGGGACTGGAGGGCACGAAGAGAGTGGAGGAAGAAGCATTTCATCTATTAGTATTTGGCTGTCAATCCCCCAGCCCCAGATCATGGACCTGGGTCTCTGGAAAGTGGACTTCACTGCAGCAAACTAATCTGCTACCTGCTAGAACACGTGGAGACATATTTCTAAGCAGATATAATTTTCATGGAATTTACTCCAGTTTAAAATTTCAGTCACTCTTTTCCTATTCACATACATTTTCCTATTTTTTTTAAATTGGGATTAAATTGGTTTGGGAATTTTTTCCTACTTGATGGTCTGCGTCATTTATTATCCTTTTAAAACACCTCTTTTAGGGACCGCTAATGTTTCACCCAAAGTAATTCATCCATTTATTTTAGGATGCATTCAGAACTGGTTAATCTACCAACATGTTGGGTAAATAGCATAGAATTACAGAATCTTAGTGATGAAAAGAGCTTTAGAAATTGCCTGATTAATCTCTCTGTAGCACAGGTGAATAAGTGGAGGAACAGGTCACAAAGTCACTGAGTAGCCAGCAAGAGCTACATCAGTGGCAGACTGATGTTTTCTCTGCATTGTTCTAAAGCAACCTTCCCCCACGCTGCCTCATCAATGAATTGACCTGTGACTGGCATCTCTATGCTGTATTTAATCACTTGTTGTAACTATTGATCTGGCTTTCAGCACAAACAAAAGCTGGACATTCTTGGGGGTGTCAGCCAAAAGGCAGAGCTTGCTGCTCAGGGAGTAGAACATCTGCAGATAAACAAAAAAAAAAAAGTCTCTCCTCTCAATGCCCTGCAGGCCACAGCAGGAGTCCTTCATGGTTGAATCCGAGATACCCTATGGCTCCAAGAAAAGTTTTCTTACCAGAAACATATGGGAGGGCCGACTGAATGCCAGATCATTTTGCACTATAATAGAGATAACAGCTTGACTTCAACATGATATGTAAACATGCAGCTCTGTAGATTGGAACTGACCAATTACACACACAGATAATGTAGATTCCTAACAAAGAGTGTCTATGGCATTCAGTCGACATGTGGGATGTCTGTTTATGGACCTGCTGCAGATACAAAGTAAGACCTGTTCTGGAAATGGTCCCAGGAGGCTCTCCGCCAGGGAAAAACCGCTCAAGTCACATGGTGGGAGCTGCGTAGCAGGAGAGACTGGGAATAAGGCCCAAAGGAGAAGGGCAGTCAGTATTATCCCAGGTACAAAGGCAAGTGTCCCAAATAAGAAAATCAACCAACAGAGGAAAGATCTGGTGTGTCGACTGCAAATCAGCCTTCCACTACCGCCGTAGCTGGTCTCACGGCTTCCCTCCTTGTCCCCCACAGCAGTATACGCGACCCTGTTCAGACCGAAGACCTGACCCTTGGAGCTGGAACGCAGGAAAAGGAGATGTGACTCACACAGTTTCCAGGCCAGTGCAGCTCAGAGTCAATGCATCGTCCCCCTCTCTCGTCTCTGCCTCCGCGTGGAGACACTACACCCCGATGGAGGCAGCTGCCGGCTGGCTCTGGACTTGAGATGAGTAACACGTAAACCTCTACTGTGTTAAGTCACTGAGATTTGAGAGGCAGAATATTTCTTACTGTAGCTTAACCTCGTTTGTCATGACAAATACCATTATTATTTAAATAAAGTTATAGAAAGACTTGAAAAAATATTCACCCTGTGACATGTCCCACAAGGAAAGCTGCATTTATTTTTCAACTTATACTTTGTTCGGCAAGAAGCTAAATGCATTGTCTACAATCTGGGGAGGTGAATCCAATCACCACCGCTCCCCAATGCATTATGTGCCTTGCCGTTCTTATAGCTATGTGCTCCCAGTCCATTTGAAATGCAGCTTTTAAGGGCAAGTGATTTTCATTCGACTATTTCATTGTCTTTTCCCTCCAGGAACTAAAAGATAAACTAAAGATGTAAGTCTTTGAGATGTTTCACTTGATTACTGATGGGTGTAGCTGAAACCATGATCAAGCAAATGAGCTCAGCTCTGCACAGGGAGGGAAGATCACACAGACAAACAAAACAGATACTTCCCGGTGGGTCTTCCATGGATCAAGTAGAGCATCCCTGAGTGGCCTCAACCACAGTGAAAAATTTGTGTCCAGACGTGCTAATGGCTAATGGTGTTGGTACCACTGAGAGACCAGAGAGGGAGCAGCACGTGTCTGGTGGGACCAAGGCCAGGACAGAGAGGTGAAAATACCAGTGGTGGCAATGATGGTGATGACAGCTTGCAGGTTAGGAAGAACAGATCTAACCGCAGGAATAAAATCTGGTATCAAAGTAGAGAAATACCATGGAGAAAAGGCACTGACCCTATAAAAATGGAACCTGCCCCAGAAGGCAGCGGAGGACAGAGTGCCATCCAAGCAGATCTCCTTGAGGAAGGGATGCTTGGGAAGGAAGGGTCAGGAGGGAGGGGAGTGTGTGTGACTGCCCCATGGTCAAGGGAACTCAGGTTTGCAGAATGAGAAGAGAAGCACTTGTGAAACCATGGAAGGTGTGGCCAGAGCTGAAGTTGGTGATTTCGGGGGAGTTAGGGAGCGGGCAGGACAAGCAGAGCCTTGAGGCCAAGTGAAGACCCGGGGCTGTTGTTCTAAGAGCAGCAGAAGCACTGTGAGGCCTTCGGGGAGCAGGGGAAGGGGTGGCCGTACGTGGAAGCCCAGACAATCCAATCCCAAACCCCTGGCTTCAGTCCCAGCAGAAGGGTGGGAGGAGGCAGGACGGCGGTGCTTTTAAATGGGAAGCTTCCAATGCAATATCTGAATCAAGACCTGGAGCAAATGAAGACAAGGTCATGAAGATATTTGGAGACATGAAGATCATTTGAAGAGGAAATGAGAAAGAGAAGTCATCAGAGGGGACTTGTTTCAGACGTGGGCGCTGGACATCTTGGCTGGATCTGGGGAGGCTGAGGAGCAGAGAGGTCGCATTTGCGGGTGCTGGCTGTCGGACCTCGAGGAGAAGGAGCTGGTCCTGGGCAGTGTGGCCTTTCCTGAGGTCACAGAGCCTGGTGGTTATACTCAGGGGCTTCGGGACCAGCTGCCTGTCACTGGAGTCATGGCTCTAACACGCGCGTGCAAGTCACAGCATTTCTCGGGCTGCTTCTCTATAACTGGTGGCAGTGTGACCAACCAACCTCACAGAGTTTCTGGAAGATTTTTCATGCTGAAAAAGGCCAGAGCAATGCTGTTGAGGGGGCTCAAAGCAGAACACCCCAGTCATCTCAGATTAGTCTCCTGGGGACGCCCCATTCTGACGGGGAGAACCGAGGACACTGGAGGACAACCCCAGAGGCAAAGGAGAAGCTCCTGCTCTTCCAGCCTTGGAGCCCTTCCCTTCCCCACAGAAGCCATCTGCCACTCCCTGCCTCCACCCTCCCCCTCTACCAGGGTGGTCTTTCACCCGTCTTCTCACAAAGTGAACTTCTTTATCTCTCATTTCAGAATAGAGGCAAGTCACTCTCTGCCACGTGAACCCCAGCCTCAGTACAGAACCTAAATCTCTGATCCTCTGATCGGTCCCAGCTACCTGAGAATTGACTGCCATGTATTTTCTCCAGGTGGGTTTTTCTCTTACAAAAAAAAAAAAAAAAGAATCATTGTGAAGTCAAATAATACCAAAGGCTCCCTCTTCATTTAATCCTCTATAAAGAAAGCATGTACCCACGATCTCTCTCTGGTAAATAGATGGTGGAATTATTAAAGGTGCATTTGTGTTTAATGTACAGGCAGTCACTGATGCAAAAAATATGCATTAAGTTTCTATTATGGGTCAAACTCTGGGTCCGTCCCAAGAATTCAAAAGAAAGGAAAGAAGGGAGGGGAGGAGGGGAGAAGAAGAGGGGGAGGTAAAGAAGAAAGGAAAGAGGCAAGAAGAAAGGAAAAGAGAAAAGAAAAAGGAGAGGAAAAAGGGAGGAGGAAGAAAGAGAAAGGAGGGAGAGAGAATAGGCTTGAGGGAGGAAGAAAGAGAAGGAGGAAAGAAGAAATCCTCAAAATGTCCATCTCTCTTAGAACTCACATTGCAGAGTGTAGAGACAAAAAATAAATTAAATAATTAAGCAAAAGTTTGAGAATGTGTGATCAAGACAAGTCATGTAAACAAATTAATCATTAAAGGACAGAGGAGGAGGTTGACTCTTAAACAGGACGGTTTGGAAGGCCTTGGTCGGAAGAGGCTATCAAAGGAAGATTCCAAGTAAATGAGAAAGAAAGCCTCCTCAGATGTGCTTTGAAGGAAAATAAACACTTATTAAAGACGAAGGCGGGGAGATGCAGCGCCTTGGAGAGAGGGTGGCTGAAACCAGGGCTGCGGGCAGCGACAGGGTGTCCAGAGGGAGCAGCTGGCACTTGCTTTATCCGCAGAGGATCAGACGTACCTTTGTTGTCACTGTCCCTGTCACGACCACTGGACACTGCTGCTGCTGCTGCAAAGGCAGATCCAGAAAACGTGTAAACAAATGGGATGTAGCTGTGTCCGAACAAATCTTTATTCATGGACATCGAGGTCTGAGTTTCATAAAATCTGCACAGACCATGAAACAGTCTTTCATTTCTTTCCAGCCATTTAAAAATGCACACACACTGGTTAAGCTCACCGGCTGTGCCAAAACAGATCTAGATCGCGGACTAGATGTGGTTCCTGGTCATGTGTGTCGTCTGCTCTCACAGGCCACATGGGTCCTAAGAAAGTGCTGGCTTCTCCATGACGTGGAAGGACGGGGGCTCCGGCAGAGGCGCCGCCTTTGTGCTGAGGACAGAGGGTAGAGACCAGTGCGGGGAGAGGGGGCATCAGCGGCGGAGACTCAGGTAAGAGGCGCGACACACATATGAGCTCCGCTTTCATTCTGGCTGCTCGGACAGGCACTGTCGTTGATAATTCCAAATGCAGACGTGTAATTTCCACGAACGCACAGGGACTCTCATGGCTTCAAAGCACATGACAGTGTTTGAAGCAACACGTGCTATCGAGACAGATCAAAGAAGCTTCCAGGCAAAAATCCCATTTCTATTTCTGTTTCTTAGCATTGAGAGGCATCATCACCGAGCAAGAGCTTATCTCTGGGTTTGCCTGTGCTTTTTAACTCTGACTTCAAAGGCAGTGCTCTTCGGACGTGTTTGAAATATCATCATGTCTGTATTTAACTCAAAATCGAAGTTGACACGAAAGCTCTTGAGTCGCTGAAAACGCACCACCCCGCCACCTCCTGTCTTCCCGCACCTTCCTGAGTCTGGATTTTGTGCTGAGAACCAGGAATGCTGCTACCAACATGGATGATATATAACCGAATGACTTCAGCCCGAAAACAGAATCTACCACAGAGCCATAAAAATGGTGCTATTAGGGCAGCCTGTCACGAAACGATCAATACGGTAACCAGCTGTCATTTCTTTCAGTCCTCACACATGAGCAGCTCACTCATCTCCAGGCGCCACCACCATGGCGCGCTGGCTTTGTTTACCCGTGGGGACCGAGGCCTCTTCTTCGGGACGGGGGACAGGACCCACTCGGACAAGGATCAGGCTCAGGTTTCTATCACAGAGAACAGGTGACGTGTGCGTGTGTGCACGTGCGTGTGATATAGGGGCTGCGTGTGATATGTGATGTGTATGGTGTGCGTGTGTGGTCGGTGTGTGGTAGGTGTGCGCTGTGTACCTGTGTGTGCAGTCTGTGGTGTGTGGCGTGTGTGGCGTGTGTATGCAGTAGGGTGTATGCGGTGTGGTGTGGCCTGCATGTGCGTGTGCAGTGGTGTGGGGTGTGTGTATGTGCGATCATCTGTGAGTGAGGCTGGAGCCACTCCTGGGCCATCAGGTGATGCCGCGTTTCTTTAGTGCAGTGATGTAGTAAATGATTTGTGTTTCTGTCCCATTGAGCCAAGAATTGAAAAATACTCATAAAAATTGAGGCTGAGGGCCAGGAATATTATATTTAAATCCACTGCAAGTGAAGAAAAAATTCTGCTTTATCTAAATTTTTATGCTACCTACATTAAAAATGTTATTAGAAAGGACTTATATTAAAGCCTTAACCCAAATATGAAATTAAGAAAAGAAGGCACTCTTTTTTCACACATGCCTCCCCCACTGACAAAACATTTTGCGCGGGATGCCCATCATCACAGTGTTACTGAAAGCCTCAGGACGCCCCTTTGACACCATCATAGCAGTAAGTTCAAAAGGAGGAACACGCACCAGAGGAAATGTCCAAGTTACAATAATTCTAATCCAAGTGCAAGAAAACTTAAAAGAAAAGACACTCAAAGGTGAATCAGTTTCCTTTTTAAAATCTAATAAAAATAATAGCAGCAAAAACCATAATCACATTCAATTACAGATTTACTTCTACCACAGTGAACTTGGACTTACAGAAATGCTGTGCATTTGAATGGCTTCTCAATAGTGCAGATGAGTGATGATGTGAAAGTGGTTTGTACTTAAAAGAACCACATCTTGATCATCTCTGCATGGAGCAGTTAAGAGTGACAGGAGTCTAAAGAGACGAAACAGAATGTGCTTTGTGGAAGTTGGAACTCAGTCAGGTTTTGTTCAAAATCATGATGATTCAGTTGTGCGATATTCTGAATGAAATACAGAAGTGAGCATGCTTTTCCTACCACAGCCTACCTAGCTGCTTGGGGACAGATGCTACACAGAGTGGCCTGGTTCAAATCAGTCCAGAGGAAGATATTCAGTGCGATGCTTCAGTCGGTGGGACGTCTGGTTCAAAATGGCCATCATGGAGTCACCGGGACGGGAACTATCCCGCGCCCATTAACAAGGAGACTGAATACTTGGAAGCGCAGTTTTAGATACTGACAGTCAGTCTGGGACGGTGATCCCTAAAGAACGTGATCCTGCTGTCTTCTTAATGCTTAATGCTTGCAGACACACACTCTAGACTGGAGCGCGAAGAGAAAGGATGCAAAGAGAAGACTGAGGCTGCTGGAACACAGACTAGAAGCCCAAGAGGCAGCTACGGAGGAAAAGGGCTCCAGACACCTGTACAGGTTCTTCTCAGTCTTTCCTGAACAATAAGCTGGGAAACCATCAAGCGAAACTCTGCAAAGAAGAGCAGTGACTCAGAGCTGTCACTTGACGACTCCCCCAAACAACAGAAGGCGGGGTTCATGCTGGTGCCTGTCGGTCACAGTGGCCCATCTCAGGACACCACTGGGACCTCACAATGACTCCAGAAGGGTCATGCCTTGTGAGTATGGCTGAACTTGTCCTGTAGCTACAGTATTGAAAACTTGGAAAAAAAGTAGACTTGACTACATTAAGCTAATCCGCATCATTCTTAATTGCCTACCATTACAAATCTTCAGACTTCCTAAAAGAAGACAGTGAAATTCAGATAGTCGACAATGGAAAAGTCACAGTGACCTGCATCCCATCAAATAGTACTAAGCATCCCAAGAAGCAGGAAAATGTGACTCATAAACAGGATGAAAAGAAAGTCAATACAAACAATGTCACCAGAGATGATCGAATATACAGAATTAGCTGACAAGATACAGGAGCTGTGTTACAAATATACTCGATTATTTTTAAAGGAAAATAGGAACATAATGTGAAGGCAATGAAATATTTAAAAAAAATAGGATTTCTAAAACATAAATAATTTACTGAATGAGAAAAAGCTAGAGCAGGGGCAGGGGGAAAATTTATTTCAGAGAACTTAAATTGCAACCAGTTCATTCTGCATGAATTTGTATTTAAATTTTTCTCCTATAAATACCTTGTAGCAAATAGAAGTACACTGCATTGGATTTTTGCAATGTAATTTGTCAACTATAAATATTTGCTATATACCTCCCTTCACATAACCCTACTTTTGCGTGTCTTTTAAAAATACATCAACTCTGCCTCATGTGTTATCATACCCATGTGTTTTCTATATCAAGTCTCCTACAAAAGATATCAAAGTAACCCAAAAGTTCCATTTGCTTCTAGTTTTAGGGGAACAGACCTAAGCAGAACACCCCAAGTCTCATGAAACTGGTCTTCCGTCCATGTCCCGCTCGGACATGAAGAACCAAGGTGAGTGGAGGACAGGCCAGAGGCAAAGGAGGGGCTCCTATTCTTCTATCCCTGCAGCCTTCCCTTCATCAAAGGGGCCATCTGCCGCCCCTGGGCCTCCACTCTCCCCTCATCCAGAGAGGTCCTTTGTCCCTGTTCTCTAGAAGAAGTAGAAAGAGGAGTTATCTAGCTTTACTTTCAGAATAAGAATGAGTCATCTTCCTGGCCGCATGGTGACCTCCTCCTGTCCTCTGAAACCCCAGGTCCCCTCTCCAGGCCTCAGCTCAGGGGAGAAATGCGGGTCTGTCCCAGCTACCTCAGAATTGACCGTCATGTCAGTTCTCCAGACGTATGTTATTAAATGTGGGCTTTTCTTTTACTAATCATGCCTATTGTTCATTTATTCATTTATCCAGCCTGTGAAGAACCTCAGAAAAATGGGGAAAACTTCGCTTTGAACTCCCAGAAGCTCATCTTTCTATGGTGATCCTCCTGGGCCTAAGTCAGTACTAAGCACAAAATAGTAACCTGTGATTGCAGATCCAGTTGAATCCCATCAAATGTGGCCCCAATGAGGATATGATGTTTTATCATCCATAATACATTCTCCACCTGATAGGGTACAGCTATTTCCAGTGCAGAAAGAGTTACCACTGTTTGTGATGATACTGAGCTCATTTTCAAATCGAGGAATAAAAAGAGCATTCTCTGAGTTAGGTTAATTTGTAAAGCCCCCAAGCCGTCAACCCTCCTCATTTCTGCACTGCTGCTTTGCTAGAGTAGGGTCTCCCACCCACTGGTAGAGGCGACAGCTCCAACTGGGGCCCACAGGAAGCTCAAGGCCCTGGCAGGTGGGGCTAAGCAGAAGCAGCGCACTTTCCACTCCTCAGTTGTCTTCCAGAATGGTCCAGGATGAAGCCATCCTGGGCAGAGCCATCACTCAGCAATGCTGGGAAGAATTCTTATAGGTTCAAATCTTCTTTAAAACAACCCCCAAATCTGATCCAGCTGGAAGCAATTTGTCGCACCTGCACAAAGACCCCAATCTCATCCTTCTAATGACCTCTCCTCATTACAATGTCACCAGCATGTTAACGCTCACGCCGCTTGGCATCATGCCAGATCCAACACTGACCATACAAGGCGTGAAGAGAGTTGGCACCCTTTTTCCCCGAATTCTCTGCCTCTTGGAAAATATTCACATAACTCTACCCCATTCCCTGCCTCCTGGAGCCGTGATCAACATGGTGGGATCTTCTTCCCAAGAGGGCTCCTGGGCCCGGTGGCTCTCCCAATCAGCTTTCTCTTCCCCTTTAGGCATCAGCGTTTAGGTCTTCTTTTCATTCTTGAAGTGAGGGTCTCAAGGACCCTTTCCACTGGCACAGCCACATGAATTGGGGCTGATCTTTGTGACCGACTTTGGCCCGTAGAATGCAGCACTGTTTCTGGTGTGTGAGTTCTGAGACAGACACTCAAGGGACCCCATAACACTTCTGCTCTTTCTAGGGGCCCTGCCTAAGAGGGGACTACTGACAGGAGGCCATCTAGAGACACACCCAGTTGTTCTGGCCAAGACTGGGACCAGCATGGGTCTGCAGACCCTCACAGCTGACCTGGTGTAAACTCATAGTCAGTACTACACGCTTATAGCGTTCGGAGGGGAGCGTCACGCCACATTAACTGATACACTATATGCACAAATATGCGTACACACATATATATATATGATATGTTGCTGGTACTACTTGATACGTTCTCAAGAATGACATGTTTGCTTCATTCTAAAGTTTCCTTAACGACTCAAAAGAAATGAGAGAAGATATGACTGCTTCAATGAATCTTTCCAATTATTTTCTTTTCAATTACATTTAGTCACATTAACACATGCTGCTTGGAAATTATCTCGTGTTTTTCTCCCTCCTGGCTATTTGCATGCATTATAAGCAATCTTCCTGGTGTCTGGGGATTAGTGTGACTGACATGGTATAAACGCTTCACGAGCTTTCAAGCTCTGGCCTGAAAACTTGGCCTCTTGTCTCACAAGCAATGCTTTCTAGACCAAGCGGGATTTTTCCTGCATACCAGCTCCATCAAGGCTCTCTTGCTTGCATTACGTTACTAGACAACAGTCCCACGTGGCTCTTTAGCTCAAGTTCCTTCTTTTAAATAGCACACTGAGATTCCTCCCCCTGCTTCCGACCTCTTCCCCTAGGAAAAGTTTCCAAACATCTCTGCTTCTTCTTCCGCTGTGGGGTGTCTGCAGAACGCCGAAGGAAATGTGCTGATGAGACTCTCTTAGTGCTCGGTGATGACTTTGGTAATTTTGAGAGAGGCTTTGTAGAGGCGATTTTTCCTGAGGTGTTTTTCTCCCCAAAGGGCAAATGGATCATCTCTTGGTTTGCATCTGCATGCCAACTCCCATCTCTGCACAAAGGGAATTAGGGGTGCGCCTCTGCTAGGGAGTTAGGTATTCCTGTTGGCAAGATGATAGTAGGAGCATGGAACCACACTGAACGGGGATTCTTCCCTCACCCTCCAGGACCTTTGTTAATTCAGCTCCTAACTTCTTCTGAGCATATTTGAGCTGTGTCGTCAGAGAGATTGGTGACATTTAAGACACTATCAGGAGACCACAGTGGACAGGCTGCCTGCATTATGTGATGGTCCATGAGGTTTCCCGATGCCCCAGTGATCGCACTCAGTTACAAGTAACAGGAAAGCTACATTGAAATGTATTGTTCTCGGGGATCAAGAAGCCTGGAAACAGACAGTTGCGGATGATACTGTGTTAGCTCTGCATAGGAAGGAGCTTTTCCCTCGTAGCCAAAACAGCTGTTGTGGTTTTGGCTGTTACCCCTCTGTTCATAGCAAGACGTGGGGATCAGCAAGAGGAAGCCATTACTTTTACTAGCAAAGCAACAACTGTTCCAGATGTGACCTCAGATGGGGTCTTTTGGGCTCACAGCTGCCTGCAGGGGGCGGTGTGAGTGGGGTGCTTGGCTTTCCCAGTCTATGGAGAGAAACCAGTTGTAAACAAATACAGATGCATTGACTTACGTGTTGAACACAAAGACATCCCTCAAGCATGAACCGAGTAAGCATCAGCACGTGGCAGTTAGCGTTCTTCGTGTTCTCCTAAAGTTCTAGACACAAAAGGATTTTCTAGATGAAGTGGGTAGATGCAGCCAGCCAGGAAATGGGATCTTTTCTGACCCAATCAATTTCAGATCGGTCTGCAGTTTCCTGGGACTGAGCATCACTGCTCAGAGAATTATAAATAAAAAGGCAAGTATCATCCAGGTGGTGTCAGATAACGTCATTTACGAGAGAAGGAGCAATATCCTATCGAGACGCATCATTTACAGACTGCAAAGATTCTCTGGAAGCTTTAAGAGTACGCTGGGATGCTGAGATTGTCCCTAAGTGAAGTTTTCAATTTCTGGCTTCCATCTAAATTCTAACAGCTGCTCCCAATTCACATAAAGGTATTGTGGAGTAGGTAGGTGACTCTGGCGGGAGTCAGGACAGGTTAATTTATGCCATGGAACGACTTCCAAATCTATGCTGACTAACCAAGAGCACACGAAGAGCGCTAGTTCTTACTGCTTCCACTCATTTCACTGATCAGGGCAAGTTCGCAGGGACAGAGGCATGGAAGCCTCTAGGTTTCCAAGAGGAGGCAGGAACTCATGTGGCATAGTGTCTATACTGGTTACGGCGCATCTGAGTGCTGCCTCGCCCAGGTACCAAAGTACGAGTGCGTGATGGAGGAGAAGACAAGTTCTGTTCAAAGAGAAGAATAGAAGTGACCTTCCTTCTACGTGACCCATCCACACCAATGGGCAGAGTAACGAGCAGAGAACACAGGGTGAAGCCTGGATCCCTGCGTGGTCTGCATCACAGGGACCACACAAGACTCAGAAAAGCCGTAGCACATTTTGCTTTGAGAGTAGAAATTTGGATTCAGCAATAGCACATGAAGTTCATGTCTTCAACTCCAGCTTTACAGGTTTTTTGAGTTTTATTTGAAATTTACTTGTAGATTGCTATGGTTTTATAGTTCTGCCTGAGAAATAAAACCTAAGGAGGTCATAGCTTTGCTTGTTTATTAAATAATGCTATAATACAAGAATTTAAGCCAGCACAGGAGGTCTGTACTATTTTTCCTTTACAGGGTAACTGAACTTTTTTTTTTTTTTAATAAAAGTTGCAGATGTATCACATAAATTTTATTAGAAACTATCTCCTAATCAACCAATCAAAATCTCCTGGGTACATTGAAAATTCTCTTTGATCGTATAAGGCCACAGGCTGTGGGGTGTATCAAACCCCAACTCTGAAGTCAAAACCTGTCTTCAAGTATTGGCACCACTGCTTATTATGAAATTTGAGCAAAATGTACAGCTTCTCTGAGCATGAGTTTCTTCGGTCTCAAAGCGGGGGCATCCACATTGTCCCCGCCTCAGGTTGGGGCCAGGATTCAATGAGAACACAGAGCGCGTTCCTGGCACACAGGCGACACTGTTTTCAAGGCAGCCGTCATTGTTACCTTCCCTCACACTTCTCAGAGAGGGGTACAGAGAGGGGTAAACCCTCCTCCGTGGGGGCTGGGCTTTCCCACGGATACAGTGGAACAATCGTCTTCCCGTCCAAGAACCCACACCCTCAGCCCCAGACCACCTCCCCGAGACTTATCCCAAATGGATCACTTTGACCCAAACTCAAGTCGAAATCTGCAGTCTGGGTTTTCAGAGCTGCTTAATTTCAGGGAGGAGTCCAATCCAACCATTAACACAGCATTTACAAGCAGCAGTCCCAACAGGCAGGACCCCATCAGCCCTGGGGACTAGGCGGAAAGCCTAGCAATCCTTCGGATGTTTCCGAAAGTTGGTTTTCATATCAGATCTCCATAACATCGTATGCAGCATTATTACTGGGCAGAGGCGTAGGAGGCAAAGATTTTCATTTCACTGGTTTCTTAACATTTGCTTTCCCTAAGCGGGGTTTCATGGAGCTGTGAATGGAAAGGCTACAGAGCAAACCCAGAGTTGAAAGCACAATTCTCAGGAGTGCTTTTCCATTCACAGTTTTTGTTTGTTTTGTCTTTGGATCTTCATTTGTTTATTTGTTTTGCTGAAAACAGTCTTCTTTTTTATATATCTACCTTACGGAGTCACTAAGAGACACAATTCCACTTAGGTATATAAACATTTATAACCCAGTGTGCAGCATGCCACCATCATAAAATGTAGGAACATTTTAAAAAAAAAACATCGATGACTTTAATTTGGTGCTGGCAATTATAATTTTCAAAACACAGAGACTGAATATATGAGTGCCTAAACTGATCTCCAACGAACCATCTTTCATAAACATATGCATCTTTTACGCTTTGTAAACACCAAAGGCCTTGAAAAGCAATATCTCCACAAATAATTTTTTAAAGCCATTTTCTCCTGAGAACAGCCCGGAGTCATTAGGTAAGAGTCAACTAATGAATTTCTTCCTCAGGTTAGAATTGTAAATGAAACTTTTCCACGTCCGGAATTTTGCTCACGACACTAAAATTCAAATCATTTTATGCATAAGTACAGCCTTCAAAAAGTAATTGGTAATAAATGTAGCAAACGCCTTGCATTATTCCCAACCTCATTTTCAAATTTGATTTTCCAATGTAAAACTCAAGACAAAACAATAACCAATCATGCAGCTAACTGCTGTGAAATACAAAGGCATCTTTCCACCAATTTATTTTGTAATATCTGCCTCTGATGCACTCCCAACATTACAATTTGTTTATTCTTATGAAAATGAACAGTAAACAGACTCTTACATGGGGAACTGGAGAATCAGACTCTTTCGGAGTGTTGACAAAAGGATCTGTCTTCTTTTCCTGAGCATCAAATAAAATACTGACTCAAGGTGGAAAGGCATAGACCTTTCCTACTCAATGGAGTCAGGTAGTCAACTTTCTATTACAGGTGATCTTTCAGAAAAAAAGAAAATAGGCTGAATTCAGTATTTACATGCCTCCCTTGCAACCGATGAAACTTAACCAAATAGATATTCTCACTTTATTGTGTCTAAAAAATCTCTGTTTCTTGGCCACAGGTTAAAACTCCACATTTCTTTTATTTTTCTACTGGTCAGTTAAAAATTAATAACCTGGAAAGATCCATTGCTAACCAGGAAACACTCAAGAGCCTATTTCTACTGAGCTTCATAAGTGTGAACAAGGAAAAGAAATCTGTTCTTTTTTCCATCAAAGTCATTTAAAAATAGCAAGTTTGTAATGAACACTGTTGAGAAACTGCCAGTCAAGAAGCTCTTTAGCATTTCCCAGTTACCAAGGCCAGCTTTGTGTCGAGAGGCATGCGCAGTTTTCAAAGGTTATGAAACTAACAATTCAGGACGTGCTTCCATAAACACATTCATTCCCACCCAAATTCTGGAATAACCAGACTTGAACCAGAATCTTCTGTGACAATGGGTTTGTTATGGTGAATATCACATTATATTAAAATGTGGGCATGTTGGGTCCAAGTGTGCAAGTTTCTGAGCCCTTCAGAGAAAGGACCATGCTTACTAACCTTGGTCCCCTGGCTACTCACCAGCACCTGACATAGAATGGGTGTGCAGAAGAGTGTGTTGAAAATGAGTCAAAAATAATATGGTTAAGTGTTAGGCATCATTGTAGGAACTGGGGATCTAGCCATGAACAAAGGAAACAAGATTTCCTGCTGCAGAGCCTACACGATAGTGGGAATAATAAAAAACAGACAAACGCTTAAATGAAGAGAGAATACCAGATAATGGGTAAGCGTCACACAGAGACCTGAGCCAAGGGTAGCGTGGTAGAAGAGCAGTGCTCGGAGACACCAGATGAACAATGTTGGTGGCACCTCGGAACTTCTTAGAAATACCAGTTCATGTACCTCTTCCCAGACCTACTGAGTCAGAACCTCTGAGCATGGGGCCCAGCAGCTTCTACCATGGCCTCCAGGTGACGGGACATGCACCTAAATTTGAGGCCCATTGAGCTAGAGGGCTCCTTGGGAAGCTCCCTTCAAGAGACTTGTGAAGATCTTTCTGGGGTAATATTTAAGGTGTGAGCTGGATTTGGGGGAGAAAAATGAAAAAAAAAAAACCCCAAAATACAAAGCGAGAGCGAGAGCCAGCCATGAGAAGATCAGGAAAGATGGCATCCCAATCGAAGACCCAAATAGTGCCAATCTCAAGACAGGAGCAAGCTTGCTGAGTTCAAGGGAAAGAAAAGCAACCATGGTGACGGGAGTAGAGCAAATAAAAGCTGTATAATTGCATCTGAGAGGTCTGAAAACCTCTTTCTGGCATTCAAGGCCATGGTTGGAAATGTGGCTTTGATTCTCAAAGGGGTCAGATGCCACAGAGGATTTTTACATGGGTGAAGGGGGTGGGCTGAAAATTCTAGACAAAGAACTTACACTGCATATAAAATGCACATGTAATATCTATCTGCATAGTGCTCATATGTGTTTATATAACATACATTACATATATGTTTATAAAATTCTTCAGCATTCTTTGCCAAAACCAATGTTTTGTTTGTTTTCTCCAGGAAAACAAGTTGATTTGTTAGTTTGAGATAATCCGGTTGGAAAAGGGTTTGGGGTGACAATTTTATGCAACGTGAAAAGTGAACTTGCTTTGGTGCAAGAGATTTTCAGTGAAAACTATTCCTGGATCAGGTCCTGATTCCTTAGCTGTTGTGAAATTTCATAAATACTGCTTGTCAGGGCTTCTTACTAAACTGACAGCAAAATGCAAAGTTGCTGATGAATAAAGAAAGGGGGGTGTGACCACACCAAGGAAGACAAAGACGAGGAATTTTTTTTGACCTATACACTAAAAAATGAAAATTTCCTTTAAAGATGAACTGGAATTTAACTGAATCCTTTCATATACATGCCCTCCACCAAATTCCAGGATTTGGAAAGTGTGCACTGAACTCAAAGGATTAAAGCCCATTTTAATAGGTGTTCAAAATGCACTTACTGAGTTGTTGCCAAGTAAAAACATGTCTAAAGTTAGACACCGAACATCTTTCAGCCTCCAATATTCAGAAAATCTGTAGCAGAGAAAAATTCACACTGAGAATAATCTATGCAGGAAAGAGGAATCGTTGACCACGGGACTACTAGTTTGCATTGGCGTGAGCTTGGATGGAGGAATTTATTAGGAACTGTTTTGCTGTAAAAATACAAAAGAAAACTCGTTTGGCCCATTGAAAAGGGTGAACATCTGACATGCCTTCAGTATGCTGGTTTCTTAAGAATTTTTGGAAATGCTATTTGCCTTCAGACAATTTTTACGAACGTCCCCTAGTTGTGCCATTGACCATGGAGCCAAATGCCTGTGGACAGATATAATCACAAGAGTTCCTGTGCACATGGCAGGTGAATCGTGCTCTGTCCCCTCCACGGTCAGCTGCTCGAAGGCAAAGGGATGTGTTTGCAACACGGAAAGCGTTCCATTCAAGAAAAGTGAAAAGACAGAAACATGAATTCCTTGGACAAGCCTATTCTGTATGACCAAGACAAACTGTGAGATAGTGAGACATGTTTACGTCTATCTCCTGCCTTTGCTAGAAAACTAATTGGAATGACCTAGAGCCAATGGTGTCTTTTAATTGTTACTACTGAACAGCCTCTCCAAAGTGCAGTGACACCCTCTTAAAACACAGCAGAGAAAGAAGGTGAGCACCATCTGGCCTGTTTTCCAAAGCAGTTGTCGTCACAGCTGATGCTAAGTCTCTCTCTCATTTCTTCTAAAATGAGGTGGGGGCTGTCGTCAGAGGTCTCCAAAGATATTCTCAAGGGCTAATACCTCACCGAAAGGTCTTTTTCTGTTGCTGCTGCTGTTTGTTTGAACGTGGAAATCACTTGAGTGTTTTTCTAATCATAAAGTACTTCATGCTCATGATAAAATGAAATTTCTGATGGCAAAGGAGACTATAAAGAAATGAATAAAAAATATTCATAGTCTCCACACTCAAAGAAGGACTATTAACATTCTGTCTATATGTATATCTATAGGATGCCTATATTTAAATTAAAGTAAAATTCCGTTTATTGTGTGTAACTTTTTTTTATTTAATATTAAATGTCATGGATAGTTTTCTCATGTTAATAAAATGACTATATCAGTAATTATTATGGTTGCATTAGACAAGTATATAAATGGACCAGAATGCATTAACCAATTTTATAGTGATGAATATTAGATGATTTTAAAGATTGTATTTATTTATATTTAATATTATTGCTAATATTTCAATAACATCAAGGCTTCTTTTCTTTAAAAAAAAAAAAAAGCCTTAGTGAGGTATAATTTATATATTACAAAATCTACTAGCATTAAGTGTAGAATTTCAGATGTTTCAGAAATGTGTGTATTCTTATATATACAAATTTATGCTTGTGGAAAAGCATTTTCTTAGCATAAATTCCTAGAAATGGAATCATTGTTGCATTGTTTTAAAGTGTGCTCATGTTTAAGATATTTTTAAACAAATTACTTAAAATATTATCTAGAAATACCACATAAGGAAGTATTTTGGATTCCTATTGACTGAAAATAATATTTTTTAAGAAATAGCGATTAGGGCAGCTTTGGCAAGATCTTGAGAATTACCCTACAAGTCCCCCCACAATCTGGCCCCTGCCCCGCTGCCTCTCACTTGTGAGTTTCCCACACTCCGTAGCTCTCGGCCCGGGTGCTCCTCAGACGCTGCCCGCCGGGCGATAGTGCTTTGCACAGTGCAGATTTCAGCATCCAGCTTGGTAGATCTCACATGATTCAAGTCTCAGCTTAAAAATCACCTCTTTCCTAAACTAATCCATCTAAAATCCACCATCCATTGTTCGTTGCCCACCTTCCTGGTGAGTTTTCTCCAAGGTGCTTACACAATACACAAGGTTATTTGTTTGTCTACTTATTTCTTTCTCTTGTTTAAAGTCTTGTCCAGTACAATGCGAGTTCCACGAGGGTGGGAAGATTAGATGTCCACAGAGAAGCAGAGAAATCTTTAAAAAACGAAGCTAGATCATGCCATTTCTAAGGGGGAATAAGTACCCCTGAGTTCTTTGCATGACATTCACCTTTCTTACAGGCAGAGACAAGAGAACTTGTCGTTTAAAGTGGAGGAAAGAAGGGCACTTAACGGTTACCATGCTTACTCATTCTACAATCCAGACAGTCACCCACGGTGAGGCCCCTCGCTCAGAAGATGGGGGTGCTCTAGATTAGAGCCCCATGATGACCTACGCACGGTTCTCAGAGACATTGTCCTCCTTCTCCTGGACAAGTCACTGTCTTCTAAACGCCCCCAGAACATTCTTGGTACATCCTCGGCACTGAAATGTTTTGTCATGAAATAATATTCACATGTGAGCCCGCCCTATGGGCAAGAACTGTAATTCCTTCTTGCAGTCCCCACTCACTGTGGAATTTTGAGGCACCGTCAACATAGATGGCACCGTTGAATTACTACTTTTACACACAGTCCACAAATATCAAAAGAAAAAGATCTCTATGTCACTGAGAAGATCCATACCAGACCATAAGCTACAACTTAGACAGTGAAAACATTCATTTCAAATTTTCATAAATAAATCACGAAAGCATCTCCCTGTCCACTTCCAGCTGCTGTCTCAGAGTCTTAACGCCTCTAATTCAACTCTGAAAAGGAGGTATCTCCTTTTGTTTTACGAATGAGAGACCAAAACATGGCTTGTTCTGGCTAACAGGTGTACACACCTGGATGATATTCAGATTGGGGCCATAGCTAACTGACCCCTACAACCCTTCTCTGAACGGTGAGGTCCTCTCAGCAGATCCGTGGAGACTGCATTACACAGTGGACCTGTGTAACCATCATGAGACCTGAAACAAGAGAAACCAACCACTGTGTAGATTTCCCACATGTTGTCATCAAATGCTCGTTTCCCCTGCCTTCCCAAATTCACATCTTGAAACCTTCTTGGTCCAAGCAAGCTGTTACCATAAAATGCCCCAGGCGCAGTAGTTTGCATACAATGGAAGCGCATTGTTCATGGTGGAGACTGGAAGTCCAAAGTCAAGGCCCCAGCACCATCATAGTCTCTAATGAGGACTCTGCCTGGTTCATGGCTGACATTTTCTCACTCTGGGGGCGAGCAGCTCTGTGGGGTCTTTTTTCTAAGAGCTCTAATCCCATCCATGAGAGCATCTTCCTCACGATCTACTATCTTCCCCAAGCCCCTGCGTACTAATACCAACACTTTGGGGGTTAGGATTCAGCATGGAGAGTGGGTGGGCACACATGTTCAGTGCACAGCAGCTTCCTAATCCCCAGCTGGATGGTATTTAGAGACAGAGACTGTGGGAGGCAATTAGAGTCAGACGAGGTCTTAAGGCTGGGACTCTCACTGGGATTAGAAGAGACCCTTTAATGTGCTCTCCTCCATCTCTATGCCCTTCTTCTCACCTCTCACATCTCCTCCCTGCCCTTCCCTCCCCTCTCATCACAAACATAAGGGGACAAAAGACTAGGCAAGCACTAGGGGCTGGCTGTCAGTGCTGGGAAGAGAGCGCTCACCACAGTCCCAGCATCTGACCACGCTGCTCCCTCATTCAGACTTGCAGCCTCCCGAGCTGCGAAAAAGTACATTTCTGTCATTTAAGCCACTCAGTCTATGCTGTGTTCTTACGTAGCCCAAGTTAATGACCTATCCATTATTTTGTTGGATCCTAAGTAGCTATGTGAATAGCTGTCACAACTGAGATCTCAGGTATATACAACACATTAAGAATCAAAAGGACAAAGGTGCTACCAAGTTCACTCCATCTGAGTTTCTCAGACTTGGCCCCACTGACACCCGGGGGTCCGGTGGGCCGGGCCGTTGAACAGCATTCACCGCCTCGGTGAGGTTCCGGCAGTGTATCGCCCCCAAGTTGTGACAAGCAAAGATGTCTCCAAATATTGCCACTTGTTCCCTGGGTGGGAACATCGTGCCAGGCTGAGAACCCGCCGTGGGCTGGCATGGCTCACACCGAGGAACGCAGTGTGGTCTGTATCTTTTTGGAGTTGACGCTCATGCCCTTTGATGTAGAGTCTGCGAGTGACTCATGAAAAACAGGACTCGACACTGGCAAGTTGAGAGCGGTCATCATTTCAACAGCAGGTGAGATTTGAGAACAATGTCTATAATTCCACTTTTTCCACCTGGAGACGGCAAATCCATGGGCAGCTCTATCCTGACTGGTGACAGATTTCTGCTCTCAAAGCAGACTTATTGCAATTCTCCTTATTTCTTTTTCAAAATGTATTATTATCTAACTGAATTCTTTATTCTGTTTATGGTCTGCCTTTCCCAACAAGAACATGTGGAGAGGGGATTAAATGTTTGTTTATGGATGATTCCCAAAGGTCTTAAACATAGCGAATACTCAAAAAATATGTATGGAATGAAGAAGTGAATTCCAAAAAATGGTGAAAAGGCTGTCCTACGGTCTACACTGCTATATTCAAGGGGGGAGTCTGCAAAATCATATTTTGTGCCATGCTTTGTCAGGAGTGCCCTTCAGCAAAAGAAAACTTAGAATGATGGCATTTTCTGACAGTCTCTAGAATGTCTGTTTCCATATATTTAAAAAAAAAAAGATGCCGTCACAGCAAACTCCAAGTGAGCAAATAATTATACAATAACTGTGGCAAGTCCTGAGAAATCCAGCAGCTTCCACGATGAGGATTATGTTTGCCTGTTGAAGAACTACGTCTCGTAGGACTGCTCCTATTTCTGTCCATTTCACATGTAGAAGAAGCCCCGTATAAAACCCAGATTTACAGTGAGGGACTTACAGGTCTCCCTGAAATTATAAAGCCCTCTTTCTTCTCAAATGCCTGACTTCTTGATAGTGCACGGTTTTAAGGGAGGTCTGATCAGATGAGATGAGACAAAGCCTTTGACACAGCATCTATTCCTGGTCACAGCTCACTAACCCACAGATAGCGCCTTCGCTGGACCTCTGCGTCCCTGGCAGATGGACTGTGTCAACTGGAAAGCTTGAACACCTCTGAAAAACTGCAGTTTCGTTTCACATGGACTTCAACACATACCAGAAGAGTCATTTCTGAATTGCAGGGCAGCATTGCATTTCTGAACATTTTTCATCTTCCAACACAATTCTGCCTGGCGTCAGCTGAAAACGTATTAGGACTTGTTCCCCCCCAAAAGGTTAGACTCCAATGGCAAATCCGCCACACCCAATTTTGATCTCAGTGGCCGCAGAGAAGAGGAACTTTTTGGATGAAATATAGAGATAAAAACTGATATTCCCTCAAACATCTGACAAGTGTAACAGCAAACCAAACTTTCAACCACGCCTTGACAATAAGCCCTCAGAAAATGCATACTGTTTTATGGGGCAGGAGATTTGCTAAGGTCTTTATAAAAAAATGTCTTTTTAAACTTTACCCAGTGAATATTTTCCTTTTGTGTATATTTTCCATTTATCCTTTTGTTTTAGAAAAGAAAGGTCATGCAGTTCCCTTGTAAAACAAACAAACAAACAAACAAAAACAAATAAAACAACCAAGCTGCAAAAACTAACCAATATAAACTGAGGAAACTACCATTAAAGCTTGGTGCATTCTGATTTTTATTTTTAATGGAAATAGTATATTTGTGTGTGTATATGTATTTTCATATATGTGCGTTTTTATCATCCAGGAATTTTACTCTCCTACTCATCTTGATGTTTCGATGCATTGATGTGACATAGAAATATTCTTATAGCTCTATCTCATTATTTATTATTCATTATTTTACAGTTCTAAACAATTGCCCTCCTGATAGGTAGATACTGTTAAACCCTGTTGCCTGCACCTGCAGATAAACCTGGTCTGACCATCGCTCTTCACCTCCAATTCTTGTGTCCTCTTCCAAGCCGCCATCATGTCTCTGCTGGACATTTGCAATGGCCTTCTTTCTTATCTGTCTCCCAACTTTGACCCTTACCTCTTACGGTCAATTCCCACTCGGCAGTCAGAGTGCTCTGATCACAGCATAAGTCAGACAGCATCACTCTCTGCTCAGAGCCTCCCATTCTTTCCCACCTCAGTCCAAGAAAAAACCAAGGTCATCTCAATGTTCAATCCCAAGTCATCTCAATGACCAACCAGACCCGCTCCTCCTCCCACACCTGTCACCTCCTCCTCTTTCCCTAGTTCACTCTGTCTCTACCACACAGACCTCTCTGCTGTTCCCTGAATGCTCGGCTCTGCCCTAGCTCAGGGATGTTATACTAGCCGATCCCTCCGCCTGATCACTGTCTCCCCTGCGAGCCTGTGTCCACATGAATCCCTCTCTCACCTCCTCTGGTCTGAACTCAAATGCCAGTTCTCAGTAAGGCCTTTCCTACAACCATATTTTGAATTGTTCATAGACTTATTGCAATTCTCCTTATTTCTTTTTCAAAATGTATTATTATCTAACTGAATTCTTTATTCTGTTTATGGTCTGCCTTTCCCAACAAGAACATGTGGAGAGGGGATTAAATGTTTGTTTATGGATGATTCCCAAAGGTCTTAAACATAGCAAATACTCAAAAAATATGTATGGAATGAAGAAGTGAATTCCAAAAAATGGTGAAAAGGCTGTCCTACGGTCTATACTGCTATATTCAAGGGGGGAGTCTGCAGAATAGATGCTGGTTATTTTTAGAAGCATTTTATTGATTTTTATTTAGTTGCTCCTCTTCGTTGTTGCCCCCTGGTCCTGGGGGGCGAAGACAGGTCCTTGGGATGGATGGGTTTGCACTGGTGTGAGGCAGCAGACTTACTCACTATAAATGTATTGCCAGGGCACTCCCGAGGGATTGTTTAGGAAAGGAAAAACTCCTTCAAAGGGTTAGATGCTTACAGAATAGAAAGTCTTGAGGAAATCAGTATCAGAGGTACCTAAAATATTTTAAGGTCGGATAAACAGGAGGAATGCTTTTGCTATCAGGAAACACACAGACTGCTGGCGAGTGCGCCCTGGTGGCTCAGGCGCTAAGTCAGAGGCTGCTGCGTGACCAGGTAAAACCCACAGACCTGGGTTCTCAACCCGGGGGAACAACCAAAACAAATAACAAACAAACATGCTTCCTCCTCCGCTTCCTTCTTGCCTTAAAAAAAATGTTTCTTCTACAGTCTGGGTGGAATCGGAAGGGATCAGGCTAACGACATTAGTCAGAAAGATAAAGACAAGTGCAGAAGGTTCACTCATATGTGAAATACAATGACGTGAAATAAATGAACACACAAGTCTTAACAGAATTAACGGGGCAGGGCTGTGGTTACCAAGGGGGTCGGAGGGGAAGCGAATTGGGGAGAGGTGGTGGTAAGGGGCTATCTCAAAACGCTTCTTCCTTCTCTCCCTCCCTTCCTCTCTGAAAAGAATAATAATAAAATTAAATTTTAAAAGAATATTGGTGAGGGGCCTAGGCTAAAATTCACACGTCCAGCGATAGGAGAATTCTTACACGGCAGGACGTGGAGACATTTAACACCTGGAGACACTGCCGATGCTGCTTTTCCTCTCTTCCTGCATCGCCAGGTGACAAGGCCAAACATCAACCAGAAAGTCAGATTCAAGGCACGTAACCAACGAAGGACACGAAGACCTGTGACCGGCAGCTGCACTCTGGTTTTCACCCTGAAGGTTCACGGAGGTCCCAGCAGAAAGTCCTGCTGGGGCAGCGGCCGCCGCTCTGGCCTCTGTTCCCGTCTCAGTCCCGTCAGCGGGGAGACGCCCATCACCCGATCAGCTTCAAGTGACCCCACGTGAGACCCGGGCCGCGCAGCCAGAGGTAACTAGGGGGAGCTCAATCCAGCCGTCCCGACTCCAGTGCCGGCCTCGTGAAACCCCACTGATTTGTCAGTGTGACACACCCCACGGGCAGACACCCCCCCACACCCAGCGAGGACTCACACTCACACGGATGGGCACACCCACGGCCATGTGCGCACACGCTCTCACAGGCACACACACACGGGCACACAGTCATGGTGTGTACATACACGCACACACACACTCACAGGCACGCGCACACGCGCACACAGCCCGTGGCCACGCGCAGACGTGCCCCACGCCGGCACACGGGCAAAGTGAGCATCTCCTCGTTTTCCTGGGAGCTGCATCTTTGTGTCTCTCGAGGCCTCGTCAAGTTAGTGCTAAAGAAGCCTACAATCCTAGCGTCCAGGCAGTGCCATCGGCAGAGGAGTAGGCACTTTTCCAAAAATGATTTCACCTTCTGTGTGATCTGAGTACGCGAATGTGCCCACGGGGCACTGAGAACGCAATCCTGTGGTGTCAGCAAGAGGGGAGAGGCGCCAACAGGGAAGGGCAGCTTGCAGACCGTGGGACAAGACAGGACCAGGGTGCACCCCTCACTCAGCAGCTGCGCGATGGACACGCAGGAACAGGCTGGCCAATGGCCTCCTGCTTTGGCTGCTGGCTTCTTGCTGGAACTTATGCAGCTCCCTTTAGCGTCTTGGGACAGCTTTCTCATGGCTCAAGGCTCTACCTTCTCTTTGTTTTTTTCAAGGAAAGGCACAGGCAGGAATGAAGGCAAGTAGGTAGTCAGGCAGGAAGAGAGAGGAGGAAGAAAAACTCAATTTGTATTCAGTTGTTCACATCAGTTGATCCTCCCAGACCCAGGACGAGAGCCTGGGATCCTTGGATGTACGTGGACTGTGCTCCTTCAGGGGCAGTGGACCCACTGCTACTCCACCAGGGCACAGCTAAATGTCCTCGTCTTCCACAGGTTTTTGAAAACGATTCCAAGTATAAACGCAGATCTACGCAGGCATGGTCACTGGTCATACTGAGTTTGGGAGACTTTACCACTTTGAATTCTCGTGACAGTTCTCACGAGGCACACACTATCCCCACTCCCGCTTTTCTGGTCCAAACGTGAGCTGCAGAAAGAATAATTCACTGCCTGAACTCATGCCTCTGGCAGGTGAGAGGGCTGGGAATGAAGCCCAGACCCCGAGTTCCTCCTGGATTGGCTTCTCTGCAGTATTTAACACGGTGCCCGAGCCTAGTAAACAACAGCTATTACTCCTGTTACCATTCGGAATTCACTCTTCCCTGCCTGTTTCACAAGCTGTTTTTCCATCGGACAGACATGTTCTGCACAAACGCAATGGGCTTTCCTATTTTGAGTGTCATCTGGGTTAATTAGAATCTTGTCACTTGCCAGAGCATTCCAGTTTTTGAAAACACTCACTAAAAACATTCCAAAGCAGGGTACTTGCTGGAGGCATTTTCAGCAGACTGGACCCTATGGCGCAGCCAATGCCTTCCAGGAAGAGGCACAGGTTCGGGTGCCCCGAAATCAGCCTATTACCCAGTTCTCAGGGCCACATGCAGCCACTTACCTCTTTTTTTTCAATACTTCTCTCTTTTTTTCAGTTAACAGATTGCTTTTTTTTTTTGCATACATTACTTATCTCTGCTAATCATTGGTTCTGAGTCTGAAATAAGTTACTTTTTTTGTTTCGGGTTTTGGTTTTTGTGTCTTTGTTTTTTGAGAGAGAGAGGAGGAAGAATCATTTTATTTTCACTTAGTTGCTCACACTGGTCGTTTCCCAACCTGGGACTCAAACCCAGGGGTGTGTGGCCTGCGCTCCTTCAGAGGCAATTGACCTAACTATTACTCCACCAGGGCATGCGGACAGGCTACTTATTTTTAACCCAAAAATCAAGAGCAGTGATCTCAAGTGTGATCCTCCTGATCATTCTTCTTTGGGAGGGCAGTCCTTGGGTCCTACTGGGAGGTTAGCAGGGTCCCTGGTCTCCACCCATAGAGGATAGTAGCAACCTCCCCACCAAGCCATCTCCCTGCCAGATGTGACAACTAAAAATGACTCCTGACATTGATGATATTCCCTGGAGGTTTGGGAGGGAGAAGAAAATTGTCCCTGCTTGACAACTATTGATCTGCAGCACTATTTTGAAATCAGGTGCATAAGGCATTCCAGGAGACGCGCTGAGGGACCGCCCTGATGCTCCTCGCGATGCTGGGTGGGGTGGCAGCAGGGATTTGCTGAGAGTGCTGCCAGGCGGAGCCACGTTTTCCCTCAGACCCAAAGCCTGCGCGCAGATATTTTACACAGCGTTCACGCTGCGGAGCGTCCTGCCAGCGCGACCCTACCTGGGCAGACCCCACCTGGACCCGCGGATGCACAGTGACAGCACTTACAGTCACGGCCACATGCAGGTAAAGATGCCGTACAAACACTGTCTTAATCAACCCTTGTCTTAAATCTGCGCCAGCTGTCCTGGACGCCGCTGCAGAAATGAGGACAGTGAAGTTTAGGGGGATTCGGTAGCTTATGACAAAGCTACGTGGATGGAACGGGACAGAGCTGGTCTAACCTCCAAGGCTCTCCAACTCCATGGCCAGTGTCAGCTAGTACACTACACTACTTTCCATGGCATAACTGAGCCACGAGCTATGACATGTGCCCCACAAAGAGATGGGACAGGGCCCAGATAACACCAGGCGGTTAGGAAGTGATAAGGTAGGAGAATGTTCTCTCTCTCTCTCTCTCTCTCCTGTCTCTCTCTCTCTCTCTCTCTCTCTCTCTCTCTCTCTCTCTCTCTCTCTCTCTCCCCTCTATGTCTCTCTCTCTCTCTCCACACACACACACACACACACACACACACACACACACACACACACACACTCCCTTCCTCCTCCTCCTTCCTTCCCTGTCTTCCTCTTCCCCTCTCTCCTTGCCCCTAGTTCTTACCCTCATTCTTTGTGGTGGGGCTGTCCTCTGCCTTGTAAGATACCTAGTAGGATCGCTGGTCCCACCCACAGGTACAGGCTCTTTGAAGAAAATCACTTGTCCCCTAAGCCTGTAGTGACTGATGACTTACTATGTGCCTATTCTCTCCAGGAAGGACATCAGAGGCCATGGCTGGGGTGGGGCGGGGAGGGCACACAGGAGGCGTCACACCAAGCTGTAGAATGTGTTTTCTGTGACCTGTGTACCTTGTCCCCAGCTCTGCCTCAGTTTTACAAAGCTCAGATCATTCCTGCAAGTATGAAGACATGAAGTTACTCGCCTTCATATTCATCATCCTTAGGGCCCTGGAGATGGGCAGAGTATTATTTTATCAAATAAGAGTCCAAGAGGCTAAAAATCATGTCCAGAGAAGGCATCGTGCAAACCACAGAAAATGGTCCTCATAGAGCTTAGGGGTAAGCTCTGAACAATCGGCTTGACTGCAGCCCACAAGGCAAATTCAGCTTTGGAGGGAGACACCCTGCCTTTTTAAATGTGCATGGGTATATGGGAGGTTTTTGTTGGGTGTCTTGCTTTTGTTTTTTGTTGTTTTTTGTTACTTTTTTCCTGAGACTCACTCAGGCATGGAAGTCTGGACAAAACTAGAACATTTCAAACATAAAGAATAGGACTTCATTCTTTGACATCACTGGGAGGCTGGGGAAAAGGATTAAACTGGGAGGAACAGATTTAATGTAAAGACTTAGCCAGTGGCATAGACTGTGACTGACTGCATTCTGGTGACTGGAGTACAGATGACTAAATGAGTTTCAGTTTGCTCATCCAGTAGTAAGACTGTCAAGAAATAAGAAGCAAAGGGAAGGAGAGAGAGAGAGGGAGAGAGAGAGAGAAAGGGAGGAGATCTCTGTGGGGGTTCCTTGGGAATATGGTTAACAGATTGCTTGCCTACAAAGGAAAAACTCAGCCAGATGACTTTAAAAAGCTTTGTCAACAGATTTAAACCTGCTTAGGGACTCCAAGGTGCTAAAAGGGGAGAACCAGTACCCTAGCCATATTTGGAGAAAATGTATATTTGCATATTTATTGCTGCAGGAAGTCAGCTTTCTTTTTATGGTGCTGCCTAACATTTACAGAGAGAGCAGAAGTGTGCGCAGTGGGAGGGCAATTTGTTTCTGCCTCATAGGCTGCAACTCAATTTGGAGGAGAAAAGTCCAGCTTCCAGAGGAACTAGATGAAGCTCACAGCAGCCGCCCTGGGCGAGTCAGTGTCTGCAGCAATCATTTTTGTGCCACCTGGCAAGTGGAAGACTCCACGGCTATGCCACCACTTCAGCATAGTGTCCAAAACATCCCTAACCCCAGGGCGATGTGTTTATTGGTCAAATAAATTAGAAAACACGGCCTGCCCTACTTTGCCTCTGACTATTTCACACACAATCCAGGTGAGAGGCTCTGAAAGGTCCTACCACACACACAACAGTCTGAATTTTGTTCATCCCGACTGTCTCAGTCCCATTTAAATGCAAACCACCTCCCCGGTGCTCCATTCCATTACCTATGTTAGCAGGAATGTACTCTGGGAATAATATTTCAGGAAACTCTGGGCTATAAGACATGCTCTGATATCAGATGACAACTCTTCTATTCAGAGGCACCAAATACTTAGACGTAGACAGATTAAAAGAACAAGCAAGCCATAGATTGCTGCCAGTGTGTTAGAATGCATTTGTTTTCACGATTAGAAATGAATCAGTTGTGTAAATACGTTGCCAAATCATAACCACCACAATTTACTGACTGCTCACTGATCCTAAAGATTGCAGTAGGAAATAGGTGTCTGGAAAACAAGAGAACTTAAGTCACAAGTTAGAGTTCAGATTTAGATTCAGGTCTCAGCCTACATCATATGCTCACAAACCACCTTTTTTCCTTTGTCCCCTGCCATGAAAAGGGGGCATGAATGAAATGCTGGATGCCTGCCCTATCCTCGCTGCCTGCAGGTCTGCACACACAGTCGCCGCACATCTGGAATGAGAACTGATTTTCCAGTGGTCACGCACACACCTGCAGGACTGAGAGAGCTCACAGTCTTCCGACGACATTACAAAATGTCAACCAGCGTTTCTTTGGAGGAATATGATGAAGATCTAAACCAAAATTTCCACATTTAAAATCTCTATTTGAATGAGGTGAAACGAAACAGCCATTTGATGACCACTGCACAAAACAAAGGAATACTCCCTTGGAGTCTGTAAAGTCAAGTGTTCGGGCCATAACGATGGGGAGAGCACGCAGGACAAGGAAACCACCTCAAGAATAACAAACACAGAATGAGAGGAGGGAGGATACCACAGCAGTTGCTCCTTTTGCCCCATATTAAAGACGGCCCCTGCCAGTGCTGACTGTGATGGACCATGGCTGCTACTGCTGTTCCTGCCCCTGTGAAAAGAAACAGGAGCTGTGTGGGAAGAGGATTCCCCTTCACCCCACAAGTGCCTGTTTCTTCAAAGGGAGCAGAACACCACAGCGTGGTCAAGCGACAGGTAAGTACTGTGGGGTTACTTCCAGCACTGTGGGGTTATCTCTGGCACTGTGGGTTCTCTCTGGCACTGGGTCAGTTACTGGGCATTTCTGGCACTGGGATGTGCTTTAGGTAGGACATTTCAAGAAGCACTTATAGAGGCACGAAATTTGTTATTCATCTAAGGTACCAAAATTCTTTGCACCAGCCCTGGTCATCTGTATGACGTCTGCCGGACCACATGTTGTTACTACGTGATTGCTAATCAGCATCACTTAACACTTACTTGTTGCTGACCTGGCTGCTCTGCTTCTGCTCAGATTGCTCCACCTCCTCCCCTCCCCTTAGTCCTAGCACATCACCCCATCCTGTTTTTGCCATCCCAGTATCCTGTTTTGTCTCAAAGAAATATGGTGCTTAAAGGTGAATGAGCAGAAAACTCCATTCCCTGGGTATAAATACTCTCCCTGAGCTTAGTGAGGGTCCGTTTCCCTGCCCACAGAGATCTCTCTGTCTCTGTGCTTCTTCTAATAAACTTGCCATGTGCTGTCTCCTTGAATTCTTCCTGGATGGACTCCACACCCCAGGACACATCGGCACCCTGGCCCACTCATGATATAGTTGTGTGTATATCTATACATATACACATACAAATATATACACATATATATACACACACATAAATACTATATGTAACTATATATCATAAATACTATATATAACTATATATGCACATATATATATATATATACACACACACACACACACATTGGAACAACTCAATTCCAAACTTGAGAAGTTTGTTTCTAAAATTTGCATTATAAAGCTATTAACACAAACCTTCCCAGCCTCGGCAAATAAATAGATGAAAGGAAGGGACTCTAATAGTCAACATTTTTTCCCACTGATAAGACGTTAAATAGGTTTTTCAATTGCCTGAGGAATCAAGGAACAGCTGTTCAATACAGTGACCACTGCTTTGAAAAAAAAGACCAAATTTACCATAAGAAGCAAAACCAAGATAAGGGACCCATACAACATGGAAAAGAAAGCTAGTTATGCAAACGGTAACAAAATGCACTTTGCTTTATCACTCTTAGCACCTATTAATCACGTATCTTGGATGCGGTACAAGAAAATCATAAATCCAATTCTACCCTTTGGGAGAGTACAACAGATGAAAGATTTTCCAAGAGAACATTGGCCACTGGTCAGATAACTTTTATATCATGGAATAAACAAGTCAATTATCATCCAAGAAAAATCTCACGTTATTTTTTGCTACTTAGGACCCCCTTCTGGCAAAAGCACATTGAATATGCTCTGCAGGGAGTGCCTTCCCTGCTGGAGAGTGGAGAGGAAATGTCATAGTCTAGTGTCCCTTGGAAGAAACCAACCCACGGTCCCACTTCCAGTTTCTCTAGGACTTTGAGAAAATACATTTGACCTAATATATGTGACCTTTGTTCTTTTTGACTCAAAGCTCTATTTTGGAGAGGGGTTTTTTCACCTAAACATATGCAGATCCATGTTATTATTCCTGAAGATTTAATCTACTGCTGACCCCAATCTTGAGATTAGAATGGGTCAGCACACAACCTCTTGGATTGCGTTGGAAAAGGAGTGTGGTCATTAGTCTTCTTTGTGTACAGGCAACAGGAAAGTATTCTAACAACCTGAGCAAAAGAAAATACATTAACGCTATTGGAGTTCCACTAACTCTCCTCTCAGAGGGCTGGGAGGGGACTTCAGAAGAACGGAAGAAGCTCCATAAGGCCAGGAAACAGCAACTGCTGGAAAGACCCTGTGGAAGTTGGCCCTGCTTGCCTAGGAAACAGCTGCCAGAATGGGTGGCTTATACCCCTGTGCTGTCTAATCTCGTAACCCCAGTCCTGGGCAGCAATTGGCTTGAAATTCTGTCAAGCTGGGTGTGCTATAGAGGACACCAGATTTCAAAAGCTTAGTACAAAAAAAAAAAAAAAAAAATCATAAAAGACATCATGAATAACTGTTAGAATGATGACATGTTGAAAGTGTGAATTTTGGGATACCTTGGGTTAAATAAAAATACAATTAAAATTAGTTAGACACACCCTGGTGGCCTAGTGGATTAGTCAGCTGCCTTTGCCTGGTGTTGTCCACACACATCCCAAGGACCCAGGTTTGCATCCCAGGACTGGGGATCAACGACCGAGATGAACAACTAAATAAATTAAATAAATAAATTCTTCCTCCTCTTTCTTTCTTTCTGCCTGCCTGCCTACTCGCCTTCATTCCTACCTATACCTGTCCTTTAAAAAATAAAAATAAAATTAGTTAACCTTGTTGCTTTTAACTTCTTTTCATAGTTATTAAAAATTTTAAATTATATGTGTGGCTTACACTTGAAAGCTATTTCTTTGAACCATGGGGCTAATACACCATTTCTTCTTGCCTGGCTAGGAAGCCAAAACCCTGGTGCAGAGCTAATGGGCCAAGCTGAGGCCACGTGTCTGGTCTCCTGGCAGTGCCCATTCTGGGATCATTGTCCCACAACTGGGGAGAAGAAATGCCTGAAAGGAAAATGAGGTATCAGAAAGAATAAAGTGATGCCGGATGGTCTAAAGGGAGTATTGTCCAAGTGAGAGATGAGTGTCCCGCCCCCTGAGGCCTCTAAGATGCCTCTGATGAAACGAATCAGTGAAGAAACATGGCGTCACTGTGACCACTTTCTCCTCTCTCTGCGCCCTTCATCCACAACGCCTCCCTTCCATCTGGATCTAGAGGAAGCCACAGTTCCAATGATAAATAACTCCATATTGCTGTTTTCGTGAATTACTGAGCACTATTTATCTGAGTTATCATTTTGTGGAGGAGTTCACTAATGACTATTATGACTCATTCATTTTGTTTATCAATTCAACTAACTTCTGCTGAGCCAGTCACAAGCGAGCTTTCGGACCTCTTCTTTTCTCTTTCTATATTCTCCCCTTGAGTGAGCACATTTAGCTTCTTTGCTTTAAATATCATGTCCTCTGACATGTAAACTTCAAAAGCATGTATTGTGATAACTTCCAAACTCCTAACTCTAGTTCAGGCCTCTCTCTCTTACATTCTAAACTCTGTCAAAGATCCTACTTGACCTCTCTACTGGGATGACTAACACATATCTCAAACTCCTCTTCTCCCAGATGGAAATAAAACTACCTCCTCCTCCAGCCTTTCCATCTCAGGGTCGGATAGTTTCATCCTTCAGTAGGTCAGGACAAAAAACTGATTCTGCCTTTCTGCCACAGTTCATATATAATCTGCAGGAAATCTTGTTGGGCTGTCATCAAACATATCTAGGATTTGGCCAAGAGTCACCATCTCCAATGGCTAACTCTGGTCTCAGCACCTCATGATCTCAGGATTGCTGCAAAATTTCCCCTACAGGTCTTTCTGATTCAGTTCTTGCTGCTAACCATGTATTTCAACCAGCTTCCAGAAGATTCCTTTCTTTCCCCAGCTTTATTAAGATATAATTAACATACAACAGTGTTTAAATCATACAGTACAATGACCTGATATACACATATATACATGTATATAGTGAAATGATCTCAGTATGTTAGTTAACATTCATCTCCTCACTACTTACAAATTGTGTTTTCCCTTGTGATGAGACCTTTTAAGAGCTACTCTTTGCAACTTTCAAATATAATCACCATGTAGTTCAATGCCTCCCTAGAACATATTTATCTTGTACCTATAACAGCTGGTGCCTTTCGACCACCTTCATCAGTCTCCCCATCAACCACCGCTGCCTCTGGCAAACACAAATCTGGTCTCTGTTTCTGACTTTGTTTTTTCCGATTCCACATATAAGTGAGATCATATAGCACTTGTATTTCTCTGTCGGACTTATTTCACTTAGCATAATGTCATCAAGGTCCAATCATGCTGTGACACATAGAACTTCCTTCATTTTCATGGTTCAACAATATTTTATCCAGTCACTCACTGATGGAAATTTTAGGTTGACTCAGTGTGTTGACTAGTAAAAATGCTGGAATGAACATGGGGTACAGACAGCACCTCCTTAAAATCAGAAGCCACGTAATGTCACTTCTCTACTTAAAACCCTCCATGGAATTCAAAGTAAAATCCAAAATTCTGATAACGACCTTCAGTGCCCTTTATGACCTAGCACCAGCCACATGATCTCTGCTTCCCTCTCCTCCTGCCGGCTGGCTCACCTCTCCTCAGCCGCACTGACCTCTGGCTGCTCCCCTAATATGCCAGGCCCAGGCCCACCTCCTGTCTTTCACTGAAACTTCTTTCGCTCTAAAATTTTCTTTGACCACAAAGGCAAATCTATTACATGACGCCCCAAGTCACTGCTTGAATATCTTCTCCATGAGAATGTCCCTAACGATCCCATTCATTCATTTACACTTCACTGACTTGGGAAATGCTCATGACATATAGCTGATTGAAAAAAAGGAAATAATATCTATTCATCAAGAACAGATCATTCTGCCATATGCATATGTACACATGTATTATAAAATAAAGATATTCAAGAGATAATCAAAATAATAGTGATTCTTGCTAGAGACTTCATTCCTTATTTTTTTCATTTCATTCACCCTACTCTGCTATTCTCATTTTCTATTGCACTTTTTACTGTCAAACACATGCTTTTACTTACAATAACATACTCATTTATTCACCTATTTTATTGTTTTCACCTGAACTATCCTTCGTCAAGGTAAATTCCAAAATGAAAGACGATTTTTTTCTACTTTGCTCATGGATAGATCCTGTGTCTATAAAATTACATAGGACATAGAAGGTGTCCACCAATTATTTGTTGATGAATAAGTGAGTGACATTGAAATGAAAGACCAATATCTGTTCTCAAAAGATTTGTCATCTAATGGAACTGCCTGCCTAGAAACTGACCCACATATTAACATTACCCTTGACTAATAATGAATTTCCATCTTTTCTAGGATGAACTATACCTTACTCATCACTGGAAAGGAACTGATCAAGGTCAGCTGAAGGAGAAAATGAGAAATGTGCATTTAATTTACCCAAAAGAGATCTGCTGGCTATTCTCAGCTCCTTTGCTGCGAACAGAAGCCTCAGCCCCTTCTGGATTTATGTGCACCTGTGAAAGTTTTTGATTTTCATGGAAAGTAGATAATGACCTCTAACGTTATTACAGCTGCATTGCTACAATTCTGATGTGGAGAAAATACGTTTGCATTTTATGATGCTGGATACTCACCCATTTCATGACCTGACCATCTGTTTCCATCTGTGGACTACTTTAAACGACCAAATAACATTAAAATCACCTAAAAGAGTTGCTTTATTAGTTATAAACTTTTATAGTTCAATTTAAAAACTTTATAGTCCTTAACGCTGCAAGAAGCGCCGTCTTCAAAAGTGCCAGCCTGCTCTCTATCACCGGGGTCTGACAGCAGCTCTGACCTTTTTCAATCTCTTCACTGAAAGGGGAAGATGTGAATAGGAGATAATAATGACGCAGGCATCGGTGGTCTGACCATGTGAAAAAGTTAAAGCAGGTTAAGGTTATTAGACCGTGGGAAATGGTGCTTCATTACATAATGATCTGTTCCCTGGAGGCCAGCTTCTTTGACTGACAAAACATCTTGATGAGTTTGGAAGCTTGCAGGGCCAATAAAACAGTGCAGGAATGAACGGGATTACATTTCACTTAACACACCAGCCCCAGAATTGTCATCCAAATTCAACTGTACAACCAACTAGTGATGGCAGCTAATCTCAGGGGAGTCACAGCTGGTGCCTGAGCTCTTGGAATATTTCTCTGGGGAGAAACTCCCTCTAAGAGGGAGATAAATCTATGGTGTCAAATAAGGTCCATTTCTACTAAGTGGGCCCATTGATAAAGGGAGCATTGGTCTAAGAATGTGTCCAAGGACATCCAAATTTGCTTAAAATCAAAAATCATATACGGATGGGGAAAATAGAGGGACTTTTCCTAACGCTCCCAACTCACAATCCATCTAATCGATATCGACGCTGCTCTTCGCCTTGGGTTTGTCTTATCCATCTGGGAACTAAAAACAAGGATGAAGGGAAAAATAGCAGACACCTCAATGCCCTCTACCTCCAAATATTTCTGGCTCCACTCAGTAGTAATTCTACCCAGGTCCTCAGATCCTCATAGTCTCTTCCAAATCCTATAGCACCTAGGACTACATTGATGTGAGAAGTGCTTTGGAGAGTTTAGCCGTTCCCATTTGACTGAGGGTGATTAATTACTAGACATCACAACAAACAGTGCTGTCAGGTAAGGGAAACGTTCCTCTCTCTCTCTCTGTCAAATAATGATGAACCTTTTTTATATTCTTCCAAATGAGTTTTATAATACATGTGTTAGGGTCACTGAAAAAAACCTACGTGTGATTTCACCTAAACTGTCAATTGAATTTGGTGATTTGGTGGATGTTGGTGTGTTGACATATACCTAAGGAATGGGGAACCTAGACATAAGTTATTTTAATGTGTACAACAATCAATACAATAAAAAATTATCAGCTGATAGATTAATTTGAGAGAATTTTCATCCTTACGATATTGAGTTTTCTTATCTATAAACATGATTCCTCTCCATCAAATTTAGGTAAATAAAGCTGTCAAGTGCTACAGATAATAATTAAGTGCTGGTATCACTAATTGTAACCAATATTATTCAGAAACATGGCCATGCAAAGCAATACTAAGGTCAATACAGGAGTCGTCCCCCCTCAAAAATGGCAACACATAGATCTTACTCTGCTGGGAAGCTTCAGAGTGAAATGAGAGATCCAAATAATTATATTTAACTCCATCTTCAGCAAAAGGTTATTAGACGTGATGTCTAGACTTCTTCAGCAGCAAACAGATGTATAAATATAAATATACTGCCTGGCAACTGCAAAAGAAGATGTGTGGCTAAGGGACGATGGTTTTATTATATTTATTTGAAAACATTTCTAGATTCCGCAGATGGTGCTGTTCTGTGTGGTAATGCAAAGCCATTCTGGTTAATTTTCTGAGAAGATACCTGTAAACTCATTTGTTAATCTTATTGGCAAGTTGAGGTCATATCTTCCTTTTTTTTTGAAAAATAGCCTATTTTTCTCTTTGCGCAGTCAATGTTTTGAATCTATGGTGGAGAGACATTTACATCTAACATCTTGAGAAAAAGTTTATTGGAGCAAATAATCTCTGAAATAGATCTTCAATTACAGAATCTCCCAGGAATTAAGATTTATAGCTGAAGTTCAATAAGCAGTGGCATTTTCATTGTGTTTGCTTATCAGACTTCTTTCACCAAAAAAAAGAGAAGAAAATACAAAAGTTAATATTGGGTTGAGCTAAAGATTTCTGATAAATAAAAAACCTATATGCCATAAGATCACAGAATATTAAAAGCTGAAAGATAAATCTATGTATGACTAAATATAGACATAGTCATTTATTGATATTTAAAACGTCAGTCTCTAACACGATAAAAATCAGTAGCTGGTTTTAAAACTACCTTCCCTTATGCTTTTCTAACAAAAGCAACACAAAAACAACACTAGCTACTCAATTACAAATAGAGGAGGTGGTAAGGAGGGAGGGGAGGAGGGAGGGAAGCACAATTACTGGGGTAGAAAATATATCCATTGGTTCTATTTCTCTGGAGAATGCTGACTGATACACTTTAAAAACAGGTCTTAGTACAGCCCGGTGGATATCAGTTTGATCACCTGCATTCAGCAGGTGCAGCCAGATACATCCCAACGACCCATGTGGGTGCCCTGGGGCGGTGTGGGGGCGAGGATGAGGGACAACCCAGATGAACAAGGAAATAAAATAAATAAATTCTTCCTCCTCTCTTCCTGCCTGTCTGCCCACCTTAACACCTGCTTGTATCTTTCCTTTAATAAAAAGAAAAAAAGAAGAAAAAAACATTTTTAAATGAAAAGCAAACAAAGAACAGGGCTAGCTGGGAACTTCGGTAGGACAGAAGGCAAATGCGGATAGGAACGTGGATTTCAGAGCCCCTCTCGAAGAAATAACTGCTGCAAACACAGAGACCCGCCCCAGAACACAGAATGGTACGTGGTCTGCTGGAGCCCATCTTGTCTCTATCTTAAGAAGCAGAGTAACATCCAAGATGTGTGGGTTTGCGTATTTGCATTTGCATTTTTGAAATTATTTTATCTTCTCCTAATGTGTGCACGATGGTGCTGAGCGGACAGTATCTTCCAAACGTTTTTCTCTACACGGTTTACCCCAAACCCCTGGGGAAGTCTTCGCATCAACCTTATCTCAGGAGCAGATGGAAAAGTGACTGTTTTTGCCCCATGAAAACAACATTTGTACTTGAAGTCTTGACATGAATAAATACTGTATTTCATTTTTCCCACATGGCTCCTCATTTGTCCACTGAAATCATTTATATACATTTATCTCCTCAATTACATCACCAGCTCCTTTGACTGGGACTAGCAGGGGTTCATTTCTCTGTCCCCTCTTTCTACATACTTCCCTGGGCATTAGAAAGGGCCCAAGTGACAGTTATTAAATCATCCCACTATCATCGTTATATTTTACTGTAGATATTCTGGCCACAATTGTGAATGAGAGATGCCCACATTTTCCAAATGCCTTCAAATGTGACACCTTCACTCTGGTCCCCTGAGCTTAGAAGGATCTTCTCTCTGCTTGGCCCAGTGGGTCTACCCCTCACCATGAGGTCTCTGCTCCAAAGCCATCTCTTGAAAGAGCTCCCTGGATGCAGAAGGGTTTCCCCAACACTGGCCCAGTCTCACTCTCTCCTGTCCAGCCATTTTGTTTTTATCATTTATTACTCTTCCCCATCTTTGTAAGGAAATCTCCCTAAGATCAGAGACTCGATCTGCTTATTGAGTTGCCTATTCCACAGCGGGCACCACGGGTCAGGCAAACACTTGCTTAACAAAGGCTAGATATTCGTGTCCCTATTGGCTTTATGTGACTGGCCTCTCTCCACAGAAGGTGACCCTGATAGCAAAACCTGTGTATTGAAACCCTTCTATCCTACTGTGTCAGGTACAGAACTAGGGCCATTTCATGCTTCCAAGCACATTTCCAATCTTTGCAGCAATGCCACAAGGTAGCTGTTTTTCACCGCTAACTTAGGTCAGAGAAGAAGCGTCAGACTCCATGCTGAGGTCTGAAGTCAAATCCCACCGACTCTGGCATCTCTAGTCTTTATCCGAACAAGCTTTCTTTTCCTGCAGAGCTCATTCCCTCCTTCCAAGGCAACGACCTAAGACAAATTCCAAAAGAATTTTGAACAAGCCCAACATTGTTCAAAGGAGCACTTGAGATTATCCGTAAATCTCAATGCCACATGGAAATGTGAGCTCTCTTGCTAAAAAATGGTTAAGAACCTGAAGACAGCCGCAGCAGTATGTGAAACTCTGGGCCCCGTGTGACCACCCATGTCATACCCCCGGGAAACACGAATGTGCCCTTCATGGTAACTCCTTTGGAAGGGCCGGTGCACTTATTAGCTTGGGAACATTCATCAAAACTTAAGCAAGTATCTCTCCAAAATCACTTAAATACCACGGCTGGATATTATTTATTTCTCTTTCGAGCGAATGCTTGCAGATAAGGACCTCGGAAAGATGGCACACACCACCAGATGCCAGGAGCCACTGAAAATTAGAAGCGAGGGAGGAGTCACTTCTCCCCGAGCAGAGAGCACAGCCCTGCTGACACGCTGAGTTCAGACTTCCCGTCTCCGAAACGGCGAGTGAGGCTTCTGTGCTTTGGAATCAGCAGCTTTTCAGTCACTTGTCTTGACCACCCAATGAAATGAGGTAAGGAAGCTGTGTTCTCTTAGGATGAGACCAACAGAAAATAAACAGGTAAACATAAAGCCTGGCCGTACTAAGTGTTACAAGTAGTGCTGCCAGATGACATTCAGGACATGCGGTTAAACTCAATGTCCATAACATACAATTTTTAGTAAAAGTAGGTCCCCAATATTTCACGGCACAGGCTTGTACTAATGCAGATTTAGCTATAGATACAGATTACATCTATAGATAGACGCCAGCTAGATGGATGGAGAGAGAGTCTTTATATGAAATTCACGGCTAACTGGGCATCTTGCATTTTTATCTGCTAAGTCAACCAAGCCGAGTAATGAAGAAAGGGAGGACAGGGATCAAGTCTCAATAGTGCTAAGAGAAGTTCTGAACTAGGTGGCTCTGGAATGCCTCCCCGACAAGGGATGTTTGAACAGAGACTGAATGAAATAGGAAGGCTAGTCACGCACCGTCAGGCAACAGTGCTTCAGGCCTGAAAGTCATCAGGGCAGAGGCGTGAGGTGGCCACGTCCTGGCTATATTTAACCCTCTCTAATAATACTGGCGGTAAGACAGCAAATCTCATTCCCTCCTGAAACCCAAAATGCTCCTGAACTGAAAACAAGAAACCTGTGTTAGTCACCGGATTATTTGTTGCAGCTTTTAATGAGCAGGACTTGGTTTATTTTAGATGCCAACCAAGTCTGGCATCCAAGCTCTCTGCTCCTCTCAAATAACCACAGGCAAACCGCAGATAATCAGCAATGCAAGACAGCATAGCGGTGCTGCAGTGGGACACGAGGCAAATATGATTAAAGCAGAGACTGTTATGTATGTGCTCTTCTCTGTAAGATTTGTTAGCAGCATCTTAAGCTACTTTACTGACATTTAAATTGTTGGTGCCATTAGCAGCCCTTCAGACACTTTGCTTAATTTTTAAGGTGTTTTTATTTCAAACTACAATAACGCACATACTTCCACACAAATATCTGCAAAGAAGTGTCCAGGGAAGCAGTGTTGAGAAGAGCCCAAAAGCAGAAACTTCAATTATAAAGTACTCAAGTTAGTCAATAAAAGCACAAGATGTTTGCTTGCATTCAAATTCCAGATAAACAATGAATCATTTTTATTTTAATATAAGCGTATCCCAAATGATATGGGTGAAATTAAATTGGACAGTCTGTATTTAATTTGACGGTCCTAATCCCCATGTCCACAAACTGGTGGATGGACAAACAAAATGCATCTATTCGTACAATGACATCGTCTTTAATCGTGCTAAGGAATGAAGTAACTACATGCTACAACATGGGTGAAATTCAAACAATGATGCCTAGTGATAAAAGCCAGAAGCATAAGACTTATAAGAAAAGTCCAGAAGGCAAATCTACAGAGACGAAAAGTAAATTAGTGGCTATTTGGGGCTGAGGTGGGAATGGGGATTAGCTGTAAAGGAGCAGGAGGCTGTTTACTGGGGTGATGAAGCAGCTTAGTGCTAGATGATGGCGCCACATTTGGCAAATTTACTAAAAAGTTTTTAACTGTACAGCTCAGTGGTTGTGTTTTATGGTAACACATCTCAATGTTTTTTTAAAATATGTGTTCATTGCAGCAGGTCCAAGAGCCACCTACATGAAATCTCAGTCAATTTCCAGCTTGGGGTAACCAACACACTACACGCTTTGCTGTGTCTCCTTGCATATCATTTCTAATGCATAAAATATATATATAATGTACATCATAGACATGCTACAGAGCAATAATGCACATGTGTCATTTAGGATATTATGGCCACACCTACAGTGAATGTACAAAGATTTACATTATTCTTTTAAGTCCTTGTCTAATAGTCCATATAAAAATATCTTGCAATTTATTCAAATATCTTTTCATGTATTGATGAAGATTTAGATTTTCTTCCTCCTTCCTCTTCTCTCTCTCTCTCTCTCTCTCTCTCTCCTGTCTGCCTTTTCGAACCATGCTTCAATAAGCACTCTTGAATATATATTAACAGAAGTCACTTAAAATTAGCAAAAGGTTTCAGAATGAATAAAGAATGTCAAGATATTGAAGCATCATTAAAGGTCAAAAATCTACCTCATGTTGGTACTGTGCTCTTAGATTAATTTAGACCTCATATCAAACGTTGGAAAGGTTAAAGTATGCATCCACCATGACAAACATTTGTTCTTTGTTTTAAACACACAAATATGCACTGGTGGCCTGGATACCAGATGAGGCATATTTCTCAAGCCGGCGCGTACTGAGTGAGACTGAAGTTCTAAAATACAACGTCAGTGGGCTGTGGGATTCTCATCACTTCCTCGAGGACTAGATACAGCAAAAGATAGGTGCTCAAAGTCTAGAATTTATCCTATCCCTGGGAACACACCTACACACGGGATAAATTGAATGAATTATGATGGAATTTGTTACCAGCTCTGTGCATTGTTAAATTATTCAAATATTTGAGGTAAACGTCATGGCTACATCCATTTTCCAGATGAGAGGACTGAGACTCGCAGTGCCTTGCTCAACATCACATGACCAGTAAGATCAGAATTGGAACATGGGCGCCATATATGTTCTTGGTCACTACACACTGCTACTCCATGGAAGAAATATTTGAGGCAGATATTTTTAATAACCATGGATTCCTGGGCATCTTGGTCCACCAAGATAGAACATCATTCCTGTCCTCCAAGAGCAGAGCCCAGTGAGAGAAACAGGCACACACAGGAAATCACAGCAGAGTGATGAGCAAAGATGACTAGTGTTCAGCGCTCTAGCCTGTATCAGGGAAGGCTGCAAGGGTGACTGCTGAATTGAGTTTTAAAGACTCAAGTCATGTACAATGGGAGGAAGGAAGAATACATTCCAGGCAAAGGAAACCCCAGGATAAAGCCTCAGAACCCAGGAACATGCTGAAATGTTAGAGGAATGAATAGAGGATGGACTTCTAGAGCGTAAGCCATGAGGTGAAAAGAGAGAGAAGTGAATCATTTGGGAGTCATCTGGCTGCAAGTAAGAGAAAAGCTAACTAAATAAAGGGTGTGCATAGGAAGGAATTCATTGTTTTATTGAACAAGATGTCTGAGGAGAGGACAGATCCATGAATGGCTCATTTTGGAGTTCCGAAATTGTCTTTAAAGACTGCCTCTGACCATGGTTCTGTACTGCTGCCATCCTCAGGACACTGGCTTTCATCTCCAGACCTCAGACTCCCAAGGTCCAAGATGGCTTCCAGTTTCTGATTTTTCTTCCTTTTCATCGCCTTATCCAGGGGAGAAGAGGAAAGCTTCTCTACAGTGACAGGAACCACCCAAGCAGACTGATCCTTGTGTCCCTTTGGGCAGAAGGGAGTTACATACTGTGGTCTAAACCAGGTATCTAAGCAAAAGGGGTAAGATCATATCACAATTCATCCGAACCAATCAAGCTTCGTGTTTCAATGGTGAAGGTATCCAAAAGCCATGAGCCAAAGGGCATGATCCATTGGTGAAGGGGAAAGTAAGGTGCTGTTATCACAGAAAAAGGTGGGGAGTGGCTTTGCCACAAAGAAATGAGGGAGATAATCAAGAGCTAAAAATAAGAGAGATGTTAAGTGAAATAAGTTAGAATAAAAAAGACATGCCAGATGTGTCCATGTCTCTCACTGGGCTCTGCTCCTTGAGGACAGGAATAATGTTCAATTCTTATGTGCCAAGATTTCCAGTATTCCCAAGGGGAGAGCCAGTTATTAGAAACAAAACAAACAAAGCAAAAGCCAACCTTTGGACATTGACAGCAGAACTGCAGTTGCCAGAAGGGATGGGGTGGGGAGGGTGGGTGCAAAGGGTGGTGGTGTCCAATGGACCGTGGTGGAGACTGTTGGAAATGTGGTGCTTACCATGTGGTGATGAAGAGTGAGCCTGCGCATCTAAATGTATGCTGTCTTGCATATCAAAGATGCCTCAATTTCAAAAAGAAAAATAAATCTACACAGTTCAGTTTTCCTAAGTGTCAATTACATGAAGACCATCTTTGCATCTTTTTGCTATAATCATAATTACTAAGTTGCATTATTTATCTTCTCTATAACTGTTGCCATTCTATTCCGTTACTTTCTTGAGTTTTCTACATTTACACATTGTACACATAGATTTGTAAAGAAAACTTTATATCATTCTTCAAATAAAATAAAAAATGATATCCCCTAAATCAAAGGTTAACATATAATATATAGGTACATATTTATGCTATAAGTATACTATGAAGATAGTCTAATATAATATAAATTACTTAAATATTCATTTTATAAGTAATTCAGATTAATGTATTTAATATTTATATTTATAAATGATTCACTAGTAAAGTAGTATATTAACATAAGTATATCACATGATAAATTAATAATTATAATATAAATTTATTTTAATATATGAGAGAAAATGTGATAGAGATAGATATAGGTTAAGCCACAATAGATTCCTTCATCCTTTTGTTATATTTAATTTAAATCTTAATCGGGAAGCGTAGGGGTTCCTTAATTGTTGGTTTGATCCTTTCAGGAAAAAGGAAAATACTGCAGATGGTTTCATTCCATGAAAGATTCTCTCATATATTGTTTTACTATTAAGAAGTAAAGAATTAACTGATATACCACTAGATTTGAACTTTCTGGAGATCCGAGTCAGGCTGTCACCCTCTTCCTGTGAGATATTTTAACCCCTATATTTTCTGATATGACGAGCTCAGTGGTTCAAAGCCAAATTAATAATTAGCCCTCAAAAGTCTTTCATTTCCTGCTGGTATGACTTCCCATTTGATAACAGCAATTATGATACGACTAACCTATAGGGAAAAATAACATATAATTACCTATTCTGTGCAAGACTCTATTAAATGTTTGACATTAATCCTAAGAGTCTCAAATGAAACTTACCATCTTAGAGAACACTGATGCTCAGAAAAGGCGTGAAAAAGGAACATACACTCTGAGGAGACCTGACACAAAGGTTGAATGTGTTGGAATTTGTCATTTCTTTTTTGCTTCCATGGGCTCTTCCACGAATGTTTCCTATTGCATGCTTCTGAGTTTTCTTTTCATTATTGAAACTAAAATACCAAATACTCCCCAGGTCCTGTTGCGGCGAAGACATAGTGGGATATGGAGCCTGCCCTTCAGATGCTTCCACTTCTGACTTTGAATCAAAGTAGTTGTGTAAGAAAAGTGTTACTGAATAGGGAAAGGTAAAAATAAATGCAACATTTCTCTAAGTTTTCAAACCCACGTGAGAATTGACAAAGCTAAAGAATGAGGCATCAAGCCTCCCAGGAAACAAGAAGCCAGAAGAAGCCATAAATTCTCTGATGGTCCAGGGTCCCTGGAAAGTTCCATAGAATGCCCTCTCCTACCTGCTTGCTTAGCTCTCTTAAAATTCCTTATGACCACTCTTCTTTTGCTCCTTTGCTAATAAAAGCAGAAATGTAGCCTGCCCAAAAGTCCCCTTCCCACGTCCAGTCAGGGTAGACATTTGACCAGCTCTCACACGACCGCTCACAACAGTTCTTTGCTCGCCCACAGAACCCCGCCCCGCATGCTTTCTCTTCTATTCTTCTACTAACCTTACTGAGTTGCCTATTTAAAGCACCTAAGAATTCTTTCTTGATCGTTCGCCACTGAACCCAAAATCCTGCATCATTACCGACACTTTAAGGAAAGCAAGTAAATCAAAGAGCGGTTTGTGATGTGCATTTCTCCAATGACGAGTGATGCAGAGCCTTTTTTCATGTATTCGTAGGTCATAATCTCAATGAGCTATCACTTCACACCAGTGAGAATGGCCTATGTCAGAAGAGAAACCAATGTTGGAGAGGCCGTAGAAGGAAAAAAAAATCTTCCTATACTGTTAGTGAGAAGGTACATTCAATCCCTTTAGAAAACAGTATGAGATGCCTCAAAAAAAAAAAAAAAAAAAAAAAAAAAAAAAAAAAAAAAAAAAAAAAAAAAAAAAAAAAAAAAAAAATATATATATATATATAAAGATAGAGCCACCATTCAGTCCAGTCTTCCCACTTCTAAGCATATAGCCAGAGAACATAAAACTTCTAATCAGACAAAAATGCCTGTACCCCAGTGTTCATAGCAGCATTGCTCACAGTAGCCGAGACATGAAAACAACCTAAATGTCCATCAACAGATGACTGAACAAAGAAGCTGTGATAAAGATAACTCACTGGAATTCTATGCAGTGAAAACAAAAAACAAAACAAAACAAAAACCAACAAAAAAAGATGAAACCGTGCCCTTTGAAACAAATGGAGATCATGTTAAGTAAAATAAGCCAGAAGGAAAAAGAGGAGCACAGGATGGTTTCTCTCACAGGTTGACTATAATGATACAAAATCAATGAAAACACAACAAGAAAATTCACCGGACACAGGACCACCGCTTGGGGGCAAGGAGAGGGAAGGAAGGAGGCTGGTGGTGGGTGGGTGTGAAATACACATAGACTTAGGAACAATTGCAAAATCAGAAAATGCATATCGCAATGTAAACAAATGAAATCATAAAATTCTTTCATTAAAAAAGGAGTAGTTAACTACATCATTCTCCAGGGAACCAGCAAAAAGTGGTTTACTAGTAGGGTTCCAGGGCACTGGTGGTGGAAATAATAGGAACCCTGCTCACAGCTCTGTCTTCAACATTCCAGCAGTGTTTTGAGATACATAGTCTCCAGCTTATTTCTTTGGTTCTACCAGGAATCTATAGCTGCTCTGTATCCTCTTTTAATACAAAGTAATGGTTTCTGTTGTTTGCAACTAAAAATCCTGAGTGAGAAAATCTCTCAACACTTGCTGGTATCATTTGAGGTGTTCCTCTATTAACTCCTCTTCCGTCTTCTAATGTCTATTTAAAGTATATTTTTATAGAATAAGGACCAGAAATAGAAAATTTTTAGGTAAATAGAACTCTTGCCAGTATATTTGAATGATGAGAATGAAATGACAACATTTTGATAATGGCATTTTCAATGATTTTAAACATAAGGGAAACAAAGTTGCCCAAATTTCTACCTTTCCAATGAAAGAGTAAACATGAATACTAAATAGATTACTAAACATTGTGTATGTATGATAAAGGGAGAGTTTAGAATGGGTGCTACATGCCTATAATCTCCTCAACATTTCTATAAATTTCTGATATCAACATGGGAGTTGACAGGATGGAGCCAATTCAGCCCCAGTGAGAGAACAGAGATGTTTGGAGACCCTTGGAGACCACACTGGCCAGGGTCGATCTTTTACAGACTTTTGTAAAGTATTTTACAGGATGTTCCCTACTTATCTCCCCTGATACTGCCCACAGCAACTGCTTGATCTCTGGTAATTGAAGCACCCCTTTCTTATTCTGTAATGTATCAGTAATTTACCTGGAAGCCCCCTCCTCTTGCCCAGGCAGGGTTGCCATCTAGCTGCCCTGTCAATCATCAGTGCAGCTCTTTCTGCCCATGAGAACACTCACTCGTGCTTTTGCTTTCTTCCTCTAATTTACAAACTGCACTTCCTAACGTGTCAGGAATTCTCTCTGGAATCCTGTCACTGCCGAAACTCAAGGTGCTCCAGCAATGTGTATCAGCTGAAATTCTTAGAACACCACCCCCAAAAAAATTAAGAAAAGATTTTTGTCCAGGTGTGAAGCTGACTGATTAGGTCCATTTTCTTTTATCTGATAATTTAGTAAAAAAGAAATATAAGTACTATTAAGATTTTCTTGCTCTATGAGCTACAACAGTGAACTTATTTTTATGCTCCTGATGATTCAGACATATTTCTTTTCTAAGCAGCTGGTTGAAGACATTGAGCCATCTGCTATTTGGAGGGAAAAAAAATAAAATCATTGAAAATAGTTTTCAATAATTGGTGACAAATTCATCATTCTTACTATATATTTTCTTGCATCGCTTACTAATATTTCTGACAACATACAGAAATCTCCATTGAATCATGATCCATAAGGACTGCTTTTAAAATGTAAGTATGACTCAAATTAAAACAAGTGTTGCTTGAGTTGATCTCCATTTCCTGTCCTACATTCTAAATGTGAGTGATTTAAAAGGTCTAAAGGTATGATTTGCAGACTAAAATAACTAAATCAGGAGGTTTGCATATCAAACTACTTCTGCAGTCATGAGGTAGTTAATGCTTATAAGAGGACTTTGGGATAAAACAAATCTTATCACTAGAGTTACATAGCCTGAGTTCAGAGGGAAAAATATGACTTTATGTTGACACTTGAAAAATGACCTGGTGCCCAGTTTGCAATATATTACCAAAGATGCAAAAATGCCCATTCCCTTTCAGTTTTGCTTCCCCAGCAGGTCTAAGCAAATGGACAGTTTTCCTATTATGTGTCCAACACTATCTGATGGATGTAGCAGGAAAGAAGACAGAGTCCCTACATACTTTGTTTTATCTGGGATTCTAACATCTAAAACTTCATCCTAAGGAAATTGTTATAAATATTTGGTTAACATACTGAACTCTGAGAACAAATACCTTGACGGCATATTTAAAATGAAAAACTGGGGGAAATTCTAAAAGTCTAAATCTAGCATAGGAGACTGATAAAATAGTAGATACCCATAAAAGGAAGTATGAGGAAATAAAAATATTACAGAAGAACATGAAACATACATTTAAGTACGTTAACTAAAAAAAATATTGATAAAACAGCATACCCTGTGCAATCTCACGCTCATCTTGAAAATCTAGGTGTATGGATAATTGGTGGGCTACCATATCGAATCATTACAACGAGGTAGCTTAAAACAACAGGCATTTATTCTCTCACGGTTTGGGCTGGAAGACCGAAGTCAAGGTGTCAGCAGGGTTGGTTCCTCCAGAAAGCTCTGAGGGAGAACCTGCTCCCTCAGTCCAAGCTTTGGGTGGTGGCTGGCAATCCTTGCGTGTTCTATGGTCTAACGATCCATCGGTCTAATCTCCACCTCCATCTTCACACAGTCTTCTCTCTGTGTCACCTTTGTGTGCCTTCTACTCTTTCCAGGTCATCGGTCGTGAAGCTGAGTGCTGATCCTAATCAAGTCTTACCTCACCTTAACTAATTAAGGCATCTGTCAAACTATTTCCAAATAAGATCAGATTCAGAGGTTCCAGTGGACATGAATTTGTGGGTAACACTATTCAATCCACTCCAGAAAACAGAAAAAGCCTCACTGGATGGGCACACTCTTAACACATTAACTCTGATTATGCTGTGAAGGTAGAAATGTAAGTCATTTCTCTCTCCACTTGTATTTGTCTACATTTCCTCATTTTTGAAGCAATAAACATGTTTATATGAAATCAGAACAATACTATTTTTAGAAATTATTCTGATAACAATGAAGAAGGGAAGGTATGATAGACTGAGTTCTCCAGAGAGAGAACCAAACAGAGAAACTGAATAAACACACACACACACACACACACACACACACACACACACACACTATGTATCATATCAATATCAATATATATATATGTATATAATAAAGAATTGATTCACACAATTTTTGGCTGTGAAGTCTCAAGATCTGTAGTCAACCAGCTGGAGACAGGCCCAGGAAAGCCTATAGCATAAATTCTAGTCCAGTTCTGTGTTTGAATATCAACCTTACTGGCCTAGCTCACAGACAACCAAGCAGAGAGTGAGAATTCTTATTCCACCTTTTTGTTCTTTTCTGGACTTCAGCAACTTGGTGAGACCCACCACATAGGACAGCATCTGCTTTACTCCCTCTGTTGATTCAAATGTTAATCTCATCCAGAATCACCCTCACAGACACCCACAGGATGGTGTGTAAACAGATATTTGGCACCTCATGGTTCAGTCAAACTGACATGTAAAATTAACCATCACAGAAAGTCAGTCATTTCAAATAGCTAGTGTTTTACTTATGAGGGAATTTTGAATGACCACCATAAAAGGCGAAGTGTTTCTCAATATAAATACAAGTTTGAAAAAAACAAAACAAGCTAGTCACTCTCCCTAAAAATCATTTTGTAAACCAGCTGTGGTACTAAAGTGATGATATTAAATAGGAGTGATTATTATTCCTTCATACAGGTGAGGAAACAGTATGAAAAGGTAAAGTATCAGCCCCCAAGTCACACATCTAACATGAAGTTAGTATTGAAAGTGAGGACTAACTCTAAACACAAGCCCTGGCCACTACATGATCAGAGCAGTGTTTTCAGAAGGCAGATATGTAGCAAAACATAAACTGGAGGAAAAGAGAAAAACAGGAAACAGAGAAGAAAAAGACTACAAATGGCATGGTAGAATCAAAAAAAGTCTAGAAATCTTGATGTTTTTGGCTGAACTGCATCCCCCTAAAACTCCTGCGTGGAAGACACAATCCCCAGCACCTCGGGAAGTAACTGTGTTTAGAAATAGGGCCTTCAAAAGTAAAGTAGTAAAAATTCAGATCACTAGAAGGGGCCCTATTCTAATCGGACAGGTGTCCTCTGAGAAGAGGAAAATTTGACACACCAGGGGAAGACCATGTGAGGATACAGACAGAAGACCGGCATCTAGAAGCCAAGAGAGACTTCAGAAGCAGCTAAGCTGCTAACATCCTGATTTCACACTTCCAGCCTCCAGAACTTGGAGAAAACACACACGTCTGTCACTGAAGCCACCGTACGCGTGGTTCTTGATCCTGACAGCACAAGCGGACTAAGACATTAAGAGTAGAAGACAGTCTAAGAAACAATATTCAGAAGTGCATTTTGCGGGCAGGAGGCTGAAGTGGGGAGGAAGAGCAGGGTGTGGAGCGGGACTCTGAGATTTAAGGTCTTCTACCACCGCCAGCTAGGACTTTCCAAGAAACAGAAGAGAGAAGATATTTGAGAACTGCCAGTTGCTTGGCTTCCAATTTCTAATTCTTGCTGGGCCAGAAAGTATTTTTACGACTGGTATAAAATTCTACAGTTTACAGAACATGCTTTCATACTATGACTGCAAGTATATTTAAGTCTGTGAGCAATGTTTCTGTCTTCCTGAAGTTCTGAGATGACAGCCTGTATTTGTCTTCAAAGAGTCACCAATTTCTCTTGCAAAATTCTGTTCTTATAAAAAAAAAAAAAACGTTTTAATTAGAAAAGTTTTAAACCTGTAGGGAATAATTTTGGGCCAGATACACATCAGCAAGATGTAATAACAGTTCACAGATGTCCTCCAATCAGTTTTTCTCTTCCTCTTTCAGACAAATTACAAATTTGACTTAAGTCTTCCCATAACTTATACTTAAGCAATGTATAAAATGTTTCCTAGTCTTTAAAACTGTAGATTAATGATAAGTTCCTTTTGCTCAGCATTCTGCTGCTGAAATTTATCTTTATTGTAAATGAAGAGCTCACCGAGATCTGCTGAATATAATCCAATGCATGAATGAATTGCAGTTTATTCATCAGCTCCCTGGCTGATGGAAAATTGGTTGTTTCACGTTGTTAGCGATGATAAACAGCTATGATGAACAGCTCTAAATCTGTCTCCTTGCATACACAAGAACACCCGCATTAATTTTCCTCAACTTATCTCAAAACGCCCCCTGCAGCCTTAACTCAGCCTCCCCCCAGAGGCAGTGTCTATTCTAGGGCGAATTTGCTGCTATGGGCTAAATAAAAACAATGAAATCTACCTTTATGTGTAACTTTAGCTCAGATTTGAAGCCAAGTCTCCAATGTTGGAGAGCATATATATCATTTTGTGGGAAATCATGTCAAAAGGATTCTATTGAGTCATTGGGTACATAGCTGAGAATATGAGACGCCAGTTAAGCATTCCATTAATCATTGTATTACTTGAGGAAAGAAAACATTAAAACTTTTCTTCCTTATCACTTCTCAGAAGAAAAAACAATGCTCCTGACTCTAATAAGAGAGAGTAACTTTCTAACGAAGTACTCTGGAATATGCAGTGAGATTCCCTATGCAACTCACCTAAGACTTTTGCTAAAGATCTTGTTTTGTGGGGATAAGCGTTAATACCTTTAAATTATAGTATTGCTAAATATTTCGAGGTTTTTATCTTTGTGTTAAAATTCAAGGCTTTCACCTGGAAGTAGGCAAAGCTATGGAAGTGTTTTGTTCCTACCTCAAGGGATGATGATCACATGGTAATTGAATCGGGTATTCATGCAAGTATATATTAAACCTTTGTTATAATAATAGCTCTATTATTTTGTTGCGTGCTTATGATATGATGGATACAATGACTCCTACTTTATATATGTTAAATTATTGAATAGTCAAAGCCACCTCACAAGATAGGGACTGTCGTCACCATTTCAGAGATGAGGACATTGAAATGTTCACTGAAATATTCAACACCTCACCCAGGATCGCACAGCAGAATGAGCCTGGAATGCAGGTGTGCCTGCTTCAGGACCTCATACTCTTACTTCTTCCATGGATACACCAGACACACACAGTACCCCGGAGAGGCTCATGATTAAGGGCCATGAAAGCAGATGAGGTTCATGAGTCCAGAGGCCCGGTCTATCCGATTTCCTCAACGCTTCCCGTACGCGGGACATAGCAGGTGCTCATGGGTGAATCATGAAGGACATCAACGAGTACATGGACCCATGACTTCCCTAGAGAAGTGGAATGTAAGTCAATGTTTGCAAAAATGGAGACGATGTGGGAAAGAAAACCCATGCAAAGGTTCGGCCACAAGAAAATGTTTCGTCATGAGGGGTGATCAGAAGGAAGTCACACTTGACGGAGGTAACTCAAAGAAAGATGTTTAATAGGCTGGAGACAGAACTGGGTTCAGACTGAGGGAATCTCTTGGGCCCCTGCTACAAAATCTGAAATGCTGAATCAGCCTGCTCAGTGCTCTTCCCTCTTCTGATTGTTGTGCTTGGTTTTACACGTTAAAACAAACTCCGATGTGTGGGTTCCGCATACGGGCAGCTTCCCCATTCGTCAGACAACACACCCTGCCCTACGCCTTCAAGCGTTCTTCGTCATTGTCCCGGGCTCTGCCACCACTTGTCTCCGCGCCCCCGTCCCATCCTCTTTCTTCTTCTGATTCTGACACCCTGGTTCTTCTTAAGGCACCAACTTGTTCTACACTGAGCCTCACCTCGCAGGTAGACCAGGGACCCAGGCCTGTCCCATCAGCACATTCCATGCTCCTACCCTTGAGGATCGGTTAAGAGATGTGTGTCTGACCCAAGCAAGCATCCCGGAGTCAGGGCGAGGACTTTTTGAAATGTGGAGAAAGGGAAGCCTGGTTTTCCTCCTGTGTCTGGAGTTCCTGAACTCCGGCAAGATAAACTGCCACTTTTAAGACTGAAGTCAAGGCAGAGAAAGAGAGGAAGTTCTCCCGATACCCTTGGAGTCTTGGATCCCATCAGACCTACAGCTAGAGAGACCCTCTGAGTACCCAGATACGTGATTCAATAAATTCTCTTTTAAAATACTTGGAGTCAATAGAGGAAGCTGTTCAAAGTCCAGTCTCTGGAGTGAGGTTGATTTCAAGCCTTCTGCTATTACTAATTGTGAGAAATTAATGAGATGCCATACATAAAACGTCAGAACAAGGCGCACCCTGGTGGAGCGGTGGTTGGGTCACTTGCCTTCAAAGGAGCACAGGCCACATACCCCTGGGTTCAGCCCTGATTCCAGGGAGAAACAACCAGTGTGAAGAACCAAATGAAACTAAAATAAAGATGCTTCCTCCTCCTCTCTCTGCCTGCCTGTCTGCCTACTTGCCTTCATCCCTGCCTGCACATTTTCTTTAAAAAAAGTCAGAGCAGGGCCTGCCATCTCACTAGTTCTCAGAGCACATTGGCCATTATTAGGAGGCAGTTTAATCAGCCATCTCTTAACTCTCTCTCCACGGGTCCTGCAGTGGTTAGATGTGTGTGTCGACAGGTTAAAGTTTCCAGTCACTCTATAAAACACGAATCTAGTTGCTGCTATGAAGATATTTTGTGGATGTGATAAACATCTCCAATCAACTGTTTTCAATCAAAGGGCATTATCTTTGGATAATTTGGTTGTATCTTATCTCATAAGCTGAAGGGTCTTCAGAGCAAAACATATTTTCCTGCAGAGGTAATTCTGCCTCAAAACTTAAGACATCAACTCCTATCCTAGAATTTCCAGGCTGCTGAACTACTCTAAGGGATTTTAACCTTGCCGGCTCTCCCAATCATATAAACTAATTCCATCCATCCATCCACCCACCCACCTACCTACCTGTCCAGTAATCTACAGAACATCATCATCAAACTCTGATCTCTGCCTGCTGCTTTTATGTCTCTGGCAAATTGACTAGTACAGATCTTTGCTGATAACATCATTTGAAAATAGAAAAGAGAAACTAAATAGTTATCTTTAAATAGATTCAAAAGAGAAACTAATAGCTATTTTGAGCCCAAATGATCTACCCTGACAAGTGAGGCCTTCCCAAATAATGACAGCGACCTTGACGAAGGCCACCAATTATTTTCCCCTCTGAATTTAGCAAAACATAATGTGGAAAGTGAGAAGCAAGCAGGGCTTCTGATCTGAAATACATAACCTGAAATAAAATCCCTGTTAAGGTTTAAGTTGGCATATTGCATGTTAGCAGGAGTTAGAAGGCTCGCTGTGTCTTCCTGGACCCTTGATAATCTTGTTGGTGCCAGAAAACTGTTCATGTTTTTTAGGCACTGTAAAGTACCTCCCTTTTCCCTTCAGCACATGGGGAATGTCATCACATAAGTGATCTAACCATATATTACGATGCCAGAGAGACTGAAGTTTACATTCATGAGGAACACACAGACAATAAGTCACACACGAAGCTGACGTAAGTGAGTAATCAAGCGGCCCCCGTGGACTATAGATCAATCCTAAGTCTTTGATATATTTAGGACATAGCTGAGTTATACAGCTGTTCATCTTGAAAATGGTCATCGAGGAGACTGCGCTCTGGGCTTATGAATGCTGAACTATGGAGCCTTCAGTTATGGACATGCATGTGGCCTGCGTTTCATTATATTCCAACACTATGTTTTACCAGTATTTCTGTAATGACCTCGGTATTGTGGGTCTCGTGAAGATGTTTGCAATGGTCCAGATTCCAGGAGGAAACTTCCCAGCCCCAGAAGGATCTGAGTGAATGGACGTATTATTTCGCTGCCCACGTGAGTGGGCATAAATCTCTCCCCTGTTGCATCGAAGCTGATTAGGGTCCCATTAAGCTAGTTACTGCCCACATACAGTCAATGTTGCCCAGTGTTTTGAGACAGGATGAACAGATGAGTAATTTATATTGGTATCTCTGAGAAGACAGGGCCTCCTGTCTTCTCTCCATGTGTGGTGCCACTGAATGAGCTAAGAACGAAATCCATGTGGATGCAGATGTCCTTATTAATAAATTATTAAATAGATCCTCTCAAACTTAGAATCTAAATTGAGACTTTGAAGGTCTATTATTCACTTACACCCCATTCATTCTACCACGCCTATCTACTTTATTATCTGCCCCAGGGGCCCTAATAAGATATCCATACTAATAATTTAATGCAGTCTTTCAGTGTTTCTCTTAATTAAAAATCAATCAGTAAAAAAACATTATCAATTTTATTGAGCACACACAGGAGGAGACTGCTACTTCTGTGTAATTATATAACTATCAGGCAATAAAGGAGAATTGCTTTCTGATTATTCAATAACATGAGCAAGAAGTACTTTTTGCTCTTGGAGGAGATAACTGGTTAGAGAATTCCAAATTAGTCTTTGACAAGAAGATGGTTAGACAGTTCTAAATTAGTTTCTGAAAATAAGAGCTACGTTTAATATGTATGCTAATAGATATTATACTGTCCAAACAAGACTTGAACTCAGACCCTTTCCAGGAGGTTTGCAGTTGGAACCACATGGATTGGATGGCTGTTTTTAAATCACCTTGGGAACATCTGGATGGTGTATGCCATGCACACCCTCTCTGAGAAAAGCTCTTCAGCTGCAGGAGCGAATCACTGCTCTAAGGCTGTCACCCTTTACCAAAGCTGTGCTGACCAGTTCTCCAGATTCTCCCTCCTACTGTGTTGAAGTAAGGCATTGGAATATTGGTCAACACGGAGGGAAGAGCTGGGAAATTACTGCACTTGACACAAGGGAGACTCTCTTTATCTTTATAAAAAGAACCTGAGAAGACTGGACAGAGAGGAAGGGGAAAAGGAAGCAAAACTGACAGTTATCAGACATTTTTCAAAGGAGAGAGACATAATAACCAGAATGAGTATCTTCCCTGGTTCCTGACTGTTTTCTGCTCCCTAATTCTTGTTCCTGGGGCCATGACTTCACTTTTTCCCTTGAAGTCTCAGTCAGCTGAGTGGACTTAGAACAAATTCACTTTTTTTCCCTCTGAGCTAATTTGAAAGAATTTCAGTTACTTGCAAGCAACCAAGCCCAAACCCAAAACAGAAAAGAGTTTTATGCCAATCAAAAAAAAAAAAAAATCACCGGATGCACAAAGAAAAGAATCATACTTTTATTACAATCCAATAAGGAAATGCTCAAAGAAATCTAGAAGAAAAAATTCCAGAGGGGTAAGCCCCTTTGAGCCATGCAAAAGTGGCTGTTTTCATAGCAGAGCCAGTTGTTGAGGGCAGGCAAGGAGGAAGCTTTATCAAGTCGCAGATGGACACAGCTGCCTGGAACAGATAGAACACAGCCAGACTCTTGATGAACATAAGGGCTGGAACTGCAGATCTGAATACGCGGGAGCCACAAACGCAAAGTGAGTGTCTCACCCGACTCATACTCTGGGGGAAGTTTGTTGAGTAAAAAGAGCCTAAGAGTTGACTGAACTCCGAAAGACATCCCTGGTTCCCGCACCAGGTTTCTAGCCATCTTGAAGCATGAGCACCTCCGCCTTCATGAGATGGTCGTCTTCTGACCTTCATCTTAGTTCTCACAACCTGGTCATCCAGAAGACTCCTGCTTCCGCTGTCTGACTGTCAAAAGTCCCACCACCTTCCTGCCATCTGCTAGATGACAAACGTTGCTGAGTCCTAATTCTGTCATCAGAATGTCTACTGTTTTCAAGGTCTACCAGAGTCAAGGCCTGTAACTCTCGTGATGTTTGGTCTGTACCCTCCTTAAAAGAGGAATCAAAACTCAACTTTGAAGTGTCTGAAACCTGAAGAAAGGTGTCTAACTCCATAAAAGCAAACATAACAGGAAGTCGCATCCTAGGCTCCAGGGCAAAAAGCATCACCACGCACCTGCTCTAATGACTACTATCAAAAAGAGAGCAGCAGATGATAGGGAGGATGTGCAGAATTTGGAACCCTTGTATTCTTTGGTGGAAATGCAAAACAGTACAGCCACTATGGAAAACGCTATAGTGGTTCTTCAAAACATTAAACATCGAGTTCCATGTTATCTTGCAGTTCTCCTTCAGCATCCACTGGCATACCCAAAAAACTGGAAATCAGGGACCTGAAGAGATAGCTAGCACACACACTCACAGAAGCATGATTTACAATCACCTAAAGGTCAAAGCAGCAAAAACATTCATTGACAGGTAAGCAGACAAACACAACATTACAAACCCACAGTGATACTGTTCAGTCTTCAAAAAGAAGGAAATTCTGACATTTGCTATCACATGGATGAATTAAAGAGGTCCTGTTAAGTGAAATAAACCAGACACAAAAAGACAAACATATATGGTTCCATTCATATGCGGTCCGTAGAGTGGTCAAAATTATAGAGACAGAAAGTCAGAGAGACCCAGAGGCTGAGGAAGGGGAGAAGGGGGTTATTATCTAATGGACATGGACTTTTAGAGGTATCTTACAGGTTCTCGGTAAGACCCTCTCTTCTTAGAAACTACAGGAGCACAATCTTTTTTTGTTGTTGTTAAAGAAAAGGTACAGGCAGGAATGAAGATAAGCATGCAGAAAGAGAGAAGAGAAAGAAGCATATTATTTATTTTTATGTAGTTATTCATCTTGGTTGCTCTCCCTGCCCAGGACACAAGCCTGGGTCCCAAGGATGTCTGTGGACTGTGCTTGGCTGGAGAGAGTAGACGTAACCACTACTCCACGAGACACGGCAGAAACGCCATTTTCTGCTCACTCTCTTCTGACATTTGTATTTTTGTTGTCTGTGCCTATTTTTGTCAGAATTATCCAGATTTGCAAACTCCATCAGTGAAGAGGAGCATGAAGACCAGAAGATGGAGAGAATATGGTGGAGCACTCTAGAGCTGAGTCAGTATTTGACTCATTGACTCAAAGCTGAGTCAATGGAAGGTGGTTTCTAATCCCTCCAACTTGCTCTACTGAGCACTGATGACAGGTGTCAAGAAGCCAAAAGTTAGGCTAGACAGAGTTGACAGGATGAGAAATTTGCTGTTAGGAAGCTTGGATGGGCTTTTCATGGATTTTACAATTATAAACAGCACATTTTTCTTCCACTCACTCTGACAATGAGTCTGATCATGAATAATATCAATTTTCAGTTTATCACATGTCAATTTACAGCTGCACATTTCACTCACACCCACCTAATGAAGCAGCTATTGTTATTCTTTTTCCAGAGGAAGAAACTCAGATTTAAGGAGATACGTCACTTGACAAAGAGCAGTTACATAGGAAATGAAAGGGCTTTGGTTCAAATTCTGGCTGGCATTTATAGTAAATCCTGGCCTTCAACTGATTCTTGTTCCCCAACTCTACGAATTTTTAAAACATCTCTATCCACCTTGACATACTAAGTTGACACCTACCTATTTTCATCATACATTGAAAAGGATGTAATTTCTGGAATCTTGAAAGCACTGACTTTTTTAAAAGTTATATTGCTCTTTATATTTATTTGAGGGCATATAAATATCAATCCAACATGACACCGACTGTCATCCATTTCAAATACATAAGCACAAGAAATGTTCTTTCTGCAGTCAGAGATTTGACATGGCTTGCTTTCCCCCTGGAAATCGTTCGGCTATTCCACATCTACCACTAAATCTTCCTCTCAAAGAAGATATTTCTATGCTTAAAAAACAGTCTACTGATCAACCTGCTTCTCTCTGCAACAAAAATCTGTAGGCAAACTAAAATTCTAAGCCTCTGTTGAAATCTCCTGTGCCCTAAAGTGCTTTGGCATTGAAATGCTCTCATCAATTGATTTATAATTATAATTATTATTAGCACATGACTGAGAAAAACATGTCTGGAAAACATTAGTCAGCAATTCATTGTAAGTGCATCTCTTTAATGGCATAGATGGCTGGGCCACACGGGATGATGGCCCTGTGCTCTGACTTGGTTAAAGGTTGTTTTCCCACTCCACTTTCATTGTCTTGGGATCCCTTTTCTGTGTTTGTTTTTAAGAATCAGGAAATGTTAGTCTTCAGGCTAATACATTAAGAGTAGAGTTCTGAATGAGGCAACCTTTCTTTGAGAGAGCAATTTATCAAAGGAGAACAAGCACGATGCTTTAATCAAAGCACATTCTCTGTGGTTGGAAAGACAACAGCTGAAAGCTGAGATTCTTGAGAGTCCCTCAAATCAACCAGCCATGCAGACAGACTCTTTGTGGAGCCCTGCTTGGTGACTCCTTTTTTGAATGACCTCATTCTTTTGCAGAGCTTCGCAATGCTGTCTGGTTCCCAACTAGAACCACCTGGAAAATTAAGTCATCTTCTCTGCCCTCCAGTAGCAAAAAAGATGATCATTGACTCAGGACTGAGGGCCAAAGCTTGCTGTTGTGAACATGTGCCCGGCAAATCTAACATGAACTGAGATACCCACTGCCGGAAGCAGTTATCCCTGCCTCTAAAACTGAGGTTCAATTCGAGAGACTTCAGATGCATTATTCAAAATGGCGGGCACTGGCCACATGTGGTTATTGAGCAGGAGAAATGTCTGGTCTAACCTGAGATGCGCTAGGAATGTAAAATATATAGAAGCTGGATTTAAAGAAACTGTATAACTAATGTAAACAGTCTCATTAATGAATGTTTATGATGAGCAATAGTTTACTAAAATATTGCATAATTGCACATATTTACACACATACATCTTCTTCAACAGACTTCTGGGGATGTGTCTTATCCTGTATGTTTTCGGATTTGAGTAAAAGGAAGCTGACAGAGTTGCTGGAAAATGGAGAAAAACCATGTCAACTTTTATCCAATTTCCATTGTATGTTGTCAGATCTTTATGATGGGCAGAAACCCAAAAGCTGTAAAGGTTATTACTTTATCTGGGATTATATTTTTAATTAACTAATGTTTTAATTAAATATGTAGTTAATCAAGAATTTATTGTAGTAATATTGATTTATAAAGTAATGTACATTTAGATGTACAGGTTCACCCTTCATCAAATATATGATAACGCACCAGGCCCTCATAGTAATTACCTTTTGAAGTGCTAATACTTTGACTGTATTGAGTGAAAGAGACTAGACCAATAAGATTAATTTCACTTGTTTCCTTTTACTGCTTTTTTCATATGTCTACTAGAAAATTTTTAAATGCATAGATGATTTGTGTTATATTTATTTTGGATATTAGATATTGGATATTGAGGACAGAAAAAATATAACCCTAACTTATTCCTGAAATTCCCTGTTATGTAGGGTGTCATTTCCTATACAACAATTCTTATGCTCAAAGAACAAAAAGAAAAACGTTGAGATGTTTGAGTATTTTCATCATTCTGCCTTGAAAGTCAGCATTCAAATCCCTTGAGTCACTGAGAAGGGGGAATCATAGTGTCTGTCAATCAGGTTTTCACATTTGGTTTATTATGAAGCTTGATACATATTAATAGTTTGTAAAGCTATTTTTTTAAAACCAAAATAAGCATCATGAGGAGGCAGAGGCTGAAGCTAAACCAATCTGCACAGGACAAGGCTCTTCTTAACAGCCAGTACTTCCATACCTGACCATATCACGCTAAATGGTCTTGACAAGTCTGGGAGACAAGAAGGCACTACCCTCGAAAGTGTCCAGTCTGTAACCACTGCCCCCACCCCACCCATGGGAACCTCCACACACCGTCACCTCACCTGTCTCCTGAGCAAACGCAAGAGGATTTTTCCAGCTACCCACCCGCGAAACTCATTCTGGCTTGATTCCCACTCTCCCACACAGCATCCACAGTGATCCTTTCAGAACCTAAATCAGATTATACGTCACTTCTCTCGACAAAATCCTCTGGTGGCTTCTCAGATGATTCATAATAAAATTCAAAATGCTCATGATGAAGCATCAAAATCACTCCCAGTCTTACCCCCACTTCTTTTTTTCTAGCTCCTCTCCTCCAGCTCTCTAAATTCAAGTCACTCTACAGCCTTTCTGTCCTGCACACACATCAAGGACAAGCTACTTCTGGGTTTTGCCCCAGATGTCCCTTTGCTTTAATACTTCTCCCCGACCCAATACTTTCCTTCCTTCAAATCTTTGCCTCGACAGAGTAACCTTCCTTCACTTCTGATCTGAAATTGTACTCCCAGGACTGCTAATCCTTCCTCACAGCACTTCCCACTATGTGGCACCTCTGTCTTTATTCCCAGTGACCCCCCCCCCCACCGCCACTAAAAGGAAAAGGCCATGAAAGGGAAGATCTCTTGGTCATCTCAATCTCCAGCTTCTAGAAGACTAGGAGACACATGGCACCCGTAAATATCTGAGGGATAACCACGGTGAATAAACATCCCATAAGAGAGAACTGAGATTTGGAGAGGTTTAAACGATTTGTTGAAGATCACTTAATTTGAAACAAAGTCTTATGACTCTGGGTTTAATTAGTCTAAAATAAGGTAAGCTCGGGATTTATTACAGCAGCAAATGGAAAGATTAATCGTCCATGAGTAACTGCATCTTTTGATCACATCCACATGTATTGGTTCCAATGTACAGATTGCACAAATTACCTGGAAGTAGTTGAAAAGACTTTATATTACGTTAAATGCTTCAGAAAAAGACCTTTTCCAATGTTAAATACAGGAAAAATTCAAGACAGTTTAGTAAGAAACCACAGAGTTGAAAATGAAGACTGTCATCTACCATCTCTAGAAATTTCTTGGATGCTCACCAATGAAAAACGCAGAAAAGTACATGTTTGCCAATGCATTCCAGAGAAAATGAGGGTGATTGCTTTCTGTTCTATTCTCCCTGCCAGAATTAGATACTCGTTTTTCTGAGACAGCCAATTAATTATGCAGATCAAGAGACTGCTTCTATTAGACCTAGGACTGGTGTACTTCAAGGTCAAGTAAGAGCTTATGTGATAGTTACCAGCTTGTTCTGAGATGCCTAAATACCATAGTTCTTTCAGTTTGCATCTGTTTGTTTGCTATTTATCACCAATTCAAGGAAACTTGAAAATTTTAGTATGTCTTGTAATTTATTTCATAAGAAACTTATGCTAGCTCTGCTTGAAATGGTCCTAACTCATCTTTGCCTTCTAGAATGCCATGCCCTCTGACATTGAATAAGGATGACTAGGGTCTTGAGAAAAGACTGAATTCTAGAGTTAGATTTCAGGATGCATTTTGTCTACCATTGCTTTCTTGGATTGCTTGGGGGAAGTCAGCTGTAATATCACAGCCTGCTGAGAGGCCCTCATGCTGAGGACCTGAGGCTTCCTGCCAACACAGTGTGAGTGAGCCTTCGTAGATGTAGACCCATTCCACACCAGTCAAACCTTCAGATGATGCAGCTCCAGCTGACATCTTGACTGCGACCTCCAGGGGGACCCCAACCAGAATCACATAGTGAAACTGGCTAAATTCTTTACAAATACTTGCTTTTCGCTGTTAGCTACTGTTTGGGGATTGATTGTTAGAGAGCCAGAGATAATCATTGCATTTGTAGAAGAGAGGCACATGATATCAGCCCCTATTTGACAATATTCTAATCACTGTCATTAAATATAAAGCAGCTATCATTCCAACAATGACTAAGAACTTATTTTTCTGACATTCCAAGATGGCTAAGCCAAAAACTATAGACTTACTGATTGCTGGCATCAATAAAGAGGAAGCTTAGTTTAGATGATCAATGCCTCAGCCAGGCTGGCGGGGGCAATAACGCAGGTGCCAGGTATCCCACCCCCACAAAGAAAACCTTGGCTGCGGGTGTTTTTGTCGCACCCCTCACCGGCCCCCTAAGGCTCTGGAAGAAGTCAAGGGTCTGAGAGTTAACTCGAACCTTTCAAATGTAAAACCACCCTGTAAACAATGATGGTTAGAATTGGTCGATTTATTTCTTGTATTTTTTCTGTGAATGACTTCCTTGTGTAATGACAATAAATACAAGGAGTCAGTGACTCCTCCCCAAAACTGTTTATCCCCTGACCCCCGCTTTCTTTCCATTTTGGTCTTTTTCTTTCTTTGTCTTTCTCAATCATTCGTAGCCCCTCCCTTCAAGTCAGCTTCCTGGGGACTAGCCTGACAACTGACACTGAAAAGTTGGGCTTGGGCTGGTGGCTGTGTTGCTTCCCAGTCATACTGTGAGAAAATAAATCATTCTTCAGGCTGACTTATTGAATGCACTATTAAAACCCAGGAACCCAAAGTCAATATTTCACTAAACCAAAGTACTAGCTCACCACCCACTTTTCTTTTACACATGTGAATTAGCTTTCTCTTTCCTGGATAACTCTGACCTTCATGGCAAGTTCTATTACTAAATTTTGAAAGGAATGATTTGCTTTGGTGTGATTTCCTTTTTAAGTCTTCAAGTTGCAGGACATTAAATCACACTCCACTCGAAGAACAAGCATGGTTTATACCTGTTTCCGTTTTCCCTACTGTGAGCTGTGAACAAAGGATAAATGCTAATTTGTCATAGTAGATCCATACTGAGTGGACACACGCATTTTTCTCTTGAAAGAGAAATGTCCTGCAGAACTAGAAATTAATTGGGTTAATATGGTACTCCTGACAAAATTCTTTACTTTTGTCTACCTGAACAGATGTTAAAAAAGAGAATTCTAAAAAAAATTCAATTATTTCATCATTCTCATAGGGAAATCTAATAAAACGTGTGTCTATAACATCGACTTTACACAAATTGAGTATGTGCATCCCACTGGATTCAATTATGGAGTTAAGTGTGTCTCAAACAGGAAAGGGAATGTAATTCAGATACTTCAGTCTATTAATTCACCTTTATTTGAATATCTTTTGTTTAACATTGTAATCGATTTCAGCTTTTAGAACCCAGAACTGCTTTAATCCAATATATTTGTGCTTTCAAATTCTCTTTTATACTTTCTTTTCAATTCCTTTGTTTAGACTTGGCCAGAAATAGGATTCCCAAATATTAAATTGCTATGCCTTGTCCTATGTTTTATTTGAGTTTTTCAACAAAGTGTAACTCCTACAAATGTTTTGATAGGTATTAGTGTCCAAAGCGACTTATCCTAATACTGATGAAATCTGTAATTCTGAAAACAATATTTCACAGTGACCATGGCAATTAGGCAACTAAAAGAAAAAAATATTCAAATTGGGAAGGAAGAAATAAAATTGTTTCTATATACAGATAATATCATTTAATATAAAATATTCCAAAAGTTCTACCAATAAACCATCAGAACAAATGGACAAAGCAGTAAAGAAAATAATCAAATGTACAAAATGTACAGAAGCAACAAAAGCAATAAAAACATTTAGGAATAAATTTAACCAAGATCATCAACGATCTGGACAACAAAAGTTATAAGAGTTGGATAAAAGAAACTGAAGATGACACAAATGGAAAGATAGCCTGTGTTTATGGAACAGAAGAATTATTTCTGTTAAAATGTCCATACTAAGCAAAGTCATCTATACATTCAGTGCAATTTCTATTAACACTCAAATGGCAGCATGTCTAGTGGCTTAGTGGGTAAGGCCACCAGACACAGTCCACATACAGTGGGGGACCTGGGTTCATGAACAACCAAGATGAATAACTAAATAAAATACAAATAAATGCTTCTTCCTCCTTCTCCCTTCCTTCTTGTCTGCCTGCTTTCTCTCCTATATACTTGCTTGCAACTTTACTTCATATATATATATATATATATATATATATATATATATGTATGTATATGTATATATATGTCAATGTGTGTATATATATAGCATTTTTAACAGAAATAGGAAAACTCTAAAATTTTTATGAAATTACAAAGTTAGCATTACAAATTCTGTTTACTTCCTATTTTTATTTGAAAGCAGATTAGTCTCCCATTCATTCTAATCATCCACATTTTTGTTCTTCTTTTCCCCACATTTTATATATTTATGTAAATATATATTTACATTATATATTTCCTGTCTTACTGCTTTTATCTGGGGTTTCTTTAACTTTATAGAGTCTCCTTTGGTATTTTTTGTAGAGCTGGTTCTGTGATGATAAACTCCTTTAACTTTTGCTTATCAGAAAAGGTTTTTATCATTCCTTCAGTTCTGTATAATCTCACAGGATCTAGTGTCTTAGGTAGAAAAATTCCTTTCTTTCAGCCCTTTGAATATATCATGCCATTCCCTTCTGGCTTGTACAGTTTCTGTTGAGAAATTTGCTGAAGTTCTTATTTGCCAATGCAACCCCTATGAGAAACAGTGTGGAATTTCCTCAAAAAGTTGCAGATGAAAATCCCATATGATCCCACCATTCCACTTCTGGGTATTTACCCGTAAGAAACACCCATCTGCAGAGATGTACACACCCCCATGTCTATTACAGCCCTATTCACAATTGCTAAGAATTGGAAACTACCTAAGTGCCTAATGTCTGATGAACTGATAAAGATGTAGTACATATATACAATGGAATACTACACAGCCACTAGAAGAGCTGAAATAATTGGGAATACAGAGGGAAAAATTAAAACATAAAACAAGTAAAAAGCAAAGGAACATAATCTATGTATATAGATGTTGAATAGGTGCCAGGTAAAGGCGAGATTAGGGTAAACGGTTAAGAAAGACTTCTTACAGGACATGAATTTTGTTCAAGATTTTAAAATGAGAAAGAGACGTGGATAGGCAAAGAAGAGGGGAAATCCAACACGGAGGCGGGTGCCTTCATCAGAATTCTCTTACTGCTACCAATGCTTTGAGTGTCTATGATAAAGTAGGCACCATGTTACATGCTTTCTACACAATCGTCATCTCATCTAATCCTTACAACCACATTATAAAGTAATCCTATTAGTATTCCCATTTTACAGATGATAAAACTGAGATGAGAAGTTTGAAATTCAGGGGGGTTACAAATAAAAAAAAAAGAATTTGGTGAACTCTGGTCGAGTAGCAGATTAGTCAGCTGCCTTCAGTCTAGAGCACAGGCCACATATCCCAAGGACTCAGGTTCAAGACCTGGGGTGAGGAGGAAAACAAGATGAATAACTGAATAAAATAACATGCTTCATCCTCATTTTTTCTGTCTCTGCTTGCTTTCATTACTGCCTGCATTTTATCTTTAAAATAAAGCAAAATAAAATAAAGAATCCAGTTAATTAAAAATAGGCAGAGGATCTGAATAGATAGTTTTCCAAAGAAGACATACAAATGGACAATAAGTACATGAAAAGAGGTTTAACATCACTAATCATTAGGGAAATGCAAATCAAAATCACAATATGTCACCTCAATCTGTGAGAAGAGCACTATCAAAAGGACAAGAAACAAGTGCTGGTGAGGACGTAAAGAAAAGAGAACTTGGGTGCACTGCTGATGGGAATGCAAATGTGTACAGCCACTATGGAAAGCATTTATAAATATGGGTCTGTATGTCCAAAGGAAATGCAATCAGAATCTTGAAGAGAACTCTGTCCTCCATCTTCATAGCAGCTTTACTCAAACCAATCGAGTTATGGAAACACCCTAATTGTCCACTGATGAATAAATGGAAAAATATGCGATAGATACATGTAAGATAAATTGCATACATACATACACAAATGGAATATTACTCAGTCATGAGAAAGACAATTCCGCCATTTACAACAGTATGCATGAAAGTTGAGGGACTCATGCTAAATGAAAAAATCAGAGAAAGGCAAATACTGCATGACACCATCATTTATATGTGAAATCTGAAAATGTACAGCTCATAAAAACGGAGAAAAAATGAGAAAAGACAGGAGATCTGGAGGGTGGGGAAATGGGAAAATGTTGGTCAAGGAAGATGCTTCCAGTTAGAAGATGACGATAGTTAACAGCACTCCATTATATGTTTGAAAGGTGCTAAGAGAGTAAATGAGAACAGGACACAAAGATGAGGGGATGGAGAAGTTCATGAATCCTTTTTGGGTAATCATTTAGCAATATACATGTGTCAAATCATTATATTGTATACACTAAACTTCCACAACGTTATTGTGTCAAATATAGCTAAATAAAATTGCTAATACAACTCCTTTACTTGGGGAAGTTTCTGACGTATTCAATTTCAATATTGAAAAGGGAGGGGAGTAGCCGAGTAAGAGTGGGAGGGTATCAGAGATTAGATTGGGGAAATGTAAGAAGGGCATAAATCATTGGGAATTGTTTTGCCATGCCAGGGTGTTGAGATTCATTCTTCATAGGATAGCAAGCCAAGATTTCCCATAAAAGATGCATCTTCTGCTAAGGTATTACCAAGAAAACCTGTGAATGATTTTAAGGTGGGAACAAAAGCAGATGGGGGGGAGGTACCCTGTCTAGCTCACACGGCTGAACCGCCTCCACCTTTTCTTGCCTTAGATCTGAAAGCTGAAAGTAAATGATTCTCATTTATTAAAATGTCAGCTTTGTCTGCTGGCATGCAGTCAGCGCGTGTTCTGTGGATACCAGCTCTGTATCTCTCAAGCAAACTCATTTCGGCATTTCAGATGGGCTACATGTATTTATCTGTTCTTCAAATTCTCCTTTAAACAAGTAGTAATGTCTTATGTGCTCCATCATTAAAAATAAGCAAAATGAAATATTTGACATATGTCATCATCTTCTATTTGAGTGAGAGCAATGACCCTGACTTTTCAAAACACTGTCCTTTAGTAGCAGGAAGAAGCAAAGTCATCACCACCGCTAATCCTATAACCTCGCGACCAACTACCTCGGAAAGCCATCCCTAAACTTCTGTTCGTTAAGGCATGAACTACGAAGTGTAGATTGCCCTGCAGAGACAGGCTGATTTTCAAGCGTTACCTTTTTGGAGATGACTTCTGGAGCACTGAGATGGGTAGCAGAAGTTTGCTTAGCCCCTGGGAATATCTGAATTCCCATGGTAACCCGGTAGCGTGTCTTACAACCAGAGTATCTTTGCTAGAATTTCTGAAGGGAGAGGTTATCTATGCTCTAGTATAGGTATATTTAGGATTCTAAAGAAATGAGGAATACAGCCTCTTACAACCCTCTGTATTAAAGTGTGACAAGGAAAATGATATTCGGGAAATCTATGGTTGAATCACAGATGTTCCATCTGCTCTCCCTTGGAGAACTTGTCCTGAATCAGGGCGACATAAGCTAGTGTAGGTGACCTCACCGCCTTCAATTATTTCCTCCCTGCTTCCCAGCACTACCCCAAATTGCTATAATGCATCGAATTTATAATAGGACACTCTCTTCTTTTCCTAAGAGAATCACGGGTGTTTCAGTGAAACTCCCTGTGTTCTCTTACTATCAAAAGAGACGTAAAAATTCCTGAACATCTGTCTTATTTACATAATTTGTGTCACTTTTCTCGTTACCTGCTGGGAGCTGAGCGCCAAATCTGTGTAAGTGTAAAGACCATTAATAATAATCGAATACATGTATAACTCATTCTGGTCTAGGGTTTTTCTCTTATTTTGTTTTCTGGCTTCATTTTTACCACAAATGTTTAGGTTTTCCGTCTTGTATTGCTCTTCACCTTTATACCTTATACCATTTCTGAAACATGACAGTGCCTGAGGCAAACAGGTAGAGAGATAGTTAAAATATTAAATAAAATGACAAATTCATCAGTCTTATTAAGTAACAACCTTGATTCTCTTTGCAGCATAATCCTGCAAAGGGTATGCTATGATTTTAAATATTAATGAAAGCTGCAAGTCTCTGATTAAATTTCAAATTTCCAGCAGCACCTATATGACACTTTTTCCCTAGAAATTTGACTTTTCAAACCACATTAGATCATTTGTGTGTTAAAAATAACAAGAGTAGGCTGTGTGTTGGGGAAAATGTATTAAAAGAATGCTTGATGGCAAGGAGCTGAAATGTAGCTTAAAATGGCTTGAATCAAAACAGGATATTACCTGCTTCAGGCATGGCTGTATCCAGGGGCTTATATTTCATCATCAAGTGTTGTCTGTTTTAAAGCTCTGCTTGCCACTATTGGCTTCATTCTCCAAAGATTCTTTCTAGAGAACACGAGTTGCCTAACAATTCCAGTCACCCCAGTCATAACAATTCCAGTCATAGTTCTCATCCACTGGTTTAACAATCCTACTCCCAAACATCAAATACTAACGCTGGAATACATTTGGAGAACCTTCATAATTAAAGTAACCCTGCCAATATTTTTCATGTCATTAAACACTGTCTTATGACTGCGAAATGAATATTTAGCTAATTAAAAGAGAAGAAACAACCTAGAGCATACTTTCCAAAACAGAAGTCTTCCCAGGACTCTGTCATTGGTGCGAAAGTTTGGCGGAGATTAAACAGGGCTTCTTTTTTCTTGCATTCAGCCTCATTTAACCTTCAGGCACTGGGCTCCTCTATACCATCTATGCTTTGTTTTTCTGATGCTTTCAGTTTCAAGTCACTGAGGCAAAGCCCATGATGAATGGCTAGTCCATGACTCTGACTTCCATTCTTTGTAGATAAACAATCCTGGGATTTATGTGACTACCTAAAACATTATAGGAGAGCAAAACAATGTGGAAGGCCAATGAGTTCTGCCCATAAAAGAGGTGAAACCATTTGGCAAGCTCATCGGTCTTGGCCGGGAGGGGTGTGGCTCAGAGGAGGAGTCACAGCAACACACTCAGCGTCACCACAGTGACACTTGTACAGTAGTAAGACTCTCCGTTCCTGAACACAGCCTGGGAGATTCGCCCCTGACAGCAAACACTTCGAGCTTCCGCTCTGATTAGCTACCCATGAATGAAAAAAGGTGCATTTGTGTGAATGTGTGTTTTCCTACACCCATGTCCTTTATCTCCCATTATTCCATTGTTCCTGGCACTAAGGGGAAAATGGTAGGTTGACGGGAGAGCAGGAGAGAATCTCTAACTATCTATTCTCTGAACTTTGACCACATTTCCTAAATATAAACAGGCTTCTGTCTGCCACTCCAGATACACACACACACACACACACACACACACACACACACACACAGAAATATATAATAATATATACGGAAATGCATCATAGTATATCACGAATACATATCTATATATCATATATTATAAATAAGACTATGTACATATTCTTATTTGGGAGAATAACGTGCAGGGAAGAGAAAGGAGAGACCATGCAAATATAGGAATGAGCCGATGCTGCCCACAGCAGCAAGGGGCAGAGAGAAGCTGTTTTTTCTGCGCACACTCCACCTGCCTGGCTTTGGAAACTTACCTCCCAGCAACCTGAAACCGACACAGCAGGTGCCGCATGCGTGTGCCCTCAGCCTGGTTTCGTCTGCAGCTCCCGTGGCCAGTTCTCTGAAGCTCAAGTTCACCTAGTAGGAACAGTGTCCAACCCCAGGCACCCCCGCTCCTGCCCCGGGGGCACACGTCCGCCGTAGCACCAGCCACGGCAAAACAGCTCACACTGCAGTAGAAGACCTTTTTCTCTGACCCAATGTAAAAGTTAGTCTGCCAGGAATTTCTCAAAGTAATACAAAAACTGTAGCCATGTCGTGTGAACATCCTCCCTGCTCTGCGCTGCATACCTGCTAAGAGTAGCCGGTGGAAACCACGAGCAGCCAAGGAGGTGGGTCTCTGCCTCAGAGTATAAAAGAAGCTTCCCCAAACCCCGTGTTGCTCAGTTTTGGGTAACAATGCTCCTGAGTCAATACCGGTACAACAAAGTGCTTTTCTCTACTGGAGCGTCAGCTGTCGAGTCTTCTCGCCGCCATCTGGAGGCTCTGCCATAATACTACTGGGGACAGCCTTCGATCACGGGGACCCTGCCTCCATCCTTCCTGTCAGGGCCCCCACAAGAGCAGCCTCAGACCAGGGATTAAAGTTCAGCTATCAGGACAGTGACTTGCCTCTGCTCCAGCACCCAGGCATGGATGCATCCGGATCGATAGGAAAGCTGATGGATGAGTTCGACATGTGAGATGTTTAGTTCGTGACCAGCACAGACCCCTCACCAAGAAACAAAGGAATGACATCAGTTGAAGACCATCAATAACTTCAAAGGACAATGTCACCTTGGCCAATCAGGAACTGAAATCTGGTCTGCAGACTCCTCTCTCCATACCCCTTCCTCGCCATGTGGGATTTTCCCTTAAAAACTCAGGCCACTGGCAAGGCCTCGAGTCAGCCTCCCCATTAATGGGGTCTTAGCCTCCTGGCTGGTTCCATCCTCTCTCTCTCTGCTCCCCACTAATGGACCCCCAACTTGCTTACTCGTTGCGCCTGTCTGGTATGTGGAGCGACCCTGAACCCACAGGTCTGGACCTCCCTTGGTCGCTCCATCCCTTTACCCTCTGATTAAACCTCTGCTTTCCCACTTGCCCAACTCTGCTGTGGGTTCTTTGAGGGACCCGAAAGCCCCCACACTTCCCACGGGTAATTCTGAGAGCTTCCCTATGCATCTCAGGAAGTCCTTGATTGAAGATGTTCATAGTGACTTTTCTTACTCCTTTCTTACTCTTTCCGATACCAAGGACCCACCCCACTTGCCCCCACATAAACTACCTCCGCCTATGCCCTTCTCTGCGTCAGACTGTGCTTTTAAGAGAATCCAAACTGTGATCTAATTTTATCATAGCATCCACTTGACAGCAGGAAAAGCAAGGCTCAGAGAAATTCAACCCAAGTTTACAAAGATGGTAGGGGGCACATCTCACATTCAAGTCTCAATCCAAGAGAAATCAAACCCTGCCCCTACTTCCATCGCCTTCTCTTTTCTTCATACATGACCAAAAACAGTCACTCGTGGAGTTCCCGTGTCACAACATCCCCTCTCTTTATCTTTGAGCAGCTTTGTGAGAATCTTCTGGACTTGTTGGAAAACTCCAGCTCAACACTGAGTTCCTTAGAGCTAATGATGTTAGGAAATTCAGATTCGCTTAGCCAAACAATGAGAACTCACCATGTGCTATGTGCCACAGTGCTCATTGCTCAGGGTTAATTAATAAAGAGGGGCCCCACCTCTCACGGAGGTTGCAAGAGGGAGAAGAAAATGTGCAAATCCATGGTGCTGAGGGTGGAGAGGGAGGATGCTTACAATGAGCAGCTAATCTGTGGACAGAGCTGGAGGTGAGGCAGGAGAGGTAATCAGGAAAGGTGTAGAGAGCAATGCTTCTCAAAGTATGTATATTGAAAACACACCAGGGTGTGTTTTATTTAATTGCATTTGCATTTTTAATCTGCATTTTGATTTAATGCAGATTCTGACTCAGTAAGTCGGGACCAGCTCTGAGCGTCTACCTTTCTGACAAGCCCCCTGGTGACACTGTGGCTGCAGCCCCTGGACCATCCCCTGGGGTCTGGAGTCCCAGCACTGGTCATGGACAGCTAATGATGTTTCCCCAACACAGTTGACCTTGACTTTCAGGAAGAGCTGCTCTATTGTCAAAATCATTGGTAGATGTACAATCTTAATTCTCTATAATCTTAATTCAAACAATTCATGATTGGATCTTAACTTGGAAATACAGTGAAACTCTAAATATGATACTCATGGTAAATTTTTCTTTACAAGAAAAGAACCCACAGAACTAGGGACATGAATGCATCTTTTCTTCTGCTGTGGGATTTCAAATGGATTTGCAGGTAGAACATTCCCCAAGGAGATACCCAAATCAAAGTCCCACTGTTTCTGCTCTATAAATATTGATAGTTAAAAGAATATTTTAATGTCCTAGATTAGTACATATAAATATTTTTTCAGAACTTACTGTATGCTAGTACTTTATGTATAGTATGGCATTCAATCCACACAACTACCCTACTCATAGGAAATGCAATTATCCCCATTCTGCAGATGAAGAGACCGAGGGTCGTCTTTATGGAGACTGGAGCTGCTTAGTTACTTAGTCCAAGTAAATCATAGTCAGGCAATTAGCTTTGACCCCAGGCAATCAGACCTGGACGTTGACACCAGTGTTCAAGAATAACTTTTAAAAGGGGATATAATCATGACTCATAATTATAAAATGAACATGCATCCATTATTTAACTTGTTAATGAGGAAATCAGTAGTTGTGCAGTAGTTCGAAAAGAAAGGAGTCCACATTTATAGTCGGATAAGGAAAGGAGAGGTGCGGCCTGTTAGAACGGGACTGGGGTCAGCAGCCTCTGGCCAAGCACAGTCAGTGTACGCCCCAAGAACACGGGTTCACCTCCCAGGGCGGGATGGGGACAACCAAGATGAACAACTAAATACAAATAAAATAATAAAATAAAATAAAATGTTTCTTCTACCTCTCTCCTCCTGCCTGCTTGCTTACTCACCTTCATTCCCGCCTCTAACTTTCCTCTTAAAGGAAATAAGTAAAATTATAAAATAACATTAAAAGGAAAGCAGAAACAAATTTAAAAATGGTCCCCAAACTAGCAAAAGTGGCCAGTCGTCACAGAGCAATCCTCAGTTGCATTCTCCCGGACACGTGTGCTTTTCTGCAGACAGGAATCATTTGCATTGCTCTCAGCTTTCTTCCAGAACTGGGAAATAACTAAACGAAGACAAAGGCAGAGGTAACCCTGATGGCTAAACTGATCTGGACACCCATTCCATCTCAGTCTTTGACAATTTTCCTAATACTGGGAACCAGATAGAGATATACACAGTATTTCTAGATAAGAGCATGAAAACAGAAGTGGCAGATACTTAGAGGGCAGATCCCAGGGGTCTGTTGGAAGCATTTCTAACAGGGTCTTTCCCCACTGATGCTGAAGCAGTGCCCTGTATCGGAGGCCTCAAGAGATCCCAGCTGATGTTGCTTTGTTCATTCAGAAGCTGACAATTGCCCTCGACTCTAAGCAATCTGCCTTGGGCTGGTGTATAAGGAGTCAGCGATTGTGATGGGAAAAACTATGATTGACAATTTCACAAGTATTTTTGGCCCATGTATTACTTAGTGGCCAATTTCTAATTAATTCTTCTAGGTGAAACACTTTGCTGTGATGAAAGTCTGACTTATGCCTGCCATTCAACAACTTTTTACATCTTGTTACATGACAAAAACTTGATGCAGCTCACTGCCCCAGGTCAGAGTTTGGCACTGCCCAGCTTCCTGGTTCTGGCGGGACATCTCAGGAGTGAGGGACCCAGAGTCCAGCAGCGTCACTGGGAATGCCTTGTTTCCTTGGCCCGTTTCAGACCCCTGAGTATCCGGTCCTACTAGAAGCAGTGCTTCCCTTCACGTAAGGTACCACAGAGAATAGCTTTCTTTCCATGAAGCCATTACTACTATCCACACGCGCAAATGTGGGTCAGCGTACACAGGGTGTTAGGACCATTGACTGACCGCCCAAGACAGGAACAAAAAGAATTCAGATTCTCAACACATTTAGCAATCTTCCTTCTTAAGTATCACATCGCTGCACACAGTCATTAGATTTTATAACAAGTGTTTTGAAATGCCCAACTAGGTGACAAATTATCTGGCTCAAAGACTCTTTATTTACAACTCGTATGAACTACTTAGCCACAAAAAGAGGCCCCAGAACTCAATGAAGCAAGTTCATACTGTCCCCATATGAGATTTCAGATGACATCTGCATGGTCTAATGTTAAAAAGATGCCAGATGGACCCTGAAAGTAAGAAACAGCCACCAGCACACAGGCAAATTTGCACTGTCCTGGAATTGAAAAGCTAACAATTTAGTCACTAACTCATCTGATCAAAATTAATACCTTAAAAGGTAGACACTAAGGGGAAAAGATTTGAAAACTGAAGATCGTCTAGTTGAGTCATTATTTTGAAACATAAATTCCTTCTTACAGCAGTTTCCCAGGTCCGCTTCGGAGGTTGGCTGTAGGAAGGGAGCGGTGCTAGAGTGAAGACTAGCCTGCTGTTAAGTTCAGCGTCATAGGCCTTGTGGTGTGTGGTCAGATGGATGATTCTACTCCTCAGCTCCTTCAAAATGTTAGCTGTGCAAACATCAAAGAACTAAGGCCTCAAGTATTTCCCAGACGAGTTTGGTCACCTGAATCTTTCATAGGAGTCACTCATTAGCTTTCTTCTACCGGATTGGTATCCAATGTTCTTGGGAACATACTTTGGGAAAAGATATCCCAATATGCCCAGTAAGAGGATGTGGTAGAAGACCTTTTCCCTGACCCCAGTGCAAAAGTGAGTCTGCCAGGAATTTTCCATCTAACTACGGAGGCTGTAGCTGCATCCTGTTATCGTGACCAAGGACAAGCAAGCATCGCCTCCCTACTCTGCAGCTGTGCATATGTGATAAGAGCTGCCAGTAGAAACCACACGTCGCCAAGGAGATGAATCATTCCCTCCGAGTATAAAAGTTACTCCCCTAGACTCCTGTGCTCAGCTTTAGGTAACAATACCCCTGGGCCAGCACTGGTGCTTGTAATAAACTGAATTTTCTCTACCTTTGAGTGCCTGCCTGTCAATCTTCTCACCGTTTGGAGGCTCTGCCATAACAAAGAAACAGATAAGAACTGTTAAAATATGAAATGTAGGATGTCATAGAAATCCCCACAGTGCCCTCCAAAACGGGACTATCAACTTATATTCCTACCGCCAGGGTATAAGACTACCTGTTTCCGAAACCCTCTCCAGCATGACAATTGTGTATCTTCCAAGAGAGTAATTAGTTCTATAAGAATTCAATCACCATTTTTGCATCTTCATTTTTTCCCCCAGCTCATCAGGCAAATCGATTTTGCACTGGAATAAACATGACAATTGAAAATTAACCTGGCCACCTGGTGAGCTGCTGCTCCTGTTTTCTGACAAGAACGGACTAGCAGAACTCAGCTGAGAAGAAAGAGAGTGTGGTTTATTAGAAATGATAAGATGCGCTTAACTGGCTATGAAGATAATGTAAAATTTATTTCCTGCTCTATGATGTGATGACTAAGTAGGAGAACTCGAATTTGGCATGCAGATATAACCACGCCAATTATGATAAAAACATCATAAAATATAGGTGCTGTATTATATTTAGTTCCCCCCAATTTGCTACTAACTACAGAATGACATATCACGTGGCAAATGGAAAGCAGTCACAGCCTTTGCAGTTCCTCTCATCAAGATATGGGATCAATGGTCCTTCTGCATGCTCTTGAATATGGCCAGCCTCATGACTTGCTTTAAGCCCTGGGATAGAGCCGACATGTCATTGTCTGACTTCTAAGCCTAGTTTCCATGAAGACTTACAACACTGATTTCATTGTCTTGGAATAGTGTCACTATGCAAACTAGTGCAAGACAGCCAGTTGGGAAGGCAAGAGAGGATAATGGAGCCACACCCAGTCAACCTGCAGAAGAGGATGAGGTCATGGGTCCCCATTCAAGGAAAACAAGGCTTCCTTGGACACACCCAGTTGACCTGCCAACTAAACACACATCCCTGAATTGGCCACAGCGACACCCTGTGAATGGAGAAGAACCGTCCCAGCTGAGCCCACCCCTGACTGCTAACAACCACAGAATCATGAAAGCCAAACTGCTGTTTTAAGCTACTAAATGTGGTGGTGGTGTGTTACACAACAAGAAATGAAAGCAGATTTTATATAAATTTTGATCGCACTACAAGTTCTCCTACCTGAATTTTCAAATATGAGTCCATTACTACAGAAATGTTTCTAAATGTCTAAATGGTCAGTCAACTAGAGCCGTGGGTTTCGATTTGGTAACAGATTCTAGTCAATTATTTGTGAGAGAATGCTCATTTCAATAAAGATGTAATCCATTTAGTCATGTCCTGGTTGGTGCCAAACATCCATTTTATTTCCCAAAATATCACCTGGAGCAACTCACATAGAATTTCCACTTAATTCTAATGTCCTAGAATGCAATTTCCCTTAGGATAGGGATTTCTGTCTGTTCTCTTTTCTGCTGTAGCCTCAGCACCTAGAACAGTGCTGAGAACAAAGTAAGCACTCAATCAATAGCTACTGAATAAAAGTGACAGGTGTTCTAATATTTGAATAAGTGACATGAAATTGTCATTTTCACAGGAAATGCAGTCAATTTTTTGTCTGTGAAATAAATGATAAAATGATGTGTAATCTCTAAAAGCAAATTAATTAGTTTCATGGGAAAATGATTCTAAGTTTTTCCACAGGTAGTTACGCAGCTAATAACCCGAGGAGTTCAGTGTAATTAAGGCATATCACTCTGGGGAGAAGAGCTAATGTCTTTTCCTGTCTCTGCATTTATGATCTATTCATTAAAATCTTACAGCCCATTAGCTCATTAATAATCAGAAAATACAAAGCCAGTGATATATAGGTGATTCAGTATTCTGTATCACTTTCTTGGTGAAAGTACTTAGTGTCAAAGTGACACAAATTCAGCAACTGCCCTCACAGAATGCTTGTCAAAAAAGAAAGTTAAAAATGAGGCACTAAGTTAGTAAAGAGAGTGCTAGTTCAGCCTGGAAAGACTGACACAATTAAAAGATGTGATCAAGAACTAAGAGTTAGATTCCATTTTCTTAACTTGCTGTCAACGTTTCTGTTACAGCAAAGACAAAGTTACAATAAATATTCCAGGCTACAGATATCTTTGCATGGTTTGGGGGTTATTTTCTAGGATAATTCCTGGAGGTACAGATTTGGGACAATTTAGTGTTAACAACTAATGGCAAATGGCACTCCAGAAGTATCTATTAACTTATATATTGTATTACAGAATATCGCATAGCCGTTACAAAGACTGAGATTGACAATGTGTACAGACACACTATTAAGTGAAAAAGGAAGCTGAGGAGGCGTGCCTTTGTAGGTCAGGGGCTGAGATGCTGGCATGCGTCCCACCTCGAGCCTCAGGACCTGCATTTGAGATCCAGGTAAAGCCCAAGCGCCCAGGTTCACCACCCCAGGCTGAGGTGAAAAAGCAAAATAAACAACTAAATAAATAAAGACGCTTCTTCCTCCTTTGCCTTCCTTCTTCCTACCCTGTGTTTAAAAAAAAGTGATATAAATTCTTAGCAGAAGTACAGCAATGCTTTCCAGGTATCCTCATACCCTGGTACATACAGAAGATGATAATTTGGGGGCACCTTAGGGTAGATTTATGCTCCTGCTGTGGAGCCTGGAGATGCTGGAGATGACAGACCCAAAGTTTCTACCCATCGTAGAGCTACCCCTATTCCATAGGACACTCGCTGAAAAGGTCTGCTATAGATTTGAGTTTTAATGTCTGGCTCCTGTACAACCTATTCTGAGCAACTTAGCCTCCCGGAATCTCAGTTTCTTCATCTGTGTAATGGGAATCCTCATGCCACTTACCCCACGGGACAGTTGAAAAAACGAAATGATAAGAAAACTAAAATGCAACAGGCAATTACTCTGTGCTCTGTTTGCTCATTTTCACCATGTCCTAGAAAGGAATGGTCAAGGTGGCAGCACATACCACAAGGCTGTCTGGAAGCCACAGAACGATTTTTGGCCACTGCAGCCATCTGAAGTCTGTCTTCACGTTTCCCATTTGATGTATCTGTAGCACAGCAGTAGCGCATTTCTCTTGACAGAGAAAGCACAGCCCTCCTCGGCCAGACCCTTCTGGCAACATAAATTAGATCTTTCTGGTAGATTTTAGTAAGCACTTAATGATTTAATCTGATCAGGGTCGTGTTTCAGCTCTGGCCGCCATCTGCAACTGCCCCTTGCTTCTCTCGAGCAATTTCTTCTTCAAACAGTGTATGGTCGGGATGGGAGTCGCAGGGGTACAGTGATCTGTCCTCTGGCTCACAGACTCGGGTGAGAAAGCGGGAAAAGCAGAGTGTATTAGGAGGACCCTCCTGGGGAGACTGAGAATGAGGAGCCCTGTCTAGAGATGCGCCAGGCGAGAAGCTGCGAAGAAGCTTCCAGAGACAGGAAGTCAGCAAAGGGGAAAACCAGCAAAGAGTAACCGAACCAGTAAATGAACCAGTAAATGAACGAGACAGTCATGTCCACAGTGTAAGAGTCTCTGGTTCCAGTTACGTGGGATGTAGCCCATCTGTCCTGGGATGGTGGGAGACGCCTCAGAATGCGTCTAATAAATCCCTCTGCGCTCAGGCTTGTTGGTGATAACTTTCTATCATTTACAATCAAAAGAGACACCCAAGCTGTTGGAAATCTCCATCCTATTATTCCCCATTAAACACATCTGTACACTGGTGGCATTCCATTTCTCTTTATAGAGAATCAGCAGCCACCATCTGCTAGAGGCGATATATTTTAGGCAAGACTTCAGAACTTCATTGCAACACAAATTAATTCTTCTTGGTAGATATAGTCAGGGTGACAGACAGAATTACAGGCATCTTGGTGCCTTCATGAAAAATCAACTGGTTCACAAGCCTGTTAGGTTCCCAAACACAGGCTGGTATTTGGATGCTTGAGCTTCAGAAATGAAAAATGAGGGGGCTGGGGCGCAGAGCTATGTCACATGTATTCACGTGTGTGTGTGTGTGTGTGTGTGTGTGTGTGTGTGTGTGTGTGTGTGTCAGGAATGGGAGGAAAAGATGATAAGCCCAATGCAAGGTCCATCTCACTGATTATACAAATGATAGGACAAAGGTCAGATGAAACAGCTCTCAGGGAGGGGAAGATTAAACCAAGGCAGGGAAGAGTCATTTCATTCACTTACTTAAGAAATAGTCTCCGAGGGCCTTCCTCATCTCAGGCACTCACTGTACTATATTTTAGGTAAATCCATAACCTTTTTCAACATGTATTGTTGGCCTCTTTTCATGGGCAAAATGACCATGAATGCAGTTTTGGGGTGAACCCTGGTGGCCCACTAGTTCACACACATCCCATGGCCCCCCATTCAAAACCTGGGATTGGGGGAGCAACGAAGATGAACAACTAAATAAGATGAACAAAGTGCTTCTTCCACCTCTCTCTGTCTGCTCGCCTTCATTCCTGCCTGTGTCTTTCCTTTAAAAAAAAAAGGTTGTTTTGGAAAATAAGAACTTTAGAAGGCTGAACATCAAGGGGTTGATAAAGAGAAAAGAGGGAAAAAGAATGAGTAAGAGTTAGAGTAGAGTTACCATATAGTGAGTGTATTTCCACCTTCATGAAATGACCTAGCAAATAAACAAAAGCTTCTGCAAAAGGCGTCTCCACTCCAGTTTCTCCGCTGGCCTTGTAGGAGACGCGTGTTAGGCTGGCCGAGAGGGACAAAACGGCGGCCATACCCGGGAAAAAGGTGGCTGACGTCAGACTGAGGCATTGAACTCCACACCTGGAATCACAGGACCAATCCCCAACCACGAGATATGAAGCCCACGAAATTCTTTTGCTTAAAGAGCGCGCTTCCCTTTGTAGGGGCGCGACTTCCCCGGCCCAGTTCTGCGGACCGGAGAACCTCGCCCGGTGCGCAAACCCCAGTAAAGCCCTGGCTATTCGACTTTTTGTTTGATTGACTTTCTTTCCTCACGGAGCCCGGAGGAAAAACCTTTCAACGAGGTAGCATCACGAGGTATGAGCATGGGCTGCTATTGCCATTGACAGCTTCCAGTATTTACGAATATTTACTGGTTATGTGCAATCGGGTTAATTATGTGACGTCTCTGCTCCTCGGTTTCCTCATCTGTGAAAGGGAGACAGCAATAGAGTTGACCTCATCAGGTCACTGTGAAAACTAAATGAATTGCTCCAATATAAAGCAATTAAAATGGTGCCTAAAATATTGCTGGCATCTATATTTATTTACTTTTATTTAATGATGTCTTTGTTTCTAGGACAAATATATGCCAGGCACCCTGCAATCTGCATGCACCATTTCATTTAAACTAACAGTCCAGGATGGGGAAAATGACTGTCCAGAGACACTAACTTGTCTGACATCACACAACTGCTAATGCAGAGCCACGAACCCAGATCATTCTAGACCCCAAGACACACTTCTCTCATGCAAGTCCATTCCAGCAAAAAACAATGCTGCCAAACCACAGACAGGAAGCAAGAGATGGTTTGTTCTGGAAACTAAACGGATGTCCGCATCTCCTGGGGCACTTAATTTATGAATTCCTCATCCCCGCCGAACGCCTGATTTGGTTGATACTGAATAAGCTGCAGAAATGGGCAGACTGAACAAACATCCCAGGATTTTTGTTGAAGGGGTTACCTGAGGTCAGACCTTGGCCTGATCCTAGGCTTCTATGGAGGTAACAACCCGAAGAGTGGAAATGATCGAGATAATGGAACTAGAGAATTGATCTCTCCAAAATGTTCAGACCTTTTTCACGATGTCCAGAGCAGGCTTTTTCCGGTAAACATCACTTTGCTATGTGAAGTTCAAGGTCAAAGGAACCCCTGTGGGTCTCTGGAGAAATGTCTACTCTTACCTTACATAATAGAGATACCCAGACAGAGTCATCTCCAGAAGCAACCTTTTTAGGAGAAAAGCCTGTCTGAAGGCAGGCAAACATCTAGAAGCAAAGTTTCGTCACATGAAGCCTTCCCCTCAGGTGAAGACCCTTCCTATCTCCTTGAAGCCCCAGGCCCCTCCCATCCCTTAACACAGAATCTCAGGCCTTAGTCAGACCCATTTACTTTAGATTTTATAGCCCTGTAAATTCTCCACACATCCATCATTCCATTTGATCCTTTCTCCTAGTCGTCTGATGCTTGTTTTCTCCATGAGGTTTTTTCTCCATGATTCTGAGAAGAACTTCAGATGCAGGTGTCTTCCTGGTCCCCTAAAAAAAATATTTCAGGCAGGACCAATAACCTGAACTGAGGTAAGGAACAGACATGCAGATAGGAGATTAGGGAGTATTGAGTGGTTTGAGTCCACGGGAGTGGTAAGAAGTAGTCAGAAATAATCATGGAAAACGAGGTAGGACCAGGCTGTGGAGCGGCCTCTTCCAGGATGCGGTGGGTCAGCGGGATCATCGCTCTCAGCTTAGAGAGAGAGAATGTGGGGCCGGTATTTCCAGGTATTTCCAGGTTTCTTTTTAGACCAAGACTTTCCAGAGCAGCAGAGGTCAGTCAGGCCGGCTCCTGAGTGTGAGAGGCCAAAGTTCACCTCTTTAGCTCTCTGGAAAGTCATCACCCTAAAGCTTTCCCCAGCACGAGGACCACCAGAATGCTGCTCCACGGAGCTGCAGAACACTCTGGAAAATGCCCTCACTGCTTCGCTTTAGAACTTCCTTGCGCCTGGAGGTTCCTACTCTCTTGCTAATGACAGACGGGGCAAAGGTGGTCTGTCCAGAAACCTACTCCCAAGGACATAAATCGACCAACTCGCAGCTGAGAGCACAGCCCTTTGTGTCCATGGGAGCTCTACCCTCGAGCACACTTTCCTTCTCCTCCATTTCTGCTAATAAACTTGGAAAGCTGCGTGTCAATACTTCAAGAATTCTTCCTTGAACCAGCCAGCACCAAATCCCAGCAGCCCCATATCAAGCTGGAAGGCAACCATTCCCATATGTGGGTCCTCATCCTTTCACAACAGAATTGTGAAAATGTATTTGCTTCTTGCACGGTCTCTGATGTTGTCTCTTGATTCCCAATAGTCCCTTCCAAAACAGCAGCTCCAAAGTCAATTTCAATAATACGGATCAAATCCTATTTCTCTCCTGTATTGGCTTCCCATTCCTGTGAGAACATCCAAACTTTTCAGCATCTGCTACACGCCTTGTCATGTTACCCAGTCACCTTCATCTCTCTCTCCTGTCTCAGCCACAGGCTCCAGTCTTTGCCCTGATTTTTCTGAAACCCCAATCCTGCCCCAGCTCAGGGCCTTTCCCCCCAACCATTCTTTCTCCCTGCCAAACATTTCATTCGATTCATTTGGGTCTCAGATTAATGTCACTTCCTCATAAACTGGTATTTAACCACTCCAGCTAAATTTATTGACATGCCTCCCACACTCTCTTCATCACTTGCCTACTTCGTATCCTTCTAGTGCTTACACCACTCATAACGACCTTCTTAGTCTGTCCCCAACACTGGATTGTAACAGCCAAGGGAGGAGGGCTTTGAATAGGTCACTCGAGGCTCTCCCCCAGCACCTAAGCCATGCCTAAAGCCAGCAGGAGCTCACAGTGATGGAGGCTGTGGATCACAGAGCAGGTACTTCCATATCTCAGAGGGACTATTGCACCTACCAGGATGCTCCCTACTAGGATCTATTTTAAAAGTAAAGACCCAAACTCTGCTGTGGTTATGCTAATAGAATGTAATTCAGCTAATGATGTCTGCCTTCCAACTGTGTCAGACCAGTCTGCTAATCTTTCCTTGGCAGTTCAGATAGCTCTAAAATATGAGGACACGTTTACAATTATTCTGGCAAAAGAGTTAATTAACAGCACACTTAATCACACTTTTCCAGTCCTAGTATGTCAGCGTTGGGTGCCATTTTCATTAATATGCTCCAATATTTATATTTCTTCAGACTGGAAGACCGTTACTAATGGGGGAGAGAGGGAGAGATCATTTTCTTGCGGAGCAATGGCCAGATGATTAAGTACTGGGCCTGTGATAGAAAATGGATGCAGCGCCCCTTAACTCTGTTCCAGACAAATGCAAGTATTTTTCACAATAACGAGGCTGCAGCAACAGAACATGTGGATCACAGCAAATCCACCAGTGAATGTCAGATTTGCCAGGCGCCACACCAAGCGAGGAGAGGTGCCACGACACATTGATCAACGAGCTAAAAGAATCCTGTTTGCACTGCATCATTTGTGCAGCGGCAGCTTGCAGATCATTCCCCAAAGGAGCCTGGTGAAGCCAGAGCCTCGTGGGACCTGCTCTTGGGGCCTGGCGTTCCGGTGTCATCTGATTCATCTGATTCTGCTGGTAATGACAGGAAGAGGATTTTCCAGACTAGAACTGAGAGAGGAAAATCCCCCTCTGGATTCTGATGGGAGGTGTTGACATTTAAATCTGCCATCAGCATTATAGCTTTGCTCTAATCACAAGATGTTTGGGACTTTATTTGGTTGAACTCTTAATTGCACATTGAATCATAGGAATCAAAACTCTTCATGGCAAGGCAGACGAAACAATTGGAGCAAAGTGTCTGAGAGGGGCAAACCATAATCTGGGCATCTCTTTGTAAATGCAGAGAAGATGGAAACTTGGAACCAGTCGAGAAAATAAAAGCTCTGTGGGTCTCCCTTCCCCCATTGTGATTGCTACCATTTCTTCTGATCAAGAGAATTTAAAGCAACTCTATACTAAAGCTATGCCTGAATGAAATTAAATTCAGTTTCTAGTCATTTAAGCAGAAGACCATGTGTTTCATCTGCCTTCCCCCAGCGGGCAAATTTACTCAAGTTTATAACCACCTAGAAAAAGAATCAGATTTTTAATGACATGGAAAAAAAATCCCTCAAACGACAGAAAATCTTTTTTCTTAGTGCTCTGAACTTCACCTCGAAAATAAACCAAGTCTAGAATAGATCTGAGCAGGGACAAAAAGAAGACAAAATAAAAGAAAAAATAAGAATATGATTAATTTCCTTTACATTGTAATTAAAAAGAGACTACTTCACTTCTCTGAACTTACTTGAGCTTTTTTATTCTTTCAATAGACATTCACTGAATCTCTTTTTATCAGGCACGAAAGACAGCAGTTAACACCACAGACCAAAATCTCTGCCCTTATAAAACTTACATATTTCGAAGGCCAGATTGAAAATAAACATAGTGAATGAATAAATAAATGTTACAAGATGTCAGTGCTGTCAGATGAAGGAGCTAAAACTAGACCGACCGTATTTCCCTGAGACAAAATGGGACGGGGCGTTAGGCCCCCTGGACAGATTGGACCCAGGAATTCCACGGCCCCTTTTGCCCTGAGCTACAGATGGGCCTATTTTATTAAAAATGGGACAAAATTGACAGTCAGGAAATAAGAAGACAAATGGTACTGTCCATTTAAAACAGTACATATGGTCAGTCTAGCTAAAGCAAAACACCCCAAATCTCTCAGAACTGGTCTCTCGCAGAAGAACCAAGGACAGTGGAGGACAGCCCCGCAGGCAAAGCAGAGGCTCCCATTTTCTTACCCTGTAGCTGTCCCTTCAGCAAAGAGGCCATCTGCTATCCCCTGGGCCTCCAGCCTTCCCCTCATCCGAAAGGACTTTTGTCCCTGTTCTCTAGAAGAATGTAGTTTTGGAAAGATGTTAAATCAAAGGACAGTTTATCTGTAACTAGTCTTCTCTAGGAAACTTATCTCCTGGCCACTGGTGATCCCTTCCTTTGGCCCCCAACATTCCAGACCTCAGCTCAGGATATAAACACGGATTTGCCCAACTATCTCAGAATTGACCACCAAGTCAGTTCTCCATAGAAACATTAATAAACGTGGGTTTTCTCTTACTCATGCCTCATATTAATTTGTTCCTTCATCCATCTGGTGAAGAACCTCAGAGAAATGGGAAACTTTTTATTTGACCCCCAGTAAGAACGACAAAGAAAGATAGCACCCTGGTGATGTAGTGGTTAAGTCTGCTGCCTCCAGTGAGTACGGTTCACATGTATCCCAAGGACCTGGGTTTGTGTCCTGGGGGAAGGGGGATGGGAAAGAACAACCAAGATGAACAAATGAATAAAATAAAATGCTTCTTCCTCCTCTTTCTTCCTGCCTGCCTGCTCACATTATTTCTGTCTGCACCTTTCTTTCAAAAACAAATATATAATGAAAAATAGAGGCGGGTGCAGTTTGCAATGGGCTGTGTAACAACTGGAACAACTGGAACAATTGCCCCCAGACTCAGTCACTGAGTCTCATGCACTCATGCACACGGTTTCTAAGAGCTGGGCTCTGATGAGCAGCTCAGCTGTGGTTCTCTCTCAGGATCACCAGGTGTCTTCAAACTGCGGGAGGTTCACCTGTCTCTGTGTTACCAGGGTGATGCAATTATAAGATAAGGTGTTAGTGTGTTGGTTGCATTCTCCCAACTTTTTCGTGCTCTGCGTTGGATTTCTGCGCCTAGGTCCTTCTGTCCTTGCAGGAAAGTAATCCCGAGAGGTGCAGGTATTCAAAAGAAGTTTTAATACAGAAGAAGATTTACTGCAGGCAAAGGCAGTGCAGGTTTATTAAAGAGAAAGCTCATCCTCAGAAGAGAGGACAGGTTGCCCCAAGTGGGTTCCATCACAAGAAATATCATATCCACAGCAGGGAGGGCAAACCACCCGCAGTGGGTTCCGGAACTTGTACCTTCCTTCTGGAGTCTTAGATGCCCCACTTGTCCTTCCCGAAGCCCTTCCCCTGGGGCGGATTCTGCTATCTTCATGTTGATTGGCAGGTAGAGTTATATTGCCAAACTTACTGCAAATATTCTTCCTCATGACCATCTAAGCAAAACCCATGAGGCAGGGGTGGGGGGGGATAGCAAAACCACAATGCTAATTTTTTTTATTATAATGAGGGGGGTCATCTAAGAAGATGATTTTGCTCTTTCTGCTGCGGGTGTCCCCACCCAGTTCCTACTGAATCAACTTGAGAGTGGACCATGTGACCACTGTGTCTGGCTCCTAGGTTTTTGATTGGTTGGGATTCTTGCATCACTGCAATCAAGAGATATTTCCTATCCTTGGTGCCCATCTCATGTCTGACTCAGTCTTAGGAAGATCCCAGAGCTGGAAAGATGCCTCTGGCCTTAAGAGGGTTGTACTGACTCAGTGCTTGTGCTCAGCAGGTGTTCTTCAGTAAGATGACCGCTGTCCCGTAGGGCCCTGAATGCAGTGCTCATGTCTAGTTAGCTACCTAACATCTAGGCTCAGAAATTCTGCTTCCAAGTTGATCACATTTCTGTTGCTTCACTGCCTTTGACTAGAGTATTTGCACTAGAAGCTTATTTTTTGGTCTCTTACATACTATCCATTTCAGGGACTCATCATAATGGAAAGGTGGGCTTCCTGGTGAACTTGACTAAGTATATTTAAGAAACCTGACTGATACTCAGGCATCAATTGCAGGGGCCAAAGGAGATGTTCCCCCATTTCTCTGAGGTTCTTCACAAGCTAGATGAAAGAGCAAATTAACATTAGGCATAACTAGTAAGAGAAAAGCCGAAATGGATCAACATACATACGGAGAATTTATATGGCAGTGAATTCTAAGGTAGCTGGGGCAGACCCATGATTTATATTCTGAGCTGGGGCATAGAAAGGGAAACTGGTGTTAGGGTGAGAAGCCTTTGCCTGTGGAGTTGTCCTCCACAGTCCTTGGCTGTTTGTGTCGGTGTGGCATCCACAAGAAAGTGGTTCTGAGAGGTCTGGGTGTCATGTTTTAGCCTCTTCATCATCCAAACCAAGAACGGTGTTGGCCATCATTTAGGGAGAGTTCATGATTGGTCAAAAACTGCACCAGACTATGTATTATCACTCGTCACTTGATCAGAGACACCATCTGAGAACAATTATTTCATTTTACAGGTGAATGAGCTAAAACTTAGAGATGTGAAGCTTTATCCAATGTCACCATGACTAATAAATGTTGTCAGTGGAACTTCAAAGCCATTCTAAAATGCCTCCTTGAAAGGAATGTATCTAGTTTCTACAGGATGAGCCTTCTTTTTCTTTCCTTATATAATTTACCCTACCTCAGTCATTTAACAACAGGTAATTATAATAAAAACAAACAGTAAAATAAAACTCCAACAATTACTACATACATACGCGTACACAGATAAATACATAGTATATATAAATGTATATATATAAACACATCATCAGCAAAGATTCATAAAGGTAAAGTAAGATATTAGAATACTCTAGAGAGGTTAAAAAGCCCTGCAACAAGAATTTCCAATTAAAAAGGCTGAAGCTTAAAAGAAATGGAGCTCATAACTCACTGTGAAAGGAGGGAGATGAAACCTCATAGCATTTTTAAAGAACACTCTCTTGGTGACAAGTGCAATTTAAAGGATCTTATCAATGATAGATTATTCTTGTTGACGATTAAAACTGCCTTTCCAAGCAGCTGGCTGAGGCTCGGGGACCCACATCAGGTAATTGATGTAATTGTAAAATTTATCTGGGTTCAATGAGAGCACAGAATGGGCCCAACTGTGAAGCCATGTGATCGCTCTCCTGTAGTAATATGTCTTCATAAATCACTCGCAGCTCTGCTCCATTCCACCACTCCTGAGTCAGAAGAGGACCAGTCACACATGGAGATACATCACTGTCTCAGCATAACTCCCACTGCATATTCAATATTTACGCAACGAAGTCTATGGATGAGTGACCAGTTAGCTTCAAGCTCCTAAAGTCACTTCGCCTTTAAATCGCCTTTCCGTAGTCACCAATTCAAGATACCACTTATGTCTGTGCAAAGATAGCAACAGAAAATCTTGAATTTAGCAGGAAAGCAGTGCCAAGAATCATGGCCCACAATGTTGATCAACACTTGCCACTTGGAAATCTCTGGATATTCACTCCAGAGCCAGCCTGAGACCGGATCCTATAAGGGACAAGGAGAAGTAAGCGACGGAATTAAGTTCTCTTGCAAGAGAGCTAGCTTTGTCACTGAAAAGCTGGCTTCAGATCTGCACTGGCTATTTGCTAGTTGGTGTAGTTTTAGCCAATGACACTTCATCTGTAAGAGAGTATTAATAGAAACTTCCTTACAGGATATTTGTGAGGATTCGAGGAAAGAGAAAAGACAGAGCCTGGCCCCTTGAATATTCTGGAGAAAGACAATCTAGTATAGTCATCTATCCAACACACGTGGATGTTATCAAGCCTTTTCTGTGTATCCATTCTGTCCAGGCAACAAGATAGAAGGGGGGAGTGTGTAAATAAGGCAGAAACCTCTCCTTTTTCAAGTGGAATGTGGCTTATCAGATAGAGAGCCTTGGACTCCACCAACAGAAATGTCAACTGGAGACCTTTGCTCTCAGCAACTTAAGATAGCAACTATTTTTTTAATCAAGGGAATAAGAAGCAAAAAAAAAAAAATTAAATAAACTAGGCAAAGGGGAAGAGATCAAAGAAGAGCATATCATACAAGGAGTCTAATCATCCAGCAGGAGTCTAAGTCTTGAGTGGTGAGGTCGATTATTTTTATTATGCCTCATCATTCAATAGAGTTTGCATATGTGTTATTTCATGCATTACAGCAAAGAGACATTTGGCAAATGCCTGGTGCATATTGACAGTTAATAAATGATATCACCAGAGAGGCAAATGGCCTTTATGTATATGTAGCATTTTACTACTTATGGTGAAATCAACAATTTCAAGAAGGTTTCAACACGAAACTCTTCTTTTCATGATCCTCACACCTTCCCTCAGAGAGGTTAAGACCATCTTTCTAAGTTCCTTAACACTTTCATACAGATTCAAAAGCTCTTGGTCACTTGGGCGACTAAAACTTAGTCCAATAGAATTTACGGCATCAATTTCATGTTCAGTTCCAATGCACCTCACCTAGCGCCTGCTGGACTTGTGGGCACAGGTTCTTGGGGAGGGAAAAGGACATCATGGTTCCTTACAGGCATTGCTGACATGCCTCTCCTTGAATGTACTGCTTCTGGCTCTGGGGCTGAGGCAAGGATTGGGACAAAGCCACTCTTGACTGAGCCAGCAGTCTCCAGCCTCCCTGCCTGTCTGACTAGGCTGACCAGGAGTCCATTTTAAACGGGACTGTCCTGTCATTTTAATACATAAATGCTGATTTTGTCCTGTTTTTAATAAACCAGGGTCATCATATTTTCTTATAAGGAAAAGAAGGTGCAGGCAGGGATGATGCAAGTGGCAGGAGGCAGGAAGAGAAAGGAGGAAAAAGTATCCTTTATTTTATTTTTATTTCATTGTTCACACTGGCTGCTTCCCCACTGACCCAGATCTCGACCCCAGGGGTAGGTGGTCTGTGCTCCTTCAGAGGTGATTGACCCAACCGATACTCCACCAGGACACACCACTAGGGTCATCTTTAATGGGGCAAAAGAGGCAGTTGAGTCGCCCTGGGCGCAGTCTGTTGAGAGGACCCCAAAGCAGCTGCCCCTGCACCCCATGTTAAAGATGACCTTTGCAGCGCTCACTGCAATGGCCGCGGCTGCTACCCACTGTGAGGAAACATGGGGAGTCAAAGGAAGAGGCATCTACCCACTCCGAACACATACCTGCTTCTTCAAAGGGAACAGAACACTACAGTATGGTTGCTCAAGCTGAAGGTGCTTACTATGGGGTTATCTCTGGCACGGTGGGGG
>RJWH01001288.1:60406-108901 GCA_004363575.1 Solenodon paradoxus | reverse complement strand
ACATTTAGAGTGGGGCTCATAGGGGCACCAAATTTAGTTTCCACTAAAATTCTTTGTACCAGTCCTGGCTGTTTGCACGAGGTCCCAAAGGACCATATGTCATTACTATAATCACTGATCAGCATCCATAGCCCTTACTTGTTGCTGGTCTGGCTGCCCTGCCCGAATTGCTCCACCTCCTCCTCTGCCCTCAGTCACCAGGACACAACCCCATCCCATTTTTGCCATCATGCCCATGTCCTGTTTCGTCTCAAGGAGATATGGTCAGCCTATCTCTGATGTCATTACTGGTTGCCAAAAACGCCCGCATGCTGGCATCCAAACGCTGCACGGGTGTGGGTCTGGGTGCTCAGTAGGGTCTGTGGGGGGCCTTCCCAGCAGCCTGTCCTCCTACTCCACCAGCATCTTTGCCCCCCGCCCTGCTGTGCACAGACAATGGAAACAAAGTAAGTCAGGCTTCCACAACACCTAAGGGGCTCAGGCATCCCTTGTCTTTGCAGCATCACACATGGGGAGCACAGGGACGCCTCAATTTCAGCCCATGGGTGTTTTCTAAACCCTTTGTTTTCCTCTTCAGGTGGACACAAAACCAAAGTTGACTGTCTAGGCAGGCTCCATCAGGAAATAAAACAATCGTCTCGTCTTCTCGGTGCGTCCATCCTGGCACCCGTCCCCTTGAAGACCCCACTTTGGGGTTGAGGAAAGAGGCTGACAGTTGATAGTACCTCCTGCTTCCAATTTGGAGCGTAAGCAATATGCAGGGAAACAGAAAAAGTCAACTTCCCTTCCTCTAAGATGAGACACAGTAAAGCCACCTCGATCAAGGAAGCCATCTTTGTCACAAAAGCGCCGATGCAGAGAAAATGCTCCGTACACTTCTCATGTCTAGTGAAGTGGGGAGGATAATGATGATGACGAGATGATTTTCCCAAAAGCCTCCACTTAACTATTTTATCTTCGGATAGCTACAGATCACAGCTTCAAGGGGCGGTGAGAAGACTACTTCTCCCCATGCGGCTGCAGTATCTGCGTCCTGGAGGCATCCGCGCCCCCACCGCCCTCCTTCCCACACACGTGAAATCGTATTTGCTACAGATCAGTGTTCACTTTGAACTTGGGGATTGGAAGGTGAGTTAGATGAATAGAAAAGAAGAAAAACAACAAAAAAGAAAGTAAAGCTGAAAAATACTGGGAGGGGAAAAGACTTGTTGAAGCTGATCCTGTCTTTGGCTGAGTGGGGTACCCCCCTGTCATTGTGTCCCAGTGAGTTTAACCACATTGTACAAGTACATACATTTCACTGGATGGGAAACAGAGAGAGAAGCATCCCTTAGCAGCCCCTCTTACAAGGCCCATGTGCAGGGATCGCTCAGCAAGTGGCTCCTTCCGGCGATGAAGTCAATGAAACGCGGTGAAATAAAAACATGGGTGTCACTTCTTATCCTAAAAGCCATCTTTCCCTTTTAGCAAAACAGCATATTCAATTATCTCATTCAATAGATAAAAATGATTTCCACCTTGAAAATAAATATTTGCTTCTGAAGATCACATTACTGAAAATCAAATTACATGCTTGTTTTTATTATTAACAAGGCTGAGTTCCAAAGCCCTTTATGCATTGCACCTGTCACTCGGCACAGCCTACAATCAAATTTCCCTTTAAATCTCATCAAATAACTCCCAAAGTCATTGAAGAGGCAATAAATGAGGTTATGACACACTGCTCACAGAGAGCTAAATGTCTTTCATATATCTTTAAGTGGTTATTAATCTCTGAATTAGTTTAGAATACATTAACCTTCAAGGTAAATTAGATCAATCAGGAAAATGACTCACAGGAGCAGAACTGTCTGTTTTGATGTTGTTTTCATAGCCAGCTTATGCACTGAGATGTAGAGGTGATGGTCACAGCAGCCACTGATGAGTGTGGGGCCTGCAGGCTCCTGCAGGGAGAGGCTGGGGCGGTTGTGGGGCACTGCTTCCCGGAAGGTCACCACCTCGACAGACAGGAGAAGACACGTGAACACATCATCACCTTAGTCTTGGAAAGATGACCTGACCATCCCCATGGGGGAACAATTGAGTTTGTCCCCGATTACCACGACTAATGGCATTTTAGAGTTCTGCATCCAGAAATTATAGGATGGAAGTGACACCTTAAAGAAATCAAGGTAATTGCTCTATGAAAGTCCCAAGGCAAGTGAATCTGCCGTCTTTCACCTTTTCTTTTTATTAAAAAAAAAGCAGGGAGCGAACCATCTCAAGGAAGCAACTAGAACTGTAGAAAAATAGTAGAGATAGACGCCTGTTACTTTTTCAGACCCAAGGAGCCTAGCGCTGATGATCAGCGTCAGAACGATGCTGTCTTATGCTGATACGGTTGGTGCTTGGTTCATCATAAATCAGGATTCTCAGTTGCATTGCTCCATGAATAAAACAGATACAAAAGGCAAAATTGGGGCAGGGGCAGGGGGCCCTCCAAGCTCTTAACAACTCGCATGACACATTGTGGTGACACCAGGGGAGCGGGTGTCAGAGACTTGGCCTGAAGTGGTGGTTTGCTCCTTTTCAGGTCCGGTAGTTACATATTACAGGTGCCTTCCACCATCCAAAAGTAAAACCTGCCTATGAAAGCTTTTGCAACCCCAAGTGGCTGAGTGTCTGAGTGTTCTCAGGTCCCCAGATAACCTACAAAATAACACATCAAACCAAAAAGAACACTCACCTTAGAAAGAGCAGGGCTGACATGACAAATACGTTCCCGGGGCTGCACCCCTGGGGCTCCGCAGCAGCGAGGGTGCAGGCCATGGACGAGCCCCCGGACCCGGGTTCCAGACCCAGGGCGGGAGGAAGGACACATAAATAGATAAACAATTAAACAAACCAAGGCTGAAAAGCAGTTTCACCATTAACCTTTTGCGGTAGAAGCAAAACTCTTGGGATTTCTTTCAGCTGGTGGAAACAGATGCTAAAGGAGCTCTTCCCTCAAAAAGAAGTGATGTCTTGGGAACTCTGGGAAAGCGGAGGTACCTGAATGTGCTTTGGTGCAGATTTGGCATCGACAAATAAACACGGCTGTCTGTGCCGCCGTAGATGCAGGATTAGCACGACAGATAGATGGAGAAGGAAGCCACAGCTTACCTTGCCAAACAGTTTTTCTCGTTTCTCTGAAATCTCCATAGAGAGAAATAAAATATCCAAGAGAGAAAAACAGTTGGAAGAATATGTACGAATAATGTCCATGACAAAAAAATGGAAAAGATGCCAAAGCTGGGAAAATAAGCTCCTGCTTCATCACAGCACACCCATCTCAGAAGCTTCAAGTATTCCGGAGGAGACAGGTGATGACCCCTCAAACCAGAATTGCTGCAGAGATTAATTGATAACCACTACGAGAAAGAAATTTTACAAAGAAAAGGAACCGTAGTTAAGAGACGACAGTTCAGGAGATACTCGAGAGAAACGGCGTTTCTTGCATGCTACGCTGATCAGCCTGAAAGCATCACCTAATTACAATATCCAACAGAGAGAAAGGCAGAGATAAGTCTTAAGAAAGTAAAGGGGCCCTTGATTAATCTCTTCATGAAATGTTTCTTTTCCTTTTGTGAAAGTGAAAGCAGCAGTTCACCAAAAACCAGAGAGCAATTAAAGGAGTCCTATCTTCGGTGAACCTCCACTTGCTCTAAGAGAAAAGATTCCACGATTTTCTTTTCTCCACACTCCTCTCAAATTAGAGGAAATTGTGAGTGGAGGCCTGGCCTGATTTAACAACGTAGAAGACAAACAATCCTTTAATGATCCTGTTTCCGATATAAATACAGTGACAGACAGAGCCCACTGTGATTGAAAATAAGTAGGACATTTACTTGAAATAAATCACATTTTAATTGGCACGGAAATGGAAGGGATGTTAAATACGAGGACAGTCTATTATCCCAGACTGTACTCTTGAAGCAAAATTTCCTGCTACTGTTTGTGGTTGGTTTTAACATTTGAGCCCATGCAGAGGTTTTTACATTTGCTTTTCTTCAAAGGCAAATGTCAGTACCGCACCTTCAGAATGTCTGCATCCATGTCCTTCCTGCAGCTGTGGACACCCCTCCTCGTGGGTGCCTCACGTTTCTGCCTCTCTTATGGCAGCTGCATTCTTCACTATCTTTTCAAGGATGTTATGTAGCAAAAGGGCTTGGAAGGCAGAGAGAGAAGTTCCCTCTGGGCAGAGGGCAGATTTGTTTCCAACCAATATCACAAAAATAACTCTCCTTCCAAGTAAAAGTCGGGCAGATTTGTTTGCAGGCAATCTTGTGACAAGATTGGGATTTCCTAAGCTTGGGGTACCTTAGTGATGACAGAAATCCCCTTAGTGCTTCCCATTACTCCTGTGGAACTTGGGGAAAAGAATCTGAAATTTCTGCTGCCTTGGAGCCCTGACCTTTGTCTCTGACCCAGGACTGCTGTTTTCGCCCAGCAACTGTGGTCGGTTACATGGTTAGCTTGCCAGCAGAATAAAGTCTCAGGCTTTTCAAAGTTCTTGGTAGAAAGAACAGACTTTTGCAGAATAGAAAAGGAAAAACAAAAAACAGAAACAAAAGGAAGATGCCATTGGTTAACCTGAAAATGTTATTATATCAAATATCCAATCTTGGCAGAGAGCAGCTGAATTTCTGCCAGGCAGGCTAAAGCTATAGGATCGAATATAATTGTGTTTCTTTCTATTTCATTCTCTGGTATCTGCGGACCACACAACCTAACTCAGCACCCCCGAGCTGACAGAATGCGCTACGCTGCCGCTCAAAGGCCTGTTGTTAAGAGCTGAAACTCTTGACATCCCAAATGGATGGATACCTCTTCCTATTTAGAAAGACGCCGGCCAAGGTAGAGACACTCATTCATTACAAACCAATGCTTCCACCCTGCTCTGAAAATTAGCTTGGATGACATGAGTAGCTGACATTACAAGGCAGAATGAAGAAGCTGGAAGGAAGGCGGGTTGTGTGAATGAACTACGAACTGATAACCTTGCTCCTGCAGCTCCGGAGACTCGAAGGAAGATACACGGCTTAGTCGCCCACTCAGGGAAGGAGACTCCATGAGTTACTGATCTTAGCTGGCGGTGTGTGTCTATTTATCAGTGCACGGGGTGCTCATTGAGGATATTTTCCAGATTTATGTGCCTCAAGGTCACGGTATCTTAAACCATGAGAGTGATACCACTAATGAGTTTCCTCCCACTGCAAGACTCTGCCCTTCCTCCAAAAGCCATAAATCCCATAGGTGGTCAGCGGAAATTCAAGGCAGAGACAGGGTGCTTCTCTTTGCAAACCCTGACCAAGTTACAGAAACGAGTTTCACCTTCGGCACTCGACCTTGATTCTAGAAGAAAGAAATCACCTCAAGGATTCCTCTTTTGGGTCCTACGAAATCCAGGCTTGGCTGTAGCTCCCTTGTTTCCCCAGGACAGTAAATGAGTTCCAGGACCTGAAAGGCCCGTGTCCTATAACTGTAAGTGGGGACAAACAGAACAGCACTGGGTCCTTTCCCTGTCTGTCCCCGGTGAGAAGCATGGCTCGACATTTCTACTCATCTCTGCATAGAAATCCAACTTGCATGAAATATAATACCAGAGGGAGACCGGGACGAGGAGGCACTTTCCCAAGCACTAATTGGAAATTTAATAAAATTTCTCTGATCGCCCCACTCGCAAGTTCCCCCATAACCCACTGTCCACTCTCTCGCCACCTTATCACTATCTTTCAAAATGGCCCACTCGTGTCCTGAAAATTAATGTCCCTCTGTCACACACACACACACACACACACACACACACACACACACACACACACAGGCCTGTTTGCATATATATATGTCAGTCTTTATAACGGTTGCATATACATATGTGCACACTTCGGGGCACCCACATATATACAATATCACTACAACTGCAGCCTGGTACGAGGCAGCCTGATGACAACAGAATGTTGACATCAAGCATGCAGACTCCAGAGCTACATTTGACTTTGCCCTGATGTCACTAAAGTAATAAAATCTCCCTGAATTTCCACCTGCTCACCTAGCACAGGCGAGTCATGCCTGCTCCTAGGATGTCAGGTGTGGACACAGAGAGGTGGGCCTGCACTTCCCTCCTAGAAAACATGTCATCAAGAGCATCAGGTGTCACTGGCTTGGTCAATGGCTTGGCTCAAAGAGAAATGGGGGTAGCAGGGGAACCAACCTCGTTTTTCGTCCAAGGCTTCCAACATCTGACTGGGAACCACACCTGATTTTAACACCAAATTAGTCATCAGGAGCAGCATTTTAGGAAGTTCCTTCTTTTTCTGTCTTTTTTTCCCTAAACAAGAAGTAACAGGGTACCCTCGAATGAGCCTTCTGTTTGTCAAAACGTGTCTGCGCGGCCCGGGGCGGGACCCCGCAATCAGCGGTGCAGGAGCCGCCGCGGGGCCGGCTCTGTAATGAGGACGCCGGCTAATTGCAGCGTGAGTGTCGCATGAAGCGGCGGGCGCAGCGGGAGTTTCAGCTCCGGCTGAGTGTTGAGAACCTGAGGCTGCTGGCAGGTCGCTGCGCTGGGTCTCCTGCAGGCCTCACCTCCACAGGCAAGCTGCGCGGCCCGCCCTCCGTTGGAGACAAGAAGAAGACGCTTATCCTCCGAAAAATTCAAAGGGCTGGAGCGTCGTGGGAGGAGGCTGTGACCGCTGTGTGACCCAGGAGCTGGATCCCTTTGACCTGCCACTCCCCTTAGGTTCTTAGAATGTCCCTGCCGCCAACCCTCCCCAGTGGAAGCCCTTCAAGGACATGACCTTGAGAGAGCATGTTACTGAGACCACCTGGGCAGGACATGTGACCTTTAAAGCCTCCCTCCACACTTCTATGATGCTGCGGGCGCCTGAGAACTATCGTCTTGTAGCTCGTGATAAGCCTCCTGTTTTTAAAATCCCTTGTTTTTTTCTAAACCTGCCATCTGGAGGGCTCTGCCCTTTCTTTGTTTTCTCTTTGCCTCCAGGATCTGAGGTCAGTTTGGAATTTCACCGGAGGGAACTGCCAGGGTTTCCAGTCAACAAAACAGAGCTTATTTTAGAAAATAAACAGCTGGGCAGTACCCCTGGTGGAGTAGTGGTTAGGTCAATCGCCTCGGCAGGAGCAACCCACATACCTCTGGGTTCAAGTCCTGGGCCTGAGGGAAATAACCAGTGTGAACAATTAAATTAAAATAAAGATGCTTCTCCCTCCTTTTTCTTCTTGCCTGCCTACTTGCCTTCACTCCTGCCAGCACCTTTCCTTAAAAACCCCATTATTTTCTCAGAAATATCTTTGCTACCGACGAGTGTAAACCATCATGCACCTCTCCCGAATGCTTGCAATCGCCTCTAATTGGCCCCTGACTTTCACTGTGGCCTCCGCTCAGCACAGCAGTTACAGGGAGCATTGTTAAAGGCAGGCTGGAGGAGCGATCATTTACATGCTGTAAGATTTACCTTTTCAGGTGTACATTTCTATGAGTTTTGACAAACACATATAGTCCTGTAACTGCCATGGGAATCAAGATACGAGATGTTATCATCGCCCCTTCAAACAGACCCGGTAGGAGTATTTTAAAATATTCATCAGATCAATGCACTAAAAACCCAGAACCCTCATTTGCTTCCCCTCCCTCTAGGAATGGCATCCATTGTCCCCTGAGCACAGGCCATAGCTGTGAGACATCTCTGTTCTGGACACCGATGGCTTTTCCGCCTTAAAAACTGCTTCAGTCAAACTAGCCTCCTTGTCATTCCTGGACCTTCAACCTCCTTCTCACACAGGACCTCTGCACCTCCTCCAGGGATCTTCCCTCAGGAAACCACAAGCTTTTCTCCCTAGCTTCTTTGTGGCTTCCATTGAAACAACATGCATGGATGTGCACACACACACACACACACACACACACACACACACACACACACACCCCTCAGGCTTTATCCCCTTCGCAGGCTTTACATTTCTTCTTACCATTCATCCCTACTCAATATATGACATACTTCTTTATCTTCTCTCTCCATCCCAAACTCCACTCAAATGTGAACACCATATGAACAGGATAATGTTCATTTCCTGCTATATCTCTAATGCTCAGAACTGCACCAAGAACATAGCAGACAGTCAATAAGAATTTGAATGAAATCATGGACAGGTGGATGGATATAAGGAGGGATGAATGGATGGATGGATGGTTGGATAGAAGGATGGATGGATGGATGGATGGATGGATGGAAAGATGGATGGATGGATGATGGAAGGATGGAAGGATGGATGGATGGAAGAATGGATGGTTGGGATGCCACAGAGCAATCACCTACTTTATTCAATAACATTCTTCAATTTGGGGGCAACATGGTACATCCCTTTGAAACTCTTAGGCTGCTGAAAACAAGTTCCTAGAATTATTAAGATTCAGACAAAGGATATCTGATAATAAAAGAAAACCTAAGTATAGAGTCTGCATTAGGGGAAAAAAGGCTCAACTTCACATGTGTCTGCAGGACCAGACATTGCAGCTATGGGGGGAAATTTATCATCTATACTAAGTGTGCTCACACTTCATTTACCTGCTCCTCATGATAACCTCTTCTGCTTTTAAGTCTATCTTCTTTCAACATTGCACTCTCTGGAATTCACACCTCCACAACAACCAGCCGCCCTTCCCCGGACTGCCTTCACGAGGCTCGTTTTATTGAATATTTTGGAAATAACCTCCACAGCAGTCCACTGAATTAGGTCACGTGGTATCATTTGTGTTCAACTGTTCACAGATTATGGCTTTCTGTTTTCCCTAGAATTATTTTTGTTGACCTTTTAAGAAAGCCATTCTGTTGGCAAAAAGTCATTTGCTGGCTCTGATGACCACATTTCCCTACCGAGTGCCCCTGTGTGCAAATAAGCTCAATTCTACAGTCATTATTACTGGCCAGGTTTATGATTTCTATGCGGGAATGTGTACAGTTAGTTTGTTGTATTATGTTCATGAATGGCCCAACACTCAACTATTTTCAGAAATGAAAAATAGGTGGGGTTTTTTTTCCATATAACTTAGACAATATGACTAATGACATTTTAGGAAGAGGAACAAAAAAAAACAGGAGAAGAAAATTTCCTAACCACTCACAAGGAGGGGTGTGGTTTAATCCTCACACTAAGCATGTAAGTAGCCCAAGGGGGAAATGTCAGGAAAAGAGAAGGAAACTGGAGCCCTGAGGGCTTGCACCACCTGCGACACCACCACGCCAAACATCCGAACTTGAGGCCAGAGCTCTGAGCTCAGTTTCTTTCAGGTGATATTTCAGACGCTGTAGAAATGGAAAGCTGTCACTTTCCTAGGACTTTTAATACCGCTGTACTCCAGGAAGAAATTGGAAATGTTCTTTTTTTTCCCCCATGATGATTGAACATTTCTGGGGAAGCCAATGGCCTGAATCGGGTTCCCAGTTGATATGATTACTACATCCAGATAATTAAGAGAACATCTCCAAAAAGAAAAATCTAGTGATTTATTTGATATTTTTCAATGGAGTGCACTGCTGTTGGGCTTTGCTATTTCATGCGGAGATACGAAAGGGAAGAACACAATGACCAGTCTTTCTGAAATAACAGTGAATCATGATGAGATGGTCTTTAAAAGAGCCTTTAAAAATCACTTTCCCACTCTCATGTGGTGCTTGAAAGTTTACATTTATAGATCGATCTAATTTCTACAGATGAGGGTGGAGGCGCATGCCTCTCAACATTGAACAGGCGCACACACCCCTGATGAAGCGATTCTATTACACTTATAGTCCATTCAGAGAGACGTGCACCCGGGCCCAAAGGCCCTCTCACACGCACACCTGCAAAGACGTCCGTTGCAAAATTGTTTGAAATAGCAGACAATGTAAGTGCCCGTCAATAGAAGACAAGAGAAATAAATTCAGATGCATGCAAGCAGCACGGCTAATTTATGAGATCACGTCTCAGTCGTAATATAAAAAACATTCAAGATATAGGATACAAAATCCAGCAGGTTGCTAAGTTTAAACACCAACTAGCTTCAAGCAGCTAGACTGACTTCAAAACCCAGTTCCCAGACTTACAAGCTATGTGACTTGAAAAGGTGATTTAATTTCCTTTTGACTCCACTTCCTTTCTGTAAAATAGGGATAATAATAGTATTTGCCTAAAAAATATTCTTTGGGGTTAAATGTGTTACTATATGGCATACACTAGAATTTGGGTTCCACAAATACTAAGCACACTAAAATCCCTTTTTAAAATTAAGAAGAAATAAAGATAATTTCAGACACATAAAAACAGAGTGAATTCACCAGCAGGCACATACTATGAGACAAGTTAAAAGCAGCCCCTTCAGGCAGAAGGAAAGTGGTAACTGGTGGAAATTTCAACCTACACAAAGGAATCAAGAGCACTGGAAGTGGTAATTAAGGAACGAATATATAAGTTTTTTCCTTATTATTTAAATATCTTCAAAAGAGGATTGACTGTTTAGCAAAAATAATAACAATATAGTATTTATTACACATATATAATATGTAACTTATGTATATGACAGTATTGTTGTAGTGAGTAGGAGCAGGGAAATGGAAGCAGACTGTTGTAAAGGTCTGCTGTATATAAATATATATACACACATACATATACATATATGTATAGTGATATCATGCTACTTGAAAGAACACTGTCATAAGGTAAATGTGTAAGCTATAAATCCTAAAGCAATCACTAAAATCAAAACATGAGCTATTGTGACTAATAAAAGAACGAAGGAAATTGAAGAAAGGGTTAAATAAATAAATATTAAATTAATCTAAAAAGAAAATAGATAAGGAAGAAAAAGAGGGAAAATACGATGGAACAAACAGAAAACAAATATCAAGATGACAGATTTAAATCTGGCATCAATAATCATATTAAATGTAATTGATCTAAATAATCCCATGAAAAAGCAAACACGGTCAGACTGAATGTAAAAGCAACACCCAAGTACATGTAGCTACAAGAAGTGAGTTCTAACTATAATGCATAAAAGGAAAAAGAAAAATTTACTATGCTAACACTAGTCAAAAATAACCCAGCTTACATGTCTCAGTTAATATAAGAAAAAGTATATTTCAGTTAAGAATATTACCCAGTAGAAGGCCATTTAAAAATTATAAAGTGGTCAGCTCACCAATAAGACCTAATATTCCTAAATGCGTATGTACCTGGCACTTGCTGGTGGAGTAGTGGTTAGGTCTGCTGCTTCTGACTGGAGTAGTCCACACACATCCCAAGGACCTGGATTCCTTTCCTGGAACCCAAGGGAACGATCAGGATGAACAACTAAATAAAATAAATTAAAATGCTTCTTCCTCCTCTCTCTTCCTCCTGCCTGCCTACTCACTTTCATTTCTGCCTGCACCTTCCTTTTAATTAAAAAAAAAAATAAAATAAAACCCACACATTTGTAAACTAGCAACAGTTTCTAAGTACATGAAGCAATTCCATTAGTCAATGGAATAGCAAGAAGAAATAGAAGTCCCTAATTATCATTAAAATATCAGCATCCCTTTCTTAATAATTGATAGAAAAAGTAGACAAAAAATTATTAAGGATGCCAATGATTTAAACAATACTATCTTGTTTAAAAAAAATAAACTTGACCTAGTTGATGTTTAAGAAATATTCCAGTCAACAAGAGAATAAGCTAAGCACTGAACATTTGCTAAAACAGACCAGATTCCAAAATACAAAACATATGTAAAAGGATTTCATCCATACAAAATAGTTTTCTGGTCATAATGGAAATCAAGAAAAAGGTTTCTGGAAAACATACAAATATTCTGACATTTTGCAACCTCCAATATAACCCAAAAGCCTAAGGGGGAAAAAAATCAGAAAGTGTTTTGAATAAAAAAGCAACAAGAACTATTTGTGAGAGACTGCGAGAAGAATGGAAATCACGGCAGGTTTGTCTTTAAAAAAGAAGACAAAGGGCGCACCCTGGTGTCTTGCAGTTTAAGTCCACTGGACACAGTCCACACACATCCCAAGGATCCAGGTTCAAGACCCAGACCCGGGCAGAGGGGGAACAGCCAAGATGTACAATTAAGTAAAATCAATAAAGTGCTGCTTCCTCCTCTCTCTTCCTGCCTGCCTGCTTGCCTTCAGTCCTGCCTGTACCTTTCCTTCAAAAAAGAAAAGAAGACGACTCAAATCAACGATCGCACATGAATGGGCCTCAAAATAATTATGCTACATGAAAAAAGAGACACAAAATAGATTATGTACTGTATGACTCTAGTTTTATGAAATTCTAGAATTTATCATGACAAGACAGACCAGCGGTTGCTGGGGGCCCACACGGGGTATAAAGCAAACCAGTCAAAATCAATCAGAGCTCAGTATAAGGAACCCTGGGCATGACGGATCAGTTCATTATCTTAATTGTGGTGATGGGTCCTTCAGTGCGAATACGTCAGCATGTATCAAAAGTGACTTTTGAAATACATGCATGTTTATTACGTGGAGGACACTTCAATAAAGCAGGGATTTTTAACCATGCACGTTAGATGATGACTGTGAGTTACTGGAAGTAGGGCTGTGCTGCTATGCGAGGGCAGAGAATAAAAGGGAACATGAAGACTAACGTGAAATGTCTGTCAGAAGTGTTCACGTGTATGAATTGATGCCAAATGATAAATGCGTAGCTGTTCATGCAAAGCACCTGCAGAAAAACAAGCACCTTTTTTGATCCATTTCGTTCTCGAAGTGTCCGGCCAAGTCCAAGCATCGCAGACCCTTGTGTGTGACTGACAGGATCAACTCAAATGAAAAGCCGCACAGCTCACGTGCGTTTTCTGAAGCTGGTGCTCTGCAGTGTAGCTTGACACATGCGGCCTGGTCGTATCCTGACAGCAATCGTAGGAGGCAGGCATTAGTCGTAGCCTCTGCATTCTGATGCGGGCACCGGCCAGCCAGCCCAGATTTCTCTCAATCACCGTCTTGCGACTCCCCTGTGAGCCCTGTTTCATGCTTGCAGCGAATCATCTGCGTTGCAAGATGCTCATCCCAGAAGGAGAAACACTACACAGCAGAAGAAGACAGGACCATCCTCCAAATAAGGCTCCAGTGACTCCCGTGACTCTTTAATTCTAGTAAAAGTGCTTAAAAATGCCCTAGAGAGCATCTGGGCCAGGCGGAGCGTATGCCCCCAAGCACAGACCTCCCCGCTGCCCGCAAGCCCAGCGTTCCTCTGGAACCTTCCATACGTCCAGACAGTCCAGCCAAAAAGCAGTCGCCATTCATTTAAATGGAAAACAAATTGTTAGTGTTCCCAGGCCCAGAAAAGAACCTACCAAGTCACCCCACAGAACACATCTATCCTGAAACAGCACTAACAGCCAGTAAAAGCAGGCAAGTTACCATAAGGCCACAGCCGGTACAAGCGGTTCCTGGGGAAGGAGCTTGGGCAGGGGGTGCGGGTGGGATTTCTTTTGTTTAGCAAAAGCGGGTACTAATGTAGGTTTCTCCTCAACGCAGGTGGCACAGACTGAACTTTCTAAAAGGGTAGGGTCTCGGGGTATTGCTGCAGAGGAAATGTGTCCCGCCCACCCAGGCCAGGAACAAAGACGGTACCACAGCCAGGAGGAAGCAAAGACAAGTGAAGTCTACTGAAGGCGGCCCAGCCTCTAAGAGACAGCCCATGGCGCACCCTGGTGGAACAGCGGTTGGGTCGGTGGGCCGGTCACACAGCCCGGGGTTCAAGTCCCAGGTCCAGGGGCAGGCAACCAGTGTGAAGAAGTAAATACAAATAAAATGAAGATGCTCGTTCTCTCTCTTCCTGCCTGTCTGCCTACTTGCCTCAAAGAAATCACCTTTGAAAGGAGAAAGGGGAGAAGATAAGGGAAGGTCATGTTCCAGGAGAGGAACAGGCCACCAGGAACTTTAGGCTGACCTTTTTAAGGACTCTGGCAGTAGCAGTTATCTCTGTCCAGGGGTGTCCTGGGATGGGACGAGGGTTTTGATTGGAGAACTTCAGACTGGCGCCATTGCACCGTCTGCTGCCTTTTGGGTGGAGCACGGCCTCCGTTCCCTCCCCACTGCTGCCCTGCTCCTGGCCCACTCGCCTCCTGGCTCCTGGATGTAGTTGAGTCGTCCCAAGTGTCTGTTTGTTTATTAAGTGAGCTACGTAACCATTTTTAATGTGTGCGAAATGCTGGTCAATTTGAAATGCTCACTTTCACTCAGTCAAGCCCAGAAGAGGACCTTCATCGCACCCAGGCCAGAAAGAGCCCATGAAGCTCTATACACAGCGTCCACTTTCCCCATATATGATGGCCCACGGGTGCGATCGATACACATGAATATTTGTGAAAGGCTTACCAAGTGCCGGGGATGAAGCCGGGTGCTGGGAATATGAGAAGACACACGTGACCCTTATCCTAGAGCTAATCTCTATCTCAACGATTTTCCTTTTTTTAAATCAATCTAATATGTATTGAGGCAACTGTGCTTTACAAAATAATGTAAATGCAGATACACAGCTGCCCCATTCCTCAGACACCACCAAATCCCGCAGCTCTTCACCCGCGTCCATTCACCCACCACCACTGCCCCGTCCCTGGTGCAGTGACTCACACCACGGTCTCTGGACCAGCAGCATCTGCAGGACTTGGGAGCATATTGGAAATGCCTACTCTTGGGCCCCGCCCCAGATGTGTTGAATGAGAAATTCTGGGGCGGCTCTCAGCATCCCTGCTTTCACAAGGCTTCCGGGTGACCTGGGTGCTGCTGAAATGTGAGATCTCCTGGTCTAGCAGAGTTTTAATTCTCTAATTTCATTAAACAACTTTAATTCAAACTCTTCACAGATCAGAAACACAAGGATCTGATACCTGGCTGTTCAAAGTGTCACCCCCAATTTGAAGACCCCCTAGGAACCTGCTAGAAATGTATCCTCGCCGGCCCCACCTCAGTCCCGCTGAATCAGAGCCTGTGTTTTCGTGAGATCCTTGGAAGCTTGCTATGCACCTTGGTTTGAGAGGTTGATTGAACATAGTGACCCGAGCAGATGACATTCACCTTGATCTGAAGGAGAGATTCTCTCCCTGCAGGGCTGAGCTCAGTCACAAGTAACCCATGCATCCCATCGGTGAAACAGTGTTCCCCTTCACCTGCAGCCAGGTATGCACAGCTTCCACCTGCCTTCACCACTCATTGCTCGGCCTTTTTAAAGTGGTCTCTGAATGGCTTGTTTAGAGTCTACTAACTACAACCGAGCTCACACTGAGCTCACACTGAGATAACAGCTAAGCAGGTCCTTGCTCTTGCCTCCTTTTGTTGGGAATGTTGGGGGGCTGGGGAGGACCCCCTTTAATCCCCCTCCCTGCCCAGGTCCTCTGGCCCTGATTGTAAATGTTCCCACAAAGATGAATCTCAACCCTGGCTGCCCTTGGGGGCCGTTGAAAGTACATTCCCCTGCCCTCACCCCCAAATGATCAGTAGGACTCGTGGAGGATGGAGTCTGACCCGTCGGAGACAAAGGAAATAAAGCCACTCTGATAGCTCGGGCTCAAAAACCAGCTGTACTTAACGGGCTGCACCCTAGGAAGCTGGGTGGGTCTCCCAATGCCCAGGGCACACTCCAGACTGAAACCAACACTCTTCAGAGGTGGAGGCTGACATGCTTCACTCCCAAGAGAACCCAAATCCCCAGAAGCCTCTGATCTACTGCAAAGGGAGCCTACAGGGAGCTGTTTGTTATTCAAAACAAAATAAGGAAATGGGCGCCCTGAGATAGAAGAGACTTTGGAAGGATTTGAAAGAAGACTCCCTGAGTGAGGGAAAGAGAAAAAATAAAGTGTGATCTTTACACACAGGGCAGATAGCTGTGTGTGCCTGAGAAAGTCTCTGGAATTTGAGATTCCAGAGGGGATTTTATTAGGTCTCCTTGGGACAGCAGGCAAGTTTGGGGGACTTTTAGTTTGTCATTTCTACCCTCCTTTTCTGTTGAAGTGTTAATCATTAAAAGAAAAGACTGTGTCCTGTGAATTTTGTTGAGATTTTTCTGTTCATTGATTTGCTGTTTTTGTTTTTTATAGTCCACATATGCGTGAAACCATCCTGTATTCCTCTCTTTCTTTCTGGCTTGCTTCGCTTAGCATGAGCCTCTCCAGTTCAGCCCAGGCTGTCACCAGAGGAGTGGAGGAGAGGCGGGAAAGGAAGGAGGGAACTAGCGGGTGGTGACAGATGAAAAGGAAAGACTTACCAGATGTCCGGTTCTTGTGCAGCGACACCCAGTGAAAACCAAGCACCAGATTCAGGGAAGGGAAAGGGTTCATCTATTTACTGAGTAACTGGAGACAGGGGAGACCCCAGTCTCAAATCTCCAGTCTCCCTGAGTGAAAGTGTCAGGACCCCACAAGAGCAGGCCTCAGGCCAGGGATCCAAGTTCGGATATCAGAGCAGTGACTTGTCCCTGGCGCCACCCCGCCGAGCGAAGGAATGCCATCACCCAGATCAGTAAGGAAAGTCCACGGATGAGTCTGACAGGCGGGATGTGTCCCACGTATAGGACACACAAAGGAACAAAGGAACGGACGGTTGAAGAAGCCCACCAGTCACTTCAAAGGACAATGTCCCCTTGCCCAATGAGGACCTGAAACCTGACCTAGTGACCCTCTCTCCATCCTCCTTCCTCACCATGTGGGTTTTTTCATTAAAAACCCAGGTCACCAGCGAGGCAGAGCATGGACCTCCCTTGGTCGGCTCCATTCCTTTATCCTCTAGTTACATCTCTGCTGGCTCACTTGCCTAGCTCTGTTGTGGTTCTTTGAGAGACCCGAACCCAACAGAAAGCCAGCAGGCATCTCTAAGGGGGAGTCCCAGCTTGGGAGCCGTATGATAAGAGAGCTACAGGTGCACCCACCATTAGGGTCATAAAGAGTAGTAAGAGCTAAAGTGTTTTGAATATACACAAGTATTTGCTCAGGAAAATTTAAATAAATTTAAATAAATTCAAAAGCTCTAATGAAGAGAATAAAGAAGACAGAAATAACATATATTGTTAATTTTTGAAAGTGGTACAAAGAAAATTCTATGAAGGAAAGATTATTTTAATAGATGTTGCTGGGACAATCGCTCATCATACACCAGAAAAATGGAGACCTTTGTCTTATACTTCACTCGGTATACAAACATAGCTCAAAATACATCATGGATTTCAATGTAAAATCTGAAATTTAAAAATTCTAGAGGAGAATTTAGAAGAAAAATAGGAAAGAGAATGGAGGAAGAAGCATTTAGGAAGAAAAGAAGGAAGGAAGGAAGAGAGGGAGGGAGGGAGGGAGGGAGGGACAAAAGAACAAAGGAAGGGGAGAATGAAGCACTTTTATTTATTTTCTTCATTTTTATTTTTGCTTGTTCCCCCCCATCCCAGGTCTCAAACCTGGATGCTTAGGCCTCACCTGGTCCACAGCCCAGCTGCTGGTTTAGTGTCTGAGTCACTAGGGCACACCAAGAAAAACTTTTATTAATGAAATAGGCAATAATTTCTTATAGGAGACACAAAAAATACAAATAGTAAAAGAAAAATGTAGTATCAACAAAATTTAGAACTTGTTAGCATTAGAAAGACTATCAAGAAAATGAAAAAATAAGCCACAACTAAGATGAAATGTTTGCAAAACATATATCTAATAAAGGACTCATATACAGCATATATAAAGAACACTTGCAATTCAACAAGAATAAAAAAAACAAATGAAAAAATAAGCAAAAGATTTTAATAAATAGCCACATAAGTGATATAAACATCAAGCCAACACATTAAAAATGGTCAACATTAGTCATCAGGGAAACACAAGTCAAACAAAATGGTTTTACAACCACAAATCTATTAAAAGGGCTCTAAAATACTGACAATTTGAAATGCAGTCAAATACAGAAAGTAGTTAGAACTATCACATATTGCTAGTAGGAAGGCAAAATAAAATATTACAAGCATTTTAGAGAACAGTTCAGAAATTTCTTATAAAGTTAAAACATTCATGCACCAGATTACCCAGCATTCCCACTCCTAGTTTTCACTCAGGATAAAGGAAAATTTATGTCCACATGAAGGCCTATATATGAATATTTTATAGCAGTTTTACTCATAATTTCCAAAAACCATAAGCAGCCAAACTATGCATCAACGGGTGACTAGATAAAGAGGCTATGTGGCATGACCTGGTGGCTCAGGGGTTAAGCCCTTGCCTGGGGTAGAGTCCACATACAGCCCAAACACCTGGGTCCTCTGCTCCCAGGACCACATGAAAAACGAATACGAACAATTAAATTTTTTTTTAAAATGCTTCTTCCTCCTCTCGCTTCTTTCCTGCCTATTGCCTGCCTACCTTCATTCCTACCTGCTTCCTTCTTCTTTAAAAAAATTTGCAGTGCAGCTATGGTATAGTCATACAAAGGGATAAAGTGCAATGAAAATAATAAAGTACGGATGCATGCATACAACACACCGGTAAATGTCAAAAGCATTATGTTAAATGAAAGAAGCCAGATACAAAATGCCACATACTATTGTTCTCTGATTTCATTTAAGTGACATTCTGGGAAAAGCCAAAGTTCCGAGACAGAAAACATTTGGGAGGTGCTGACGCTGGTGACATGTGAGCACAGAGTTGACAATAACTGGGCACCACGAAACTTTTAGGGCTGATGGGGATGTTCTTACCATGGTGATGGTGACATCTTTACCTCCACTGGTCAAATCTCACAGAACTGCAAAGAGCAAATTTTTCTGTATGAAAAATCACCTCAACAGATCAGACAGAAAATATTTATAAAAGCAATTCATGCTTCTTGCAAAAAAAATGTAAAGACATGATGCAAAGTAAAACGTTTGCTGCTAACAGACTTGGTTTTGCGATGGTCACACCTCTGTGTGCATTTGTGGAAACAAACAGAAGCAGGTACTTTCAAAGGGTGAGTTATATTGTATGTAAATTACACTTCAATAACCTTAGCTTTAATCAAATAAAAGAATGCTTTACTGAGAGCAAAAGAAAACGGAGAAGTGAAGAGATTTAGCAGCTGGATAGAAGGTTTGCATTTCAGTCACAGTTGGATAAACACTTATGGTCAGAAACTTGTCACTTAAACCCCATCTTGCTACTTACAAGACCACGGAAAATCCACAGATAATTTTTATTTTACTTTGAAATTTTGAGAAACCTATTTTGGCCTAATCGTGTCATCCTTAGGCATCAGCATTCACTGAGCAGCGCTGCACAGCAGAACAAGTCAGTAAAATAAGCCAATATTTTACTAGCATTGGAAAAAAAAAAAAAAAAAAAAGCACCTTGAGGATGTCGAAGGGACTTCGAGGAAGACAGGATGCTTTCGCTGGGTTTTGAAAGGTAAGTGGAATTTTAACCTTTAAGAACTGTTGTTAGGTGGGGGGTCTTGGTCCACTCACTCAACAAAATACAGACACTGTCTCAGCCCCGCCCCCACCCGCTGCTGACCGTGGGCTGGGTCATCCTGTGCTGGTCTCCACCCAGTGACACCGTAGGTACCCGCTCCTCCCCTCTGTGACAATCTGCCGTGATCAGTGGCGAGTGGTCAGTGATTATTAGTGACGTCATCTTTCCGATGCTCCGTGTGGTCACACCTCACACCGCACACGACACACACGGTCACAGCAGAACCGGGGACCGTGGTCATCGCGGTGGTCAGGCGCTGCTGAACATCCCAGGAGCAGAACCCAGCAGGCTCCCTCGGCGGTCCAGGCCGTGAGCTCCAGAGGCGGGTCACCAGCTGGCAGCGCACCGCTTACGACGGGACGTCGCCAGCGCCCAGTCTCAGCGAGAGGTCCCAGAGACGCCAGCGGACGTGGCCCGTGCGCGGAGCGTCGTGCACTCCTTGCGGCTGATCCCGTGGAAATTGCTGCAGCTGTTATGGTCCTTTTTCAGTTCACGTGCGCTGGTCTCTCGGTGGCAGATGCGTGGTGATCTGCAGCCAGAAGCCGAGATCTGACGCTCTGGGCCGGTGAGGGATCCGATCAGCTGGTGCAGAGGGGACTCAGCCGGAGCTCTCGACCACCCCTTCACCTGCCACCAGGCTTCCTTAGCCTGAGTGCGTTTATTTTCTTTTTTAATAGTCTTTATTCACCACTTTCTGGTTTCCCACGCTCACTACACAACACACCTCACTGGTCATTGCAAATGTTCCTTGTGGAGCAAAATCAACACAACCGCCTCCTGAATCACTGCTCTGGGCGCACTGGGGCCAAAGAGATGAGCGACAGGCGGAAAAAAGTGCACAGGACTCATTCTGATTCCTGTTAAAATTGTCGTTAAAAGACCTGGTTGCAGCAAAATGGAAGTGTTTCCTTGGGGATATTTATGAAGACTGCAGACCAGCAAACACAGATTCAAGTAGGCTTCGAATCCCGCGCTGGTCTCCTGGAAAGGCTGGGTCTTACCACCCACACAGAGAAGGCGGGGGAGTTCGCAATCTGGCTGGATATGCAAATTGGGGTTAGCCCACCAAGATCCGATTGGGAGTTCACTATGCAAATTAGGCTGGAATTCAGTTCTGATTGGTGAGGTTCACTGGACAAGGACGGCTTTGTTTTAACTCCTCCCCGCACTGTCGTGTCCCAGGGTATCTGAGTCCCCAGACTGCTGTGTCTGAGCACCTCTGAGCATGTCTGGACGCCGCTGTGGCTGGCGAGGCTCGAGCCCAGCAACATCCTGGCTTTTAACGGCCCAGACTCAGAAGCCTGCAACATGTTTATTCCTCTACAGTTTATTCTGAGTGCCTATGGAGTGGGCATTTGACTTATTTATGTATTGTTCTCTTTTTAAGTGAGATAAATTTGATTTGTAAACAATGTTTTAGATATGCAGGTTCACTCTTATCAAATACATAATAACATACCACGCTCACCACCAAATTTCCAGTACCCCCACCCCCACCCCTGTCCATTAGACCCACAGCACCCTTGGCTCTTACTACTCACCTTCCTTCTCTCTGGTAATCTCAGTTCTGTTTTCAGTGTCATGGGTTAGTTTCTGTTTTGTTTTGTCTGACTTTTTTTATAGTCTACAGATGGCAAGATCATTTGGTATTTTTCTTCTTCTGACTTATTTCACTTAGCATAAATACCCTCTAGTTCCACTCATGTTATCAAAAATAGTAGGATGTTACCCTTTTGAGGGCTGTATAGTTTTTCGTAGTATAGATATACCACATCTTCGTTATCCATTCATCTGTCCATGGGCACTTAGGTTGTTTTCGTCTTGACTATGGTAAATAGTACTGCAATGTATCTCTTTGAATTAGTGTTGTGGTTGCATGGATCTCTTTGAATTAGTGTTGTGCTTTGGGGGTAAATATTCAACAGTGGGATGACAAGCTCATATGGAATTTCTATGCTAATTTTTTGAGGAAACTCCATATTGCTTTTCATGACGGTTTCAGCAATTGATATATCCACCAACAGTGTGTAAGAATCCCCTTTTCTCGGCATCCTCACCAACACTTGTTTTTTCCAGTCTTTTGGATGCTAAACCTTCTCACAGCTGTGAGGTGATAACTTTTTGTGGTTTTGATTTGTATTTTCCTAATGACGAGAGATGTGGAACGTATTTTCATGGGTCTATTTGCCATCTATCTGTCTTCTTTGGATGCCTATGAAGCTCTTCTGCCCATTTTTTTATTGGATTGTGTGTTTTTCTGTTGTCAAGTTTTGTTAAGTTCTTTATATGGGAGACTGCATTTTAAATAAGAAAGGCCTGCAGGTCTTGGTAAGGCAGACAGGTTCTAGAGCTCTAAAGAGAGTTTTTCAGGGTTTCATCTAAGCAATTTGAAAAACATGTCACTTTACTATGCATGCTCCAGTTTCCCAGTTGGTAGACTATGGGGTAGAAAATAGAATCTACAGCAGAGAATTGTCAAAAGCATTAGATAACAAAGATTGAAAAGTACCATGTCTGAGATATGGTGAAAACTCAGTAAAAGAACTTAATAAATGTTAGTTATTGTAAATTTCTCTTCATTTCAGGCTAAAAGCTCCTTGAAAGTCTGGAGCAAGGTGTACATAATGTGTCTGAAGAATAGTAGGGCGCACCCTGGTGGCTGGGTGGTGTAGCACACCCTGGGAGCAGTCCCACATACATCCCAAGGTCACAGGTTCAAGACCCAGGGTCGGATAGGGGCTGTGGGGTGAGGGGGACTACCAATGTGAACAACTAAATAAAAATCAAGAGCTTCATCCTCCTCTCTCTGTCTGCCTTCAGCCTGTATCTTTCCTTAAAACAAAACAACAACAAAAGAATAGTAGATATAAGTAGTTATAAGAATACCTACTAAGTAGATTTTTTAAATCCATATTTGCAAGAAGTGTGGAGAGAATGCATAAATGAAATTATTTGGGTATACATTACTCTCATCACTGGCAGAAGCCAATGAGTCTTGCTAAGTAGAGAGACAGTGACAACGAAATCTTTGAAAAGTACCAGCAAGTGCCTGCTACTGTCATTATTATTGGTACTATTATATTATGATGATGATGATGATGATGATGATGATGATGATGATGATGATGATGATGATGATGATGATGTGTAGTTTTATAATCTGTCATCAAGAGATTATCAGTCCAAGAGATGTTAATGGGGTAAAATTCTTCTGTAAAAAAAAATGGTAGATTCTGAAATTTGCTTCATAGAGTCTTATCTTACACAAATGAAGCAGAAAGATTCCCTCTGGGTGTCACAGCGCCAGAGCGCTGGGTAGCTGGGAATTTAAGCTGAGAAGGAGGAAAAAGAGGTGGAAGGGAAGACAATAGTTTTGACATTCAGCTAAAACACTCACCATTCAGACGGTCTGTCCGCTTATGTTCTCGTTTCATTGAACACCATGGCGATGAAGACGAAAGATGGAAAAATTGCAAGTCTGGTCACGACACATGGTACTTTGACTCTCTATGAAGGGCTGCCAACCCAAGCGTACTCTGGACAGACCTGGCTCCGAGTCTGAGGGCAGGGACGCAGACAGGCGCCCAGCTGATGCAGTGTCTGCAGTGGAGTGAGGGAGAGAGGCTGCTGTCGGTGTGTGTCGTGTCGCCACAGAGCCGAAAATCCCTCAGGTGGTTCCTCACTGAGTGTCAGTGACATAGTTTACGGTCACATTGTCTGGGTCCACTTCTTCTAGCTCTGTGATCTCGGGTGAGGAGCCAGTCCTTTGGAAATCTCCCTTTCCTTCTCTGTAAAATAGGTTGACATTACTTCCCTCCCCACTGCATCATCGCTGCTCCGTCGCTTTCAGTCAAATCCCAGAGATCATGCTGTCTCGTCCCTACAAGTGCCCCGAGCCTCCCGTTCTCGTGTATCACAGCGTCGTTATCGCAATAAACATTAAGAACAATTCTGTGGTAGCACCCAAGAACCAGTCCAGACTGAAGCTCACCCGCCCTTTGCTGGAAGAAATCCCCAAAGGAATTTTGCTTTTACAACAAAAGGTGAAAATCTAAAATATAGCTCTGCGTTGGCTTCGCAGCGACCCGTCTCCACGCGTCACACACGGGGCCAGCGAGAGTGGCCCCGCCGAGCTCCTGCCCCCGGGTTGGGTTTAAGTCACGACGTTTCTGCTTTTACTAGATGTTATTTGACCTTTGATGTGCTGTGTGTGATGACTGAGGAGGTTATTTTTTTGGATGTGGGGAAGCTCCAAGAATGTCCCTCATGAATGAATGGTAATTGTCCCATTGCTTTATGCCATTTTGACTTTGGATTTACCAACGCTTTTATAGACAGGTTCTACTCTTGGGTAGCAGGAAAACCTTTATCCTACTTGACAAAATAACAATGTCGGTAGCCTGAAATTGCCCAAAAGTTCACGGAAAAATCAATTTTAAGTGCTTTGTTCTTTGAAAATCGAAAATAGAAACATCTGCCTTAGGAAACCTGACTTCACCTCTTGGACATGCTGACTTTATCTCGGTCTCTTTCTCAGGACCACTGCCGGGCCCAGGTGGGCCATGCAGAACCATCAATGAGAGCTCACCTTGCAGACCTGGATCTAGGGAGCACTTGCCACATAGGAAAGTTTTTGATTAAGGTCATTTATTCAACAAATATATATGAAATATCTACAAGAGTCGAGTACCTCTAGGGATATAGCAACAAACACTGAAGGTCCTGGATTCCACAAAACGACTAGCTTTTCATGGAAGAAGAGAGAAAATAAACCAAGAAGCCAACAGAGATCTGACAGGTGGGAAAAAAAGTCATGAACTTTTATGGGCAAAGCTGGGGAATACGCCGTATTATTCTTAGAGAGATAAGCATTCAAGCGGTATCATTATTAGAAGACAGATGACGAGAAGTTAAAGATGCATATTAAGGAAATGCTGAAAAAAAGCTTAGTAAATATATTCCTAAACATTTCACAAAGGACATCCAGTGGAATCATCAAAAATTAACAAGTTGACCCAAATGAAGGAGGCAAAAAGGGGGGGGGGGGGGCAAGGTAAAGGAGAATTTGAAAATAAAGAACGAGATCGTAGATGTAAATGAAAACACATTAATAATTATATCAAACACACGTGCCAACACACCCAGAGGGCGGACTGGATGAAAAAACAAGACTCAACCGTAGACTGCCTGTAAGAGACCCACATTATTTTCACTTATTTTTTAAATGTTAACCACTTTTTTAAAGAAAGGTGCAGGTAGGAATGAAGACAAGTAGGCAAGAAGGCAGGAAGAGACAGGGAAAAACATTCATTTATTTCATTTAATTATTCATCTCGGCCATTCTCCCAGCCTCGGGTTTCAAACCCAGTTTACAGTCTACGTCTGTTAAAAGGATAGAGAAAGATATACCATGCTAACTTAAATCAAAAGGACATTTGAATAGCTACATTATTATCAGACAGACCATATTTTAGGGCAAAAAAATACTGCCAGGGAAGAAAAGGGCCATTTCATAATGACAAAAGGGTCAAGTCAACAAGAAAGGTAACAATTCTAAATGTCTGTGTGTATGGTAGCGGAGATTCCAAATGCATGAAGCAAATAAGAGTTGAAAGGAGGAATGGACAAGCCCATGATAGAGATTTCAATACCCCCCCGCCTCAATAACTGATAGACTCAGTAGACAGAGAGTCAGTAATGATATAAATGACTTGAGACAATTGTCAGCCCACCTGCCCTAACAGCCTTTATAGAACACTCCATCCAAGAACGAAAGATACACTTTTACTTCAAGGGCACATGGACCATTTCAAGGGCACATGGCAGTTCTTATGTAAATCAAGAGGAAAAATAAACAAGAGGTCCAAGTTTATGCTACTATCTGCATTTGTGCTTTAAGATTGCTTCACATCCCACTGTGGCTAGTCAAGCCAAGATGAATAAAACAGTAATTACCGTTAGTAAAATAAATAGCAGGTTACCAAGAAAAGTTAAAAGAGATAAAGATGCATAAATGAGGAACTGAGCCAGCAAACTCATTATCAATTCCAAAAGGAGGCAGAGAAACCCACTCATTATAATTACAAATAACTTGCTGTTTTGTCTGAGTTAATATATTCTTCAAGAAATCACTGCCTTCCTAGATAGCCAATTAGAGAAAAGATATGTAGAAACATCTGAAAACCCTTTCCAGGTTTTGAGTAAACTCTGTGTAAACATCCAAATAGAGGGTGATACTTTTGTGTCTATGATTCTTGACTTATCTTATTTGTTAATAGCTCCATGCTTCTTGTTTATTTTACAGATGGGCTCCACCAAATGGCACACACATAGAGATTCTTTGAGTGTGTTTGTGTGTGTGTGTGAATCTGAATAAATTCTGTTCCTTGAAAATAACCACTTGGGGAAAATAAAACATTGAGATAATAAATTAAATTTCAGAAATAGAAGCTTATGTGTGCGCTGTTTCCCTATATTTTTTCTTCCTCCTTGTCAGTTTCCTCTCATCAGCTCACCTTCACCCTGCAATGATACAATCAATGACTTCTTTTCCTTCAATGTCTCACAAAAAATAAAATTGCTTCTGCTTATGAACTTAAAATCAATTATATTAAGCTATGTCATCCAAAGCGTTCACATTCTGTTGAAACATGTTGTTTAAATGATGCAGTTAAGGTTGAATCTGGAGTAACTAGAAAATAAAATCATTGCATTCTGTGATCTTGAGCTCGGGATTTCTTGATGTATCATTGAAACACTGAATTTTTTTCTTTCTCATGATTATCTCTTCTTCCTAAGGAAAATGCTTCCTGACATCAGAGATGTGGTGAAGAAACTGAAGGTTTAAAGACTTTGTTTCAAGGTCATGTCAGAATCTGTCGCCTTCCAGGTGTCTGTCCATCTGTTTTTTAACATCGCTGTGAACATTGATGGTATTAAGTGCCCATCTATGATTCCTTTTTTTTATCTTCTCCCTCTCCCTACTTCACCTTATCCTTAGATCTGAGCATGATCTGCCAGCCCCCTTCTCGTGCTCCTCCATTTGCTTCATTTTTTATATTCACACTTTAGCTAGAAATGACTTTTCATTTCCTAAGATCTTCTTGGCATTTTAAGCTCGGTTAACGGTTTTTCTTAAACTTTAATGCATTTCATTAGGAGGATAAAATAAAGCAAGCTCACCATCCTTTATGAATAATTAGTGACTTAGAAACAAGCCTTGAAGTCAGTGGGAAAAAATCACCATAAGGCAGTGGCAAGATAAAAATACACCAAGCATAGACTTTGATGCACTTTAAAGAAATCATCATACAGTAATAATATGGTATCTCAAAGGAACAGATCAGACTGACAGGAAAATTACTTTTCAGGAAACAAAGTAGTTATGACATTTATAGCAACCTTTATAAAGGTTTGTAGCATAAGAAAAGGAGAAAATTTAATTCCATTATTTCTATGTGCCTTGTAAGTAACCTCAGGGGAAAAAAAGCACATGCGCACGCGCACGCGCGCACACACACACACACACACACACACACACACAATCTTTAGAAAAAGGAGCATTTTTTTTTTAACTCTTCAGAGTAAAGGAGAATGAACAACTTTCTAGCTACTCTTACACCTTCCTTTCCTAGAAAAAGCAGTTTTGAATAGGATCAAAAACACATTAACATGCCAAAGTGAAAAATGGCTTAGTTGCCATGTATTGGTGCATTTATATAGCATTTTTCATGTCTATACCCCACTTTCGATAAAATTAAACACAAAAGTGTTTTCTTACACTGAAAAGCCTTTGTTCACACATTCAGACATTTCCAAGTTCTTTCCTTTCCATTTTCTTCAAGATTCTTTGCTTGAACAAAGCTATACATTGAATCTTCTGAAATTGAAAGACATTTCTTTGCTAGGTGAATCCAGAGTTGTGTGTCCTTCATCTATGTTCCCCAAAATAGAGCCAGAAGTCATCAAACATTTAAAAAGGGTTTTAAAAAATGCAATCAGTAATTAAGCTAATGCTTTTTAAAAAACTGGATCAATGGGTCAGCTAGACAGAAAAAAATGTCAATCTAATTTTGAAAAATAAACATGCATACGATAACACTGGAATTTTGTAAAAGCATTCACCTCATAGATGTAGATTCTTTAGTTTTCTTAGAGATCAGATTTCCTATAGCATAGTCGTCTTAGTAGAGAGGCAAATGATAGGCATCTGGGGGGCCCTCCAGGATTAGGAGAGACCCAGGGAGGTGACACACTTGGAAGCAGATCTTCTGAGGCCTGACAAGGCCACCTACACCTGGACGTAGACCCTCCCCAACAGAGCCTTGTGATGACTTCCTCCCTGGGAGCTGCTGGCCACCATCTTGACCCAGAGCCATCCAGCTGAGTTGCCCCAGATTCCTGAGCTACAGAACTAGGAGATAAGAAATGTTTGTTGTTTCCAGCTATTACATTTGGGGAGATTTGACCCCTCCACAGTCAGAGATGATAAATGAAAAATGCAATTGAATTCCATGCCAACCTCATAAAGGATTCAACTAGGAACTGTGTTGTGAAAAATCAAACTGTGGTTATTCTTGGAATTGGTTTTCCAAGTCATGCAGTTTTGTTAGGTATCTACTCCCCTTTGATGCCAAGAATTCATCATGTTAATCTTGTTTTAAATGAGTTATAAAAGTAGGGGGAGAGAGAGAGAGAGAGAGAGAGAGAGAGAGAGAGAGAGAGAGAGAGAGAGAGAGAACTGTAAGGCACTTTCAAAGGACATCACACTAAGGGTTAAACAAGAAAACTAAGAGGTAATTATAAAGCCTGCTTTTCTGCAGTAGGCATACTTCCAAAAAAAGTGGTCAACTCAAATTTGGCAAGTATATATTTTTTAAAAACTTGCTAGAGCAATTTCTTGTAAATGCAGAGTTATATAAGAGCGCAGGCTGCCTAAAATGATGGTCGAGAATGTACACGAGACAAAATCAAGGGTCAAAATGAGCCCCGGCTCCTACATTTACTCTCTATCGAAAATGGATGGGTTGTGGATAACAAAGATTATTTTTTAAGGCTTCATCACTTTGCAGCAAACACTCCTTATCTGCCTCCCTGACACCAATTCCCAATTCTTTGGAGAGTGTCTTTCTCCCTGCTCTCAGTTCATGGCTCCATTTGGTGTCTCCGCCAAAGCTCGAGGAGAAGAGCATATGACCCAGGTGTAGTCAATGACACCACCACACTGACATGGGTCAGGAAAGCTTTCATTCTCTCAACCTTGGAAAGATACCAAGATGGTGCCCGGTCAGTCATCTCTCCAAGGTGACAGAAGAGTGTGGATTGGAGATGCTAGGCTGTACTGCCTGCGGCTTAGACTAAAGACAGCCCAGAAGATGGCATCAGGAATAAATCCTCACGACGCTGTGTGAGCCCTGAATCCATCCTGTGAATTCAGGTCTACACATCAATAAATTCCTTGATAGCTTAAAGCAATTAGAAGAGAATTTTTTGACTGGTTATTGGTTTGTTTGGTGGGGTTTTGGGTTAGTCTTTTTTTTTTTTTTTTTTTAAAGATGACATTCAACTAAAAAGTATCTCCATCCTTTCAGGTTTAAACATTTAAAAAAAACTTACCATTTTTCATGTGATGGATAGATAGCCTCAGCATTTGAGTAACTTGGGAAAACGTGCAACTAAACCTTATAAAAATGTCTGTTATCCGCAGGATTCCGGCTGCCAAGGAACTTTACAACAGAGTGCGTCTCTCAGCATCATCGTCATCATCACAGCCTACCACGCTGAGCGCTGGGCATGCCGAGCACTGTGCACGCCAAGTGTTCTGAAGATTCCATCCCAATACTTCTCAGTTTTCTAGAAACGGGAGCATGAAGTAGGTAGAACACAGACTCTAGAACCTAAAGCCCACCTTTTCGTGCCAATTTCTACCAGTGAGAACTTGTGTAAAGTCTCAGTGTCTCATTTCAGTGGTGGGGACGGATTGTTGAAGCGAAGCTACAGTTTTCACCATAAAGTTGTGAGGGTTGAATGAGTTACCTTCTGCAAAACGCTCTCTGTATGCTTGGTCCCTTCAAGTACTAGCTATGTTAAATGTTAGTTTCAAATACCAGTTCAATAATGGGAGAATGGTTACCTTCATTTCCCCAATGAAGACATTGACCTTATAGAGAAATCTTTTGGTATCTCATTGAGTTACCATTTTTTTATTTGGCAATATTTGCTGAAGCAAAATTCTGTGAGGACTCAGTCACTCTCTTCTGTGTACCCTGGACATTACTTAGCACAGTGGCCTACCCGTGATTTTTAAAAAATCATATTAAAAAATGTATTGTTTCTCTATGTCTCACATATTATAAAAAACTCAACTCAAAAATGTATCACAAATTTATTATAAAACCTAAATGTATCAAGCTATTAGACAAACACCTAGGAGAAACTCTTTTCTGACCCATGATTTAGCAAAATTTTCTTTAAAATAACACTAAAAGTATAATCTATATTTTTTAAAGATAAGTTATTTTATATTAAAAATAGTTTTCTCTTCAAAATACACTTTTGAGATAATGAAAAACAAGTCACAGCCTAGGTGAAAATGTTTGCCAGTGGTTTAGCTGAAGAAGGATTTGAATCTAGCATATACAAATAATACATAAGAAAATCAGGAATTGGTTGGTTGTTTCTTATAAAGTTAAACATATACTTTCTACTGTGATTATTAGTAGCATGTAGAGAAAGTAGTTTTAAAAAATCAACAAAGACATAAAGGCAGCCAAGAGGGCAGAGAACAGGGATCTGAAATTCAAGAGCCCCGGGATATTGTATCAGTTATTTATTGTTGGGTAACAAATTTCCCCAAAACTTTGCAGCTAAAATTGGCACATAGAGATCACCTCTCAGTTTCTGTGGATCAGAAATTCCTCTGCTAAACTGGGTGCCTATCACTCGGGAGCTTTCATGAGGCTACAACCAAGGTATTGGCTGGGGTGGGATGTCATCTGAAGGATCCAAATTCTAGACCCACTCATGTTTGCAGGATTCACACCCCTTCAGGGCTACTGGACTGAGAGCCTCAGTTCCTCACTGGTTGTTTATGGATAGCTTCCCTCAGTTCCTTTCCCAGGATCTCTGATGGTGTTTATCAGAGAAAGTATTTGAGAAGATCCAGAGAGAAAGATGAATGAGAGACAGGGCAAACGAGATGGCAGCCCATCCTCATAAATAACACAGACGTGTCATCCCGTTGCTCTGCCGTATTGTTATTGGAAGCATGTCACGGGGTCATTCCACATTCTGAGGGAGAGAATCACACAAGGGCCTGATTCCTGGGAGACGGGCTCACGCTGAGTCAATTTAGAAGCCTGGGTACCACAGACATAGAACGGAAGTTGACTTTGTTTTGGTTTGTGACCCTGACGGAGTCAGTCATTCTGGGCCTTGATTTTCCAAGCCATAGAATCTGTATCATAATTCTCCAAGACTCCTTTTAGCTCCAACCTCTGGTTCCAGGAGGCCCTGAAAAGGAACTGAAAGTACATTTTAAAGTCACTTTTCATTTCAAAATGACTGCAAAAAAATGGACAGCTTTTATCTTTCCCCTCTTTAGTTACCATCTTCCGCGTTAAGGACTTGGTGAAGAAAAGTCTAGAATGTACCATTGGCTCCATTTTCCAAGTCAAGAGATGTGAGAAAACAAGGGCTGCTGTACGAATAGGTCTACTTGCAGCATCTGAGAAAGAGGAAACATGAGCTTCCAAAATTTAATTGAAATGGAGAGTTTTATTAGTTTAGCTCCAAGTGTCAATAAAAAGTGGTACATGGCAATAGTTTTCCTGATCCCAGCAGTAACTCTCTCTCGAGCTTAATGCCCCTTCTGCTTTATGGACTTATTGGCAAACTCTCAGGTGGTACTTAAGTTTATTTAGATGTTTCCTTGACCAGTATTCAAGGAAAAAATTCTCCCCACTACTGCTTTTTCATCGACGGGAGAAACATCACACTCCTTTCGTTTTGAGCCATACATTGAAATCTCTTTTAACTCAACATGTTAACCGAGTAGGATGTTATCTACAACCACATGTGAGCATGGATGACTATCACAAAATACTTCCCTGCCATGTGTCAACTTTTCTCTTGGGTTGAAGAAAGGGATGCTTTTTTTAGGTCCCGAACAGAGACTTAAATTTGTGTAGTCAAAACACCAAAGATTTTTTTTTTTCAATATTATGAAAGGAATATTGTTTCAAACTATTAATTAAGGGGATTTTGTCACCTCTCATTGATCCCTGCTGATGTTTATATTCCCATATAAACTGGTTTGAGTTGGTGGTCTGTAAATTGCTGTTGCTGTCCGTCCCTTATTGCTCTGTTCTTTAATGTCATTTTAAATCTGAGTGATAATGACAGCAGTTAAAAACTGGGAGGCTTCGCCCTGAAAGAATTTCAGAATAGGGACTTTCCTGGACCAGAATTTCTTATCTACATTCCAAGAGGGTGACAGTTGGCCAGAGCCCAGGGCTGGTTTCTTTCTCTCGCTGGAGCCTGACTCTGCCCCATCTCCCCAACTCCCAAAGCGCTCGAAAGACTACAGTATTAGCCTAGAACGAAAGGCAAGCAGAATTCTCTCTTCCACAAAACACACAACTGCATCACGGAGACAGAGTGAGCATCAAGCACTGGTCTAGTGAGACCGCCACCTCTAAATGGTGGCCCTGCCACTCAGCCAGCTGCCTCCTTCGCTGTGGGGGCTCCACCGTCACGGAAAGGGACCGCAGGGTGAGGTCCAGGCGTTGCATTTCCAGTCTGAACAGAACTTGGTCTGGGGTACGATTATCGCATTTGTCATGATGAGGGCCAAAGACATCCAGTGACGGTGTGTGGGCTTAAGACATTTTCTTTGTTTCGACAACGGCTTTCCTGTTAGTTTTGCATTAATCTATTCTCATTCTATTACTTGGTCCTTAGAGCCATTAGACTCGCCGCTCTTCACAGCATGGGAGGTGGGTGTTATCTTTGTGCTGCTTGGTTTTGTGTGAACAGCAGCTATTATGCAGAAATTAATCCATATTTTACACTTACTTGCTGTCTGGTCCGTCACCCAGCTGTCGTTAAGCGCGCAGAATGAAGACTGTAAGCACCCTTCTGTGCTCCGTGTAAAATTTAGAACTCATTCAGGGCATTGCTTCCCTTTCCCTGCTCCTACGTGTATGGTTGCTTTTTAAAGGCCTCCGTAAACGGGCGCAAACACCAGAGGTCATTGAAAATGTTCAGGGAAACGTGTATTCTGTGTGCTACTAGGTGCGACGACTCCATATTTACAATGACTCAAGAGACCACTATTTAACCTGAGACTAGAATGGTGTGTTTTTAGCGCCTGAAACCATTTATCATTGGTGTCAAGGTACTTTAAACTCCAGCACTGGGAAGCATTTCATCAATTCCTTCTTCCCACCTCACCCCATATCAGACGCGATGACACAAAATATCCTTTCTGTGAATTGCGGTCTCTTTTTCTGGATTGTTTTATGCTTTTTCATTCAGTCAAAGAGCCTTCGCTATCACTGGAACTCAAATGCCATTTGATGCTCTGGGCTGAAATTTTATGGTAACTGGTAATTTCAAAAGGAACAAGAGAAGGAGACTCTCTTCCCACCAAAAAAGAATTGTCTTCGATTGTCTATTTCCACCAAAGGCCCCCTCTCCCCCAACTCCTCCAAGGAACCCCACCACCCGCAGCACTGACACCAACAGTTTGCAAGACCCATTTCTCCATAAGATCCGGCAGGCACAGCGCCAGGATACCCCCCAGGGGTCACCAAAATCTTTCTATTACTTTTAAAACCAGGGAAAAATGCAATCAAGTCTGGGTTCCGTGTGTCTCTACGCAAAGGCCATTACATTATATGCCTTCTAACACTTGTCTGTGGAGGAAGCGGCGGCCTCCAGATGCCATAAAGCCACAGCGTGGCCTGGGCATTCAGGCTGCTAAGGATTCACTTGGAATCAGCCACACCATCAACACGGCACACAGGCCGCCTTCATTACATGGCCTTGAGCGATCGATTTCAGAGATTCCGTTTTGTCCCGCCTCCTCTTCTTCAGGACTAACCCTGGCCGACAATAATTACTGAGTGCTTCCCTGACCCAGGCCTCCTGGGGAATGCACAGGTGTGTCACCTCGGGCGATCTTTAGGCACAGTCGCCCCGAGGGTGGTTCCTGGGCCGCAGAGTGATACAGCGGGGACAGTCAGATTCGTGTATCAGAATAAACCCAGCTCCGGTCTTACCGGCAGCGGAGGCTCTGGAAGGTATCGCCCTCAGAAATGCAGCTTTCCCGTCTGACAAGGAGGCCTGACAGAAAGGAATCGGCAGCCGAGGGTGTGGGAGGAAGTGCTAGTTAAGTCCTGTCGAGTGTTCTCGTATGTAAACATATAGATCCATACTGCGTCCCACACACATACATACTTCTTACATCTATGTACAAACCACGTGCCTGTGGTTTAGTCAACACTCCATAAATGGTCGTCATTAGCGGTTTCCCTAAAAGGTGACCTTCCCTACCCTTCACCATTTCTAAACTTCATATAAGTGGAATCACGCAGAATGTACCCCTTCGTGTCTGACTTCCTGCGTCAGTGCGATGTCTATGCGATTCATCAAATCATTTGCAGGTTATACTTCGTTCTTTTTTATTGCAGTGTCTTGTCCTATGAACAGATGACAATTCATGTCTCCACTCTCCCTTTGCTGGGAAGTGGGCTGTTCCTGGGTGTGGGCTATGAAGAATAAAGTTACCATGAGGCTTCCTGAGTGTCTTTTGATGGACACAAACTTGTGTCTATTAGGTACCTCCTAGGAGAGGGACTGCAGGATCAGACTAAACGCCATGCATCTCGGTATATCTTGAGCACTGCAACGTGCGAGACTGCAGGGTAAGGGAGGTTCGGAACTTGGCGCTGCCTTCGGGCTGTTCTTGGCTCTACCCCCAGCTTGCCTTAGGGCTGCTGGAGGAGTCTGTGCCTGCATAACTGGAATCACAGCGGAGTGGCTAGGGCACAGGTCTGAAGCTCCCTGGCTTGGGCTTTGGGTCTTGCTCCTCTTCGTAAGGACTGGGGAAGCTTGTGCAGGGCACTTACATCTCTGAACATTCCTTTTCTCATCTGTAGGTTAGACATGGTGATAACAATAGCATGTGCTTTATGGGGTTGTAAGGACCAAGTTAATCTACAACATCAGGGGCTCAGTTCCTTTATGTATGGCTGTGTGGATGTTGCCTGGTTATTATGAGCCTCTCTCTGATTTACATCCATTGGATTGAGGGTAACTGCTAAATTACAAAGAGAATTTAGTAGTAAATTGGCTCTTGGCTGTGTGAATTCGACTCCTGCATTTGCTCTAAAGTAGGCACTGAAGATCCTCCATGGTATCACTCAAAATCAATGCCCAATAGGACATTTTCCACAGGATTTAGTCCTCCAAAAAAATGTTGATCTCTCCTGAGATACCAATACAGACCATTCATTCCAATATGGTATTACTCCTCATTTTCTTTCCTTACCTCAGCTGCCTAGAAACTCAGAGCATGTTAATCTAACCTGTGGACTTTGACCAATCCATCGACTTTTTCCTTTTTAACTCGTTTCTATTCTCTTCCCTCTACTACACATACACACAAACATTTACATGTATTTGAGAAGGGATCTGAAATTACTTTTGGTAAGTAAAAGACACAAATGGAAAGAGCAAGCAAAAACACATCTCCTGGATACAGCTTATGGGTTGATGGGCAGCCCATGTGCTGTGTCAGCTTTAAGCTGGGAGGAGCTGCTTAACCTCTGAACTCTTCTCCACAGTGGGACCAGGAGGGGTGATAACAGACCAGGTTATTGTGAGGAAGGATTTTATACACCGAAAGCACTCAGCATGGTGTGCCAACGTGCAGTGCACACTCAACGCTTGCTCTTGGTGTCAGAGTCATGACAATTATTCCTAGATGTTGAAATGGAGGCCCTACGAGAGAAGCAGTTGCTGGAAATAAATACCTACCGACATGCACAAATCCCTGCTCCCCAGGTATGTGATACCAAGTCTTTAAACCGCCTTTTAAATTCTTCCCACACTAGGTCTGCACACATACAAACATACATACAATTCATCATATCCATGTATGTACTTTTAGAGAAGAAATATATATATATATGCATAATATTTTGTAATCTTTAATAAATAATTGTGCCTTTGGTTTTTTTCAACTTTTAAAAATGGAGAGTAATACACTCCATTTTGTCAAATGACATGAAAACATGTTGAAAGGGATAGTATCAGTCACAGACTCACAACATGCACTTTCTTCGGCCTGCGTCTTGCTGTGGTGAAAGGCTGCGCGCACCTAAAAGGTCCACAAGCAGCACGTCGAATGTCCACAGCCGCGGGCCCTCCGCCCACCTCCTGCCTTTGCCTCCCCAGTCAGATTTCCTTCCTTTAGCGTTAAAAATGTCCTACATTTCTTCCATCACTATTTCTGCAGGTTTAACAAGCGCATCTGTCTTCTTGGCAGGCGCTTGCATCGGCGCTGTCACCCGTCTTCGCACAGCCTGTCTTCCCTGTGTTCCCACCACCATCGCTTGATGCTTCTACGACTGTCCCTCCTGGATTCTTCCCATGCACTCCTGCTTGGACTGGCAGGTTCCCTGATCTTCAAAACAGCAAAAGGCTCCCCCATCAGACTGCAACGCATTAGATGAGTTTCATCCTGTTAACTTTCTTGCGAAAACATTTTACACCTCTGCCTCCAAATCTTGCAATGCCCACGGCTTAATCTTTTTCATGTTTGCGACCAGCAACCAGGACCCCTGGGGGGGCGGGGGACCCTCCTCTCAGAGAAGGATGGGTCCCTTGTCTTCCTGTTTCTGTATCTTAATACCGCTCTGTAATCCCCACTGTGCGTAAGAACTGCCTGGGTCAGGCCGCTTCCCCGGCCCCAACAAACCCAACTCAAGTCAGACCAGTTCTTCAGCTCCATCGGAGTCACCTTCATCAGCTCAGCTGGGGAACTATTTTTGGGGGGTCTAATCCGGTGAAAAGCTGCATTCCCACCTTCACACTTTGAGAAGCCCGGTCCTGGCTGAGGGAACAGAGTTTTCTTGGGTCCCGAGCGTGTGGCGGGGCCTACGTCGCAGGCAGGCTCTTGCAGCCCCCCGAGTGGCCTCCTGGGGAAGAAGGCCTTCCTGGGTCTGGGTGGGGCGGGTTAGCCCTTTACAGACCAGTCTCAGCTCATCCCGCACATCTGACATGGCTCAGCACCCTCTCCGGCTTTCAGCCTCGTTTCTGCTTCTAGGATTCTGCCCTCCCTGGGTCCCCACCCCAATGCGCTTCTGGCTCCTTAAGGGGGCTCCTTTTTGCCTCCCACCTATTTTCCTGCCTTCTTTCGCAGCCCACCGTGCGGCCCGTGAACCAGCTTGCCGGACAAAGGCAGAATCAGGTCCCAGCCCTGCCCGAGGAACCGGAATTCCAGCTGTAACAGCATCCCCAGGGCGTCGCACGTCTGCCGGGTGACTGGTTCTGACAGCCCTCCCAGCCCGCCGCTCCCACAGCCAATGGTGGCCTACACGTAGCTGACGTCCGCCGGGTCCCAGCGCCCAAGTCTGACTCGTGTCAACCCTCCTCCTCATCCACTGCAAACCACGCTTCTGACTGTCCGTCCTGCCTTTGCCAATGACACCAGCAGGCTCCACATGAAGGTGCCAGGTGGGTCACGGGACCGAGGCCCAGGCCTGCTCTCAGGTGGGCATTGAGAATAGGGCCCCCTGCTGCCCCGCTGTGAATTTTTACGAGTTGTCCTAACTTGGCTCATGCTCCAAACAAGTGGCTTCCTCCTCTCATCACCCGCAGACATTTCTCTTCTTCAGGCTGTCTGGCTTTTCCCGTCCACTGACTCCATGCACCGGGAACGTGCATTATACCCGGTATCCTCACGTCCACCCCTCTGTGGTAAAACCCAGCCAACAGCGGCCTGATGCTTCTAAAACTCTGGTCCAGCCAGGGCTCTCACCTTTCTATCCAAAACCCGGAGACGCACCGTGACGCCAGCTGTCAGCGATCTGAACCGCATCTCCTCCGCACTCCCCACCGCCTTCATTGATCTGGTAGTTCTGAATCAAGCGCTTCAGATTTGGGCGCAGGTAGAGGTGGTCGTGGAGATACAAAGAGAGGGAGGGTTGGGAAGCATTTACAATGTACATCAGTGTCACAGCTCAGCAGCTCCTAAGCCTCAGCCCGGTGACCTGTCTACTTCCTACTTCCTGTCAGACACCGGACAACACGGGGCCCTTCAGGCCCCGGAGTTTGCAAACTGGCACTGGTGTTCCGATGTGTTTAGAGATCTTTTGTGCAGCCTTCATTATCTAAAAGAAAAAAGAACAACGTTGCACTGTCTAAAGGCAGTTATTATACATAAACATCAGGTTTCCCATCTTAGAAAAATCAGTGAAAACTTCCACATGGTAACTCCTGGCTGCAGGTGTGAGGGCCTCTCCTGGGGGCGGTCAGGGGTTCTGCTGTTCAACTGTCTTCACCTTGTCCCATGACTTCACAACACGCAAGAATAAGAAATGGCCTGTGGACACCCCAGGCGTGAATTTCAAATGGGAATCCAGTATTTCTGAGGCCCTGGAATTCACAGGCGATTCAGAGGTTAGAAGTAGAAGGTGTGAAGTGAGCGACAACGGGTCCCCCATGGTGTGTTTGCAAGGCAATGTGCTCTGACAAACGGTCATGAGGTCACAGGTGACCTCGTCCTTCTCTGCCTCTATGTGACAAAGAATGAGCTACTCTATCTTTAAGCCTGAACTGTTTTGAAGCATTTACCAGAAAACAAAACACATATGCAATGTTTACTCTTGAAGGCTAAAAAATCATGACATTTTCTCTAAAATCAGGTACATCTGATCCTAGAACTACTATTTTGTAGCGCGAGCCCACCACTGGCCTTTTGGCGTATCAGTGCCACCTGCTGGAAAGTTAGCACCGGTTGTGCTTCCAAATCCCGAAACGGAGGTCCTTTCAGGGGGACCATCATCAGGGACAAAGGTCCTGTCTATTGAAGAAAAAAAGCCTTTTTGAAGCTGCGCAACGTGCACGACACTATCAGTGGTCACGACACACTGAAACAAGGTCTGGAGCTCATTTTAAAGCAGCACTAGACGTCCCTTCCGTGGACACGCCCTGCGCTGCCCACACCTGAGACCCAGATCCACGTGCGTTAAGAGGCGGGTTAAGCGTAGGTGTTTAGGGAATATATTCCACATATTTAAATTGGACGTGACAAAGTTTTAGCTGTGAAACGAGCAGACGGGGAGGACTAGATCTTTCTGACATGTCTGCGCCATCATGAATCCGACAGCCACTAAAATGGACAGATAATAGTAAACAGGACACAACGGTTACGTTTTCTTAAGAAATGAACACTGTATTCTGATAATGTATTCTAAATAATGTAGAAACGTAAGATTGCTTAATTGACTTTAATAATATGACATTAAGCCCCTACACTTAAGAACTGTTATGCAAAATACATAGATGAATACTGTCTCCTTTTAAAAATATAAAATAAATAAGCAAGACATGTGAAAATAGGCAAGTTTCCATTAAATAAATGAAAATGTTTAAAAAAAATTTTTTGCTTTCCATATCATTTGAAGAAGGGAAATTATCATTTTAAACAATATTCAAGTTTATTAAACAAATTAAAAAAGTATTATAAAATGTTTAACTTTCATCTGCTTCAAGGTTTATGTTGCTCCCGAATTTTGCATATAGCTGGACTTTCAAATCTGCCAGCACCCGCTGAATAGATTCCACTCGGGAGTCTAAGGCGTCGATTTCTTCTTGCAAATTTTTCTGGAAAAATAATTGTTTAAATTAATTCTATTCAATTGGATGATTTCTGCACATCTGTGACTGAAGTCATATTTGGGGAGGCTTTTAGGTCAAGAACTTGCTAAACTTGGAGAGGCGGCTAAATAACACTAATGATTAGATGGAAACCCGAAGCCTCACTGTGGGCATTTTTCATTCGCGGCGTATAGTTTTGCTCGTCACGGACTACATCAAGATCGTGTTTCCAGTTTTCACCAGTTTAAAACTTAACAGATAAAAGACAATTAATTCCTAAATTATCATAACCCAGTAAAGAAGCCGATAAAAACCCATCTGCATACGGCTCGCCATGGCCCGGATTTCTGCCATGGCCCCTTTCAACTTCCCATAAAAGTAACTATGAAATCAGAGCAAATGACAAAAATTCCCAATTCCACCGATAATTAAGAAAACAATGCCATATAATCCAAATCGGGCAGGAATTTTCACTGACTACGGGGACCCTGGAGCCAGACTTTGCAAGAGGACACTGAAGTAAGGAGGGCCTTGGTGGCCAGAGGGCAGCTTTACCCACCAGGGACGCACGAAATGCCAGACGTTCCTTCCTGGCTAGGATCAAAGAAAGGATTTTCCTTGAACACAGCAAAGAAAACATGAAATTACAGAAACAGCATACCCATTCATATTAGGAACAAAAGAAGCGTGACTAGCACTGACAATGTGATTCTTTCAGAAATCTCGCCAATATTTGTCAGGCAAGGTCCCCCGGAAACTTGTTAGAAATTCGGGGGTCCATTCCAGGCCTCCTGAATTTGAAATTCTTGGGGGTAGGGTCTAAGGGTCGGCATTTTTTCTTTTTAAAGGGAAGGTGCAGGCAGTAAGGAAGGCCAGTCGAGGAGGCAGAGAGAAGAGGAAGCAGCATCTTGTACTTTTCTATTTAGTTGTTCCCATGGGTCATTCCCACCAGGGACCCAGGTCCTTGGGATGGATGTGGACTTCAGTCCTTCGGAGGCGGCAGACTCAACCACTATGCGGCCAGGGCGCACCTGGTCTGAATTTTTATCAAGCCGTGTGGAAAGGGTTAACATCTTCTATACCCAGAAAACCTAGTGAGTAAAGTAATTAATATCATACAAGAAAACTGCTTTAAAATTTCAAGTTCTAGCGCATCGCTCTTCCTAAAACAACTATCAGGGTCTCGGTGCCCAGGTCAGCAAACTGCAGATCACGGGCCAGCTGCAACCTGAAGCCTCTTTCCGTCGGGCTCTGCTTAGGCAACAGCTCTGGGGGAGCACGGCCTTGCACGGCCTTGCACGCTCATCCACACTTCCGTGGCAATGGAGACCGCAAGGGGGCCCTTCAAGCCAACATGCTCGCCAAGCGGCCCTCACAGGACGCTCAGAACACGTGCTAAAATAAAGTGCTTGCTCGGCCTGTCACAGAAGTCTCCACGGTCGGGATTTCAGAGGCTCCACCTCCAGCAAATTAACCTCCTTTCATTGTGCTTCTGCACCGGGACCTGCTGTGACCACTCACACGTGCCGTCTCTTCCGTCCAGAACAAGCCTTTTCCGGCTGAGACCCCGAGTTTTTCACTTGTTTCCCCAGCCATGTTTCAGGGAGCCCCTCCGGCCCCTGATTCGAGAGCCGGACAGACCCCTCTGCTATGCGTTCTTGAAGCTGCTCTCCCGCTACCCCTCCGCTCGCTGACTTTCACTTGATGACTTTTCTCGAGACTTCTCACCCCACGCGACAGGGAGAGGATGTTTCGTTGACCCCTGTCGCTAGCACTCAGCGGAGCCCAGTATAACACAGGCTCTCGCAAACACTCCTCAGTGAGCAAACAAGTGAAGAGCAAAATAAAGACTCAGCATGAGGGGATGGGGAAGGACTGACGACACTGACAAAAAACCCCGAACTATCTTGAAATGCTTCCAACAAGAATATTTTGAGATAGTTAAAACAAAAACAAAACAGAATTTTATGATTTGAGAAAAGATTTAAACCTAAGGGGGTACAAATGTTTCTGCATGGAAAAACCTAGGAGTAAAAAATGCCCATTCTTCCCAAGGTTTATTAAATGTGGGTTTAATTCATAAAAAGTTTTGCTTTTTATGACATTTGAAGACAGAAGAGTATCATCTGAAATAATATTCACTTATCTATGCAAATTTTAAAAGCCTAAGAAAATGTTTACCTGCCGCCAGTTTCTCACAGACAAAAACAATGTAACTGCCCTGCTCACATTCAGATGGAGGAGGGTGTGTGAACTGGAAACTAATTTCATACAATGTCTCACACGCCTCAAATGTCAATGGATCCAGACTGACTCAGTCATCGCACTTCTCTGATCATTTCCATGAAGGGATCCCTGTCGCGCCCCGGGGGCTCAGGTGTGACGTCTCAGGCAGCAGCGAGAGGTGCAGGCCATACACATCCCAAGGACCAGGGTTCACAACCAGGGACCAGGGGGCACCACCAAAATGAACATTAAATAAATAAAAATGCTTCTTCATCCTCTCCTGCCTGCCTGCCTGCCTACTTGCCTTCATTCCTACCTGCTTCCTTTCTCTGAAAAAAAAGAAAAACAGAATCCCTGAATGTGAACCAAGACGGAAGTACAGCAAGACTTCCCACTGCAATGCGGTCACATCTGGGAAAGGAACGAATGGCAAGCAGAGGACAGTGAGCCAAATCAAGGTCTAGCAACATGACATTGAACAGGCACATGGAGCAGGTGCCCAGCGGTACCGCTGGATAAATGCACACCATGGGACATAAGAAAAGACACCACCGGCTAACCTGAACAAAAGGTGAAGCAGAAAGAACTAAGGAGAAAGAGGGAGAGAACAAAAACATGTGAAAATCTTCATTCAGGACGATCATCTCTGGTGCCTTTTCTTTTCCACTGCACAACTAGAGCCCAGGTGCTGGAGCCAGCTCATTCCTCCTGCGTGTCTCTGGACAAGCCCACAGTCTCGTCTCTACTCTGCGCCTCTCCACCGCGGTAACTATTAAAGTCATGCCAATCATTGCAAGCATGCCTGAGACCCTGTAAGGATCCATTAAATACCGCCCGGCACCCATTATTTGACCTACGCCCCTAAGGACATGTTCTTTATGACACAAATCCTAATCAAAGACTAGGGTCATCACAGAGGATACTTCCACATACCTTTGCTTCTTCTAACATTTCTTGTGTTTCTTCCTGCGAATGGCTAATGAAAACATCGCCGATCTGATATGGTATCATTAAGCAGTCATCATCTGCAAGCATGATGTCCTCACAAGCGTCTTCTAAATTCTGGAGTTGTTTCTACAAAGGCAAGAGGAAACGGCAAGGAAAATGATATTCAAAGGTCGGTTGTCACTTGGGGACACCAACGCTCCGAGGAGCCCTTTCATCCAAGTTCTATCACGCCAAACTCAGATGCTCTTACATTTCAGAGCACATCTGATAAGGAGGCGTGTGACAGCTCACATACGCCATCGTCCAGGCATGTCCAGACTGCACAAGCACCCGTGCGGGTGGACAGTGAGTAGGCAGGGCCACTCGGAGTTTCTCCTACTTTATGCTTTGCGCTTAGCAAATCGTGCCCTCCCTGAGCTAAAACGAAAACAAACCTCCATCCTCAGTCCTGACAGCTGCAAATAACTTGATCCACCCTCAAATGTACTTAACTGGCCTTCAAGGCAGGAGAGCTGGGTGGAGGCTGAGGGGCGGGGGGCAGCTTCTCCCGGTGGGGGAGGCGGCCAGCTTGGGGACCTGGGGCAACAACAGTCATTCCATCACCATGCACGTTCTCAGACCTGCTCCCGGAACCTCCACCTCGGCTCAGACCCCTCCAGAGGCTGCAAGTTATCTCACACCCTTAAAACACGTCCTTCTTCATAAACTAGCGAGAGCTATGCGTTATGTCATCCGCAACCAAGAACCCAGAGAGACATGATTACGTGTTAGCGGAATCAGTTTTAAGAAGCAACAGTATAAAAAGCACTTTCGTTTTTTAAAATAACATGGGTATTTTCAGTACCTTTTTTACTTCTATTTCTTCCTTTAGCTCCGTGATCCTACTTGTATTCCGTGCAAATTTGTTGATCTTCTGTTGATCTTCAAAAGTAACATTGACATCTTCTGCAGCCTAAAAACAAAAATTTACATTTTTGTAGAACACATTTTAAGAGGGCAGTGACAGGTTAGCTTTTTCGAGGACTCTGAAATCACTCAATAAACTACTTGCCCTGATGCAGGCAAAAATCACGGGTCTAGATCACAATTTTTGTTGCATGAGTTTAAGATTTGTTCTTAAGTCTACAACTTCTGACATTCATGCGATATTGCCTAAGCAATGAAAGCATTTCAAATATAAACAATTAAAAATAAGTCCTGAATCAAATCAGCCGACTTTTTGCCTAGAACAGAAATTTTTCAAGTTGAAACATTCTTTCATCAAGACCACCTAGGAAGCAAACAGTGATGCGGTGGGGTCAGCCCCTCACTAGTGTTCTCTCAGCATTAACATTTGTTTGTGTGCACCAGGCTACCAGAACCCGACAGTTTCTAGTTCTCAACCCAACTGACGTGCCAGCTAGAGGACCACTATCATTTCAGTGGCTACAATCTAGACGCAGCTAAATTCATATTTATTTTAATGCAGAGCCTGTTCACATGTCGTAAGTAAGAGTAGGGTATCATTTACTAGAAGATGACAATAGAATGTTTAAAAATATATCACGTGATTAAATTTACAAATAAAATTTGAGTACCTGAATGATAGAAACCACCAATGAAACCATAAAAATAGCAGCAGCTAATATTTATTGCGTTCTAAGTACGTGCCAAGAACTTTCTAAGTGTTTTATCATCTCTGCAAAAACTTTCATCTATCTTAGTGAGCAGCATCATTAGTAGCGTATTTCACAGGAGGAGACGCCGACAGAGTGCAAGTCGTTCGTCCAGAGTGGCATCACCTGGGAGTGGGGCATGACTGTAACCCTGGCAGCCTGGCCCCAAGGCCCAGACACGGCCGAGGGCTCTGGGAAGGGACATGCGAAGTGTCCTCTCTCTGCGTGCCCGTGCGTGCCCGTGACTGCGAGTCTATATATTTAAATTTTTTAAAGGCTCCCCTCAGTTTCCCCTCATAAAACAGGAGCCAGAGCCCTGGATTATAACTTAAAGAAGAGACAGAAACTTGGGGTTCCTTTGCTACCAATAGCAGCAACTGGTTCACAACATCCACACCCGATCCTCCCACCTGCTCTCTGGTGACAATGACAATGTCATAGGTCTGCAGGCTTTGTTCTCCAGAGGGTAAAAGGTGACCAGGAGTCCCAAACAACAGTTCCTCGCAGACTATAAAGGCCACGTCTTGACTTTAACCGCCCTGCCCCAGACTCCCACACCCTACCGACAGAGCCCAAGGACACCCAGAAAATTCCTCATCGCTCTGCACGGCTTCTAGCAACATGGGAGCTGGGAACCCAGAGCCAGTCTGCAGAAACCAGAGGAAAAACCACAGCGACGGAGGCGCTGTCTCCAGGAGACACCCCACACCCCAAGCACACAGGGAACAGAATTCTGAATCCTGCTCCCCTGCAGCTTCGCTCTTGATCCCCAAAACCCGAACGTGCCCTTGCAGCTGCTTCATCGTGAGACTGTAACGGGGAAGCCCGTTAAAGGCACCAGCAGAGGGCCTGCCTGGCACAGAGCCGAGGTTTCTGAATGAGAATCTAAACCACGCTCCATCGGCCTCACACACACAAGTTTTGGAAAAGTGTCGCGTACCTTTCCAAGGCAGGCGCCTGCGGCCTTGTGGGAGCCCCGCCAACAGCAGGTGCCGGCTGGCACGTGGCCCAGGGGATCACCTCTCTGGGGTCAGGGGCTCACATGGCGTGTGAGGCAAACCGGTTCGAGCTCAACAGCTTATGTGGTCCAGTGGAGAGGGACAGAGAGCCAGATGTCAGGGATAAATGAGGAGTCCACCTCAATGACCAGATGCAATGGCATGTTTCAATCTAGCTGCTCTAGAACACTCCTATATTTCTGAAGCTGCATTTTGGCAAAGAGGGTTATCCTTAAAGGAGGTCTTGGAAACTGAGGGGTCAGTTTATCTCTGGAATTGCATGCATCTTAAGTGCATTGGCGGGAAGGGGCCAGAGGCCAGCACTGCCCTCAGGACATGGATGAGAATCCTCACATACCCAGTGGGAAGAACTCGAGGAGGAGGGAGTTATTTCCTAGTATTTGAGGTGGAAACTAAGAATGATTCAAACCTGAACACGCAGAAACCCTCGCAAAGTATTCAGTCTCTGGAGCCACCCAGGTTTGCCATCTATAAATCACTGAATAGTTCCTGCCTTACAGGTGAAAAAATGAGCAACTGGTCTAGGGCCTGGGGAGGGAGCCCCTTTCAGGTGATACGGAAAGGCTCTATTTCCCAGAAATGATGACCAGGGACCGTCACAAGGAGAAAAGAGCCCGATCGAAAAGGAAATTCTGCTCGAGCTTCAAGAAATATGATCGTTCAAGAGTCAAGATGAAAAACCTCCCCGTATCCTGACTCTACCTTTTTCTGGGGGTGACAGGCACCCTGAGGGCACTGCAGGTTCGGAGCAGAGCAGAAAAACAAATATCCGAATAAAGCGACTCACTCGATTTTTCTGGTCTCCCCGTGTGCATCAAAGATGTTTACACTGCACTGTAGTCTATTCCGTGTGCAAAAGCACTGTCTAAACATATACGTGTGTACACACACACACACACACACACACACACACACATACAGCTTTATTAGTAACGTGTTATGCAGAGAAGCCTAGCCAACCCTCATCTGAGCCTGCAGAGCTGTAATCCTGCTGGTGCAAGGACACCATAGTAACATCACAGCTTACTGATCACACACCACCGCACAGATCAATGAAAAAGAGCCGGAAGCACCAGCGTGGCAGACCCGAGCACTCGCTGGGGCAGGGCTGCCAAACCTTCAATTGGTCTAAAATAAAGTGGGGGGGCGGGTGAGAGGCGGAATCTCCCAAGAACAATAAAGAACACACAATGAAACCAGATAGGCCTTAGTCTCACAGGGACCAAGCCAGTGTCTGGGCCACGTCACGTCACATCACATCACATCCCACCCCACCCCACCTCCTACACTGAGGGGTGGTTCCCAGCGGAATCTGCACTCATGGCCAGGACCCACGCTCTTCTAAAAACCCGAGAAGTCTGGCCAATTGCAGTCTGCTTTTATTTTTGTTTCTAAAGGTATCTACCAAGTTGCTAGGACGCAAAATTTTGCTTTGTATTTTATTCACCTTCAGAGGCATGTGGTCATTCATTTCAAAATGACTTGGCCTGGCCATGGGAAGAAGCCAGGCCTCCCCTGTGAACATTTAACATTCTGGTGGAGCCTGGGGGCAAAGAGCAAGATGGACAAGATGATGCTAGAGAGGGAGACACTGGCAAGAGCAGACGCTTAGGAGTGGGAGGTGAAGGGACCTCCTTTAGAGGAAGGTCACAGCTGGGCTCTCTGGAGTGGGGACATCTGTTCTCAGGATCATGAACAGAAATTAGGCAGAGTTCCCCTTGTGGCCAGGAACCAGCGTGAGAAAGCAGAACTCTGGAGGGGACTGAGTCATTGCACCTGAAGATCTCACCAGCAGCCAGGCCTCTTTGGAGGTACATGTTACAAAAATAAAGTACTCTGGACCGCAGACAATCTTTACTAGACTCGGAGACATCCCCCTGGCTTGCTGCATGCCCATTTTCTCCTAGACTGGCAGATGGGTAGCTAACTATCACAAATTGTTCACAAGTCTGGACTCATCCACAGCAGGTCATCTGTCCAGTCTTAGATACAGAAGAAAATCCTCAATGTTTGGGCCCCATGAACACCCCCATCAATGTTACCATCACAAAAGCAGCCCTCTGCCCCTGTCTCTGCCTTCCTTTCATGACCCTACTCAGGGTCTGCAGGAGGTACTCTCTCTCCAGAACTTGCTCCTTTGCAGCTTTGCTGCCCTTCGATGTTCTTTCCCTCCCTACATAACCTTATAGATCACACCTTGTCAGGAAAGGCTTCTCTGGCCGCAAAACAGAGCCCCCTCCAGCCCGCATTTCCCAGGTACCTTGCTATCTCAGCTCTTATCAAGGTTAGAAACGAGTTTCTGAGTGAATACTGAGTAAAACCTGCCTCTCCCCTAAATAAGGTCACCAGATGTAATCCACATAAATCCCAAGGACCCAGGTTTGAGGCCCAGGACCGTTGGGTGGGTGGAGAGGAGGTGTCAACTAAGGATGAACAACTAAATAAAAATAAATGTTTTCTCCTGCCTGCCTACTAACCTTCATTGCTTCCTGCACCATCCTTTTAAATATATATATGTATTTTTGGGGGTGGGGGCAATCAAAGTCCAGGGCTCAAATTACTTTTTTACCATTTTTTCAATTTTTATTTCATCTCTCTGCACTTCGCCAAAGCTAGTATGTTCCAAAGGACTGAGGGCCATACCTAAAATGTGCTCAGTTAAATACAAAATGGAGGTGAAATGAACCTCACAAAGTTTCACATTTGTCTCAATCTTCATGGCCCTGAACCCTACCCGCCCAGGTACAAAGAGTTTGTGACTAACAGACAGTGAAAAACGCATCCTGGTCTGACTGGGCTTCCCTCCCTCCTCGCTAACCTTGGACAGAGCAAGTCAGCCGGTCGCCGGACACCAGGACAGGGTGGCTGAGAGTATACACACCAGACAGCAGGCAGCTAAGGCCTCAAGTGGTGTTAGGAGTGGGATAAACATATGCAAAGAAGCAGAAAACTTGGAAAGGATATTCCTTCAGTCAAGGGATTCCCATCAGTCACTGCCGGGGCCCTTTGCACTTCTAAAAACCCATGAAGTCTGGCCAGTTGCAGTCTGCTTTTATTTTTGTTTCTCAAATTATCTACCGAGTCTCTATGATATAAAATTTTGTTTTGTATTTTAGTCACCATGCGAGGAATATCATGACGACTTAGCTAGGCGCTGGGAAGAAGCCAGGCCTCCCCTGTGAACTCTAACATTCTGGGGAGGCTGTGGGCAAGAGCACATAAATATGTTGGTAGCTATATAAGGTCACTGGATGT
>RJWH01001288.1:0-60306 GCA_004363575.1 Solenodon paradoxus | reverse complement strand
CAGATGTCACAATTTCCTGGCCCCTCCTCATGTCATTTTTCCTCAAAGTATCTTTAATTCAGCATCCAGGCAGCCTTGCTTAGTGGGATGAAGGGTGTGCTCTGGAAAACAAACGCTGAGCTGGAACTCCGGCTTCGCTGCTCATTAGCTGCATCACGGGGTCCGATTCTCCGCGTCAGGTGGGGCCCCGGCCCTGGCTCGACTGCAGCGAGGCTCAGAGATAACACACGCTCGGTGCTCCAGGCACAGGCTTCTGGCCTCCGGGGCGCCGGGCGCGGATCGGGGCGCCGAGCGCGGATCGGGGCGCCGGGGCCGCTGCGGCCGCCCCCCACCCCGCCTCGGCGCCCACCTGCACCGCGCGGGACGAGTGTGTCACCCGGGCAGGGGCCCGGCCGGCCGGAGGCCCCGGGGCTGCGCTTCCCACCCGCAGGGACGAGCCCGGGCGGCGGGCCCCGCAGAGCCCCGGGCCGACCCGCTCCGCGCACCGCGAGGGTCTCCGCCGCCGCGGACCGCAGAGGATGCCAGGGCGCCGGGCGCGGCCGGACGGGAGGCCTTCCGGCCGGGGCCCCGCTCCGCCCCGCAGCCCCTCCGCCCGCCCCGGCCGCAGCCCCGCTCACCGCCTTCTTCATGGTGGCCGCCATCTTGGACCGCACCACGGCGGGGGGCGCGCCCGCGCCCGCGCCCGCGCCTCCCCCCGCCGCGCGGCCCGCAGCCCGCTGGGCGCCACCCGACCTCCGAATCGCCTGCGATTGGCTGAGCCGCGGGTGACCCCTCGCGTCCGGAACGCGGGGAGGATGTGTAACCTGGAAGCACTTGGTACACGCCAATTAAAGGGACAGGCGTCCCCGGTCGGCCGACTTTAACTGGGGGGCGTGGCGAACGGCCGCCAGCAAGGGGCGGGGCGGGGCCACGCGGGGCCCGAAGGGAAATTCTTTTTCATCAATTCCCCAAACGTCGAGAAAGCTGCCCCAAATAAATAAAGCTAAGAACCAAGGATGTGACGTTTATATATCCCGATAGTTGCAGGGGGTATAAAAGAGGAGTATTCCTATAAATGTATTCAACAATATTATTATGGAGCCCTTACCCTGATACTTCTGCTTCCCGCTTCTAATTTATTCTTGGTTTCGTTTCAGGATCCCTTTACACTCTTAAAATTCATTGAGGACTGCAAATACTTTCTGTAGGTTATCGCCATTGATACCGTATTAGAAATGAAAGGACTTTAAAAACGTATTTATCAATTCATTTAAAATAGCAGAGAATTCATTCCCTATTCATACGCATGACATTTTAAATTAAAATATTTTTCAGACAGGAAATAGAAGAATGGCAGTGTGTGACATTTTTGAAAATCTCCATCAAATGTCTAGCTTCATAGGAGAGTGAATTCTCGTTTCTCCTTCTGCATTCAATCCCTTATGAAATATTTTTACTTGCTGTAGGTAGCTGGGAAAGGGAGGCTCTGCTAGATCCTTTGGGAAAAAAGGATCAGGTACCCCTGGGGTCCACAGGCCACAATCTGAGAGCTGCTCTGGACAGGCAAAGAGAACCTTGCTCAAAACCCCCAATCAGCTCTTGTGTTCACTGGGGTCATGGGCCTTTATGCACCCTCAGCTTTTCCTCCTAAAACACCCATCACCCAAGGGCGTCACTGTTTTGTCAGGTTCCCAGCCCGGGGCTCCAACTCTTTGCATTAGTTAACCCCAGGGTCTTCTCAATGTCTATTGGCTGAAGGAAGGAATTTTCAGGATAAATCTTTGTCCAAGGTCGGCACATAGTCTATGCTCTTCAATGACACTTTACCATCTAAGAGTTTATAGATAATAGGAAAGTGAAAGTCATGGCCGTAACACAGTGTGGGGGAATTGAGGGCAGAAAAGTGCAAAGCTGTTGCAAATGATGCCAAGTGCATGAAGGAAATGCTTCAGGAATGGGAGTGATGGGAGAGGAGCTCCCTGGAGGCGGCCATTCAACTAATGGAGAGTGGGAGAAACCTGTGTGGGGGGAGAGGAAACAATGCTGCTGTTAGGGGCACTGCTGGGATGGAATACGTTTTGGGGACACGTGTAAGAGGGCAGAGAGGCACAGGGTGAGGTGGGCCAGTCTGGGGGAGGGCTTTGTAGACCTTCCTGAAACCAGAGGAAATGAGAGACTTCTCCAAGCAACTTTGATGGAGAAATGAATGAGGTCCATGGGAGAATGATTTTGGGGAAGGTGTAATTAGATTGTGAGATCTGAAAATAGCAATGGAGGCTAAGAGTGTGAGAAGGAGAATCCTCCAGTTCTCAGGTTCACAGATATTAAGGTTGTAAGAGATCTCCACCTTCATTGAGGCTAACCTTTGCTGCTGCTGCTGCTGCTGCTAATGAAGAAGAAAATGATGACATGAGCAATAGTAATATATGAAACTGAGCCTGTTCTCGGGGACAGGAACCTTGCTAAGTGTTTTACTCATGGTCACACTGTATGATACTGTTGGGGACCATTTACAAGTGAGGAAATGAAGTCTTCGCAGCACTAAGTAACTTGGGCAAGGCTGGAACAGCCAGGAAGTAACAGGACCTGGATTTGAACTCTGGAAACCCTGACCCTACAGAGTTTGCTCCTAAGACCCAGACGCTAGTGCCTGACTGACGTCATGGATTGTGAGGCGGGTCAACCAACAGGGAGCAGCGGGGTGGCAGAGATTAACCCCCCTATCGGCACAGGACATGGGGTGAGTAGTGTTCATCCACCGTTAGAAAAATAGATGTTTTGGTCCGCCCAGGTGGAGAGCGGTTGGGCTCAGTCCACAGACTTCCCAAGGACCTGGGTTCTCGTCCTGGGGCCGGAGGGACAACCAAGATGAACAACTAAATAAAGCAAAATGCTTCTCCCTTCTCTCATCCTTCCTGCCTGCCTGCCTGCCTGCCTGCCTGCCTGCCTGCCTGTTTGCCTTCATCCCTGCCTGCACCTTTCCTTTAGAAAAAAAAAGCTTTAAAAACATAGACTAAATGTATTTTAAGAGAGCAATTCAAATCTCCCACTGAATGGGAAAACCAGTGCCACTTGCCTTGGGAGCAGATGTCAAGGGCCTGTAACTGACTCTCCACCCCGGGATGGCCTGGGGAGGAGTGGTGGTTTAGCTGATTTGATCACAGGCTGGACAGTAAGAGGCAAAGAGCTAACAGGGCCAGATGCTTCTATAGCTCCCCTCCCGGTACTCCGCCTCTGGTCTTGGCCCTGCCCAGAGAGCAAGGGAAGGTGAAGAGAACCTTCCATGTCACATGAGGGTGGGTAGCTGGTGTGTTGGAAGGAGCAGAAGAAGAGGTGCCGGAGGAGAGAACAGAGATAAAGGTGGGGAGAGGAGACTGCCGCGTTCCCAGCCCGCCCCTCCCCAGGGCAGGAGGGTAGCAGATTTGCTGGGAAATAGGAGTTTGTTGGGGAGGGTCTGTGCTCCACCCAGCATAGGCTCCCCCTACCCGCCAAGTGTTACCAAGAAAAAATAGGGACCTAGTACCTCCAGAAGTCCCCCATTTTCCAAAAAGCCAGAAATTTGAAGAGTTTATGGGAAATCTCCTGAGTCTGAAATCTTCACTCAAATTTGCTTTCAGTTACATTCTAAACCTACTCTGGGTAGCAGCCAGCTAGGGAGCACAGGCCACTCACCCAGCTGTCACCTCTGCTCAGTCTTCCCAAGCACACACCTTCCAGAATGTTCTTACAACTAAACCTCCCATTCCCAAATGAAGTGAGAAAAACAAATCTCCTCTGTTAACTGAAGTACAAAGAGGAGGCAAATCAGGGACCCAATACCTTACTGAAGAATCTCTTCAAGCCTGTCTGCTTACTAACTCCTAGCTCTGCTTTTGTTCCAAGGGTCCCTAGAATTCCCTCCTTCCCCCACCCAGGATCCTTTCAGGATTCTTGACATCTGAGTTGTCTTCACATTGAATGGGAGACTTAATCCCTCCTTGCTCAACTTCTCCATCTTTAAATTCTGCATTTGTTATGCAAGGTGGTGCCTGTTGAATTTATTACTGCCATGCTTATCCTCTTTTGAATTTCTTTAAATCTTCTTATTGTGCTAGGTAAGATAGTGTCCTTGAGAGATGTAACAACTCTGTAAATGGTTTTATTGTGTCCTGTTTGGAGTTCTTCACGTATCCCATTCCATACAGAGTGATTTAAGTTCCTCTCCACTAGCAACCTCTCTCCTTGACCTTACTTCACACCATCTTTCATTCTCTCTGGTGTCCTGCGTTCTTGCCTCCCTTCTGTGAATGTTTTGCGCTCCCTCCTGCCTCAGGGCCTTTGCACTTGCTGATTCCACTTCCCACAGTGCCCTTTCTCCTGATGTGCACCTGGATGATCTGTTCACCTCAACTCTCTCTGTTACTCACGAAAGCTTTCCTGAAACATATCTACCTCCCAGAAAGAACAGTTTTATAGCCCTTCTGAGCACAGTTCCTCTTGAAGTCTGTCTTCCCTGTTATTCTGGGAGCATCAAGGAAATCGTCCAGGACTGTTTCTTCATCTCTGAAATCAGTACCGGCAGAGAAGTAGATACTTGACAAATATTAGCTCCTGAGTATAGAAATGCATGAATGAATGAGCGACTGTGTAGTTAGGGATATGTACAATATACACTATAACATGTAGTAACAGTGTACAAGGATCCATGGAGTATTTGCATTCTTTTGTGGTTTTTGCTAGACCTGGTGTTCACACCGTTTCTGGTCATGTGGACGCCTACCTGTGTAACGCTTCCTCTCTCCACCAGGTGGTGCTGTGACCCCAGGATCTGCCATGCTCTTCACAGCACCCCAGGACCCGTCCTCCTCCTTGTCTGCCCGGGACAAAAAACTGCACGAAACCTCTCCGTTTGGGAGTCAAAATAAATCATCTCTTACTTCTTTAAATTATTATTTTAATTTTCACCTAGCAAAACCCAGCATTTTTAAAGCCCTCCAGTGTATGTATGTCTCCCGGCCTTTATAGACTATGAAACTGTTAATGGCCGCTTTGATATGGACAGGAGTCAGAACCCAGCAGCATTTATTGCAATGAAAATATGAATTTCCTGTGCAGTTCATTCAACAGGGAACTCAGAACCTCAGAGGCACTAGCCAGGCGGCCTCTTTACACACAGGCTGCTCAGACCAGGGTCTGTTTTGCAGTGAAGTGAGCATCTTAATAGCTTTTCAAAGTATTTCTCTGTGCTGGGAGGATTTACGGCATCAGGAGTGTTACCGTCTCCGTTCTAGACGTCAGAACTCAATTTCCCAGCACCCTTTACGTGAGGCTGCAGGCCTGTGGATGAGGCCCAGGCAGCCAGATTCGCCAGTGTTTGGGCTGAACCCGCAGGTGAGAGAGCCGGTCCTGGTGGGGGGGGCAGCCCCCCAGGGGAAGGAGGGTTCCCTGAAGCAGCAGGGAGAGAGGTGGCCCCGGGGTGCGGAAAACTGTGGCAGCAAGCAATCCTGCAAGGTCATTTCAATGCCATCCTTCGATGCACCTCTAACGCAGATTCCCCGGCACTCACCACGGATCCGTGCCCATGCTGACCCGTTTTTCTGCTGAGTCTAAGGAGTTATCTTTTTTTGCCACTAAGAACCCTAAAGAGAGATTTTTGTGTTTGTTTTTGAGAAAAATGATTCCTTTGCCACTGTGAACGTAACCAAGACGATCAGGAAGGGCTGGGAAGACACAATGCTGTAATATTCTCCAGCTGTTGTGAGATGCTGGTGAACAGAGCTAACAACAGAGTGAAATTCCAGTCGAGGGGACAGTTACCCCCCTACAGCCCCGGCCCACGGTGATTTCAGCTATGGTGCTGCGCTGGTCTTCATGGCATCTCATTTTATAAATCACCTGTCAGGTAACCTGTAGGTTGCATTTCAGTTAAATTGACTCCGTCTTTTATGGAGTCAGAGACTGAGGACATATCAGACCCACAAAGAAGACAACACCCCACCCCCCCACCCCCGCCGCCGAACTGCATCACCCACCCCCACAGAGCAAGCATTGGGAGATGAGCAGAACAGTCAGAGAAGAACAGAGAAAACTGCCAAGAGAGAGAAGCCACTGGGCTCTCAGGTGCCCTGTGAGGCCTGGAAAAGCTCAAAAGGCGCCGGGGCTAATCTCTTTGCAGACACCTGGCTCATTTCTGAAGATAAGCGAAGGATGAGATGGAACAGTGGCTGTCAATCATGACTGCTTGGTCAGTCTCTGAGCAAAACTCCATATGGCAGTGAGGATGAGGGAAGGAAACATCAGTTCTTGCCCCTGAGCACACACCCTGGTCCAGCAGAGAGGTGGACGCTTAGAGATCCGTTCAACAAAATGAATTGACGTACTTAGTTTTAAGAACAATCCTATTTGTGGCCACCTGTTCTGGGAAATGGGCCTAAATCCAGAAGCAGACAAAGTGCACGAGTGCTTATTAAAGCCGTGTTTATAAAAATGAAGCGTTTGTGTTGTGATGGCTCAGGGTTTGGTAACAGATGGGCAAGTGGCTGAAGATACTCTGTGTAATGCGCGTTTATCACGATGCCTGTTCTGAAAAGTATTGACGTGGGAAAACAAGCTGGAAACCTTCTCAGGATATAGCACTGTGGTTCTGACTGTGTTCTTAAAAGACATAACTATGCACATAAAAAATAGTTCCGTGCCGATGTGTGATAGTGACCCATATCTAGTTATCAGAAATTCAAGGTGACTTTCTATTTCTGCACATCTTTATGAATTTTTTATCTTTTTAAAATTTCTAAAGGTAAATAGAGATTTTTATTCAGATAGAAATCAATATTAAAGTAACCTGATCTGCAACATGCAATGATAATTGATGAAAGGAAACTATAAAGTGGACCCATTAGGAGTCTAACCAGAATTTTTAAATGCATCCAAAGATAGAATCTACAGGAAGATATATATAACTCTTGTCTGTGCTTTTTAAAGTTTTCTTTAATGATCATATATTACTTTAATGAGATCCGAGAAACTTCCTTTGGAAGACACACTGTGGTGTTACCCTTCTCAGTAAAAGAGGTGACCTCATTCTTACATGCCACCAATCACAGCAGCTCAATTATCAGAAGCAAGGAATTTAAATCTAAATAGGTTGTTATTGTCTTAGGTTCCTGAGAAGGAACGGAAAAATGTTGACTAACCGATGCAGTCACTGGGTCTTGTAGCTCTTATAGGGTATAGGTTGCTATGAGAAGACTGTAGTCTATCATTGATGAGTCCTTTCCAGAGTAAAGGAAGAGGTATTTCCAAAGACATGGGGAAGAGGAGGGAGAGGCAGTCCTTAATTTGTCTTTGGCAAGGAGAAAAGGTTTTCTTTTTATTAAGCATGTAATATGCTTGGGGTTCTTAACTTTTGCAAAGTCATTCAATGCAAATTATAAATATGATTTCTATATCATGGCTGGGAAATGGAACTCAGAAAAGTGGGGTAATCTCTCCAAGTCTGACAGTTGACATAGCCACTAAATGATAAAATAAGCATACAAATCCTCATTAATCTCAGCTATACCATGTTTTCCCACTCTTCTAAGAAAACCCTAAGAACATACCTCAAAAATGATCCTGCCTCCTTTCCCATAGAGCTAATTCTGTTAAATGTTGATACCAGTCATGCAATGAATGATGTGTTTACATCTATAAAACTGGATTCCACCTGTATTTTTGTGCAATTTGGCAAGATATATAGGATAATATAATCATGAAAATGTCCTTCCTTTGTATTTGAAGAGTCCATTCTAACAAAAGATATATATATCTAGAGAGAGAGAGAGTGTTTGAATGATGCATAGAGATTAACTGATAATATGTAACGCATTGATTGTGCTTACTAGGTTTAAAATCCAATTGTTCTTTGTTCTAGACTTCATTTTATAACACTTTCTTGCTCACGGGGAGAAGAAACAAATTGTGCACATCAGATGACATTTGATTGTCTGCCCGAGAACTCCTCCTGAAAACAAAGCAATTTGTTGCTCTCATCCATTGTCCCTTCTTCTGGAAATAGCGCTGGTTGGAGTTTACAGATCTTTCTCTAACTCCTGGTAAGGTTAGTTTTATTTGTCAACTTGACTGGGCCCTGGGTTGCTTAGGGATGTGACCAAGCATTATTCTGGTGTCATTAGGGTGTTTCTGGATGGGCTAACATTTGAATCCATAAAATGAATAAAGCAGCTGGCCATCCCCAGTGTGTGTGGGGCCACCAACCTTGAAGACCAGAAAGGCTGGGTAAAAGGGACTTCTCCTCCTGAGGACCTGAGCTGGGAGCTGGTCGTTTCCAGCCTTCAGACTTGAACTGAAGCATCTGTTCTCTTGGGGTATCTGGTTGTCAAGCACAGATCTCGGGACTTCTCAGCCTCTGTAATGGAGTTAAGCCGCTCCCTTATCTGTCTCCTCTCTACCTACCTTTCTATCATCTACCCATCTATCTACACTCTGTCTGGCTATCTACCTGATCATCTATCCATCCATCTACCTATCCATCTAAACAGTCATCCACCTACGCATCCATCCATCTACATCCTATTGGTTCTGTTTCTCTGAAGAATTGGGAGAAGGAACATAATCCCAACCAGTCCATGTACCTGGGAGGTCTCTAAAATCGCCCAAGGGGTGGAGCATAAGAACAGCTTCAGCCAATGAGCACAGTGCAGCTCCAGGGTCGCGCAGAAGGTGACTCATGACCAAACTTAGGCCAACTAGAGCGCTGATCCGCATGGGGGTCACAGTGCCTCCGCTGTCAGCTGGGAAGCTGTGGGAAGGACAGTTCTGGAGCCAGGCCCAGCATCTTATCAGGCAAGGAGGGAACTCATTTGAAAATGGAGTGGACAGAGACGTGACGCTGAGGGACAGAGAGAGATGAAACAGGCCAGACTTTTAAGAATGTGTCTTCCTGGCCAAAGTGAGCTGAGCCAGCTCCCCTCCTCAGCTTCCCAGCGCCCTGAGACATGACTTCTTTGTTCGCCTTGGAACTTTGGTTTTGTTTTCTGCTTATCAACCAGAGTGTTCATGGACATATTCTAGCTCTATCTGTGTTAACAGGGTCTGAGGGGAAGGTTTGCTGCAGGGAGTCAATTCTGAGGAGAGATCCTGGAGAGAGCGGGCACTGGGGACAGCAAGCTGGTCCAGAGCTGGTGACTAAGCCCGTCACTCCTGGTCTTATTCCTCCTGGGAAACTCTGGGGGACCATGCACCAGGCATTCCTGTTCTAACAGAGACAGCATCTGTCCACACACCCTCCTGGCATTGTTCCTGCACAGAGTGACCGCAGGTGGCACCTGTGGCCAGCGGGCAGGCCCCAGGCGGGCAGACAGAGGTCAGGTGTCCAGTGCAGTGTGTGCCCAGCGCCAGAGGGCCAGGTCGGTGCACCAGCAGCATCAGTTATCAGCAGCCCAACGTGACCCTCGAAGATTGGATCTTAGAATTTGCATGAACCTGGACAAGAAGACGGCAGAATCCAGGGGAGCCCGCCAGGACTTCCGTGTTGATGGCTCCCATGACCATCCCCGAAGACTCAGCAGCCCCCGTGGGGATTTCTTGGACCCGGCAGGAGCTGTTCTGTTGCAGAACTGGATCAGCTCCAGTGCGCGTGCGTGCGTGCAGGTGTGCGTGCGTGCAGGTGTGCGTGCGTGCAGGTGTGCATGCGTGCAGGTGTGCGTGCGTGCAGGTGTGCGTGCGTGCGTGCCGGCATGTGGGGACTCTCCCTGGGAGGAATGACAGAAGCGTGTCCATCCTGGAAGAGCTAGGTCTGCATCCAACACATGAGAGCTGGAGAGAGGAGTTCACACCTGAGAAAAACGTGCTCGTCTCACCTTAATCCAGGCTTATTGGAGGGTGGGAAGGAGTAACCCTGGCCCTACCCACTTGCTCACTCACTCGGACTTTGAGCCCTTATTGATTGAATGTTATCAGGACCAGACACATAATTTGCAGGGCTAAGTGCAAAATGAAAATTCAGGGTCCTTCCTTAAACATAACCAAGAACTCAGAATGGGGCACCTGGGGACTCAGGTGCTAAGACGGCTGTTGAGACGTGGACCGTGTAAAACCCATGGACCTGGGTTCTCAATCCAGGGCCTGGGGACACCCAGACACCAAGAAATAAGTGTTTCCTCCCTTCCCTCTTTCCTTCCTTCCTCTCAGGCATTCCTTCCTCTCTCTCATTCCTTCCTTCCTTCCCTTCCTTCTCCCTTAAAAAACTTCTTCTTCCCCCTCTCTCTCCTTTACTCTCAAAATGAAACAATAATAATTTCAAGATGACAGAGCATTAAGACAGGCCTGCTGGTCTTCTGAGTGTGGGACTCTGTGACGTATGACCTGAAATGTCGGCTTGAATGTCAGCCATGCATCAGGCATCATGCCAAGGTTCAGGTGCCCACGGCCGACAGCCCCGTGGGGACGAGTTCCGCTGGCTCTCTGGTCTAGGCTGCACTACCTGCTGCTCCCCGATGCTCCCCTGTCCAGCAGGAGCCTGTGGTGGGGCCTTTGACCCGAGTGTCCACTCGCCGCTAAGGACCCTCTTCCCTGGACCTCAGCTGAAGCATCCACTCCATCCCAGGGCAGGAGCAGCTGACTCGATGGAGGGACATTGGACGTGTCTGCAGGAAGCAGGTGGGTCTCCGAGCAATGGCTGGATTTGATGGATTAGCCAGCAGTTGAGTTTCCTCGAATTGAAACCTCCTGAGTCCTCAGTGGCTCCTGGGCAGGGGGTCCACACACAGGCCGCCCGGCCCTCCCAGGCCTGTCCATCAGGGCTCAGCAGCTGCTGTCTGCTCCGTCTCTGAGGGTCTGTCAGCCACAGACACCTGACTCCATGAAACTCACCGGTGGAGAAAGCTGCCCTTGAACAACTTGGGTGGGCTCTGTGTGTGTCCAGAACCGCGGGCTGTCCCTGCAGACAGACGCGTGAACGCAGATTGCAGCGGGGCCGGGCGCAGTTCTGCCAGGGTGCTTTCTCGTCTGTGGGGTCTCCTTCATCACCGTCCCTCCGCTCCCGCTCACTGGTGTAAGGCAAACATACAAAAGATGCATCCATGGATGCTTAGGGAGTGCCCAGCCTCCTGATAGGTAAGCTTGGGGGGAGTCAGAATTTTCCTGTGCTGGGGTCGGTGTCCATAACAACCGTGTGGCTTGAGGGTCGGCAGTGTTTAGAATATTCCTCACATGTTTTCTCAGGACACCCTGCAGCCTCTGACCCCGCCAATCCCCTGCCACCGCGTAGAGGTGGGGACGCCCTGACTTCTCCCGACTAGGGGTGGAGGCAGGGCGGCCCCAGGCTGGAGCTTTGGGCCAAGGTCTTTGTCACTCAGGTGCTCCTTTTTCTTTTTTTAATTGAATTTTTCTTCCGTGTACATGGGCACATGCATTTTAGGATGTGGAATCTGCACTCAGTCTGTGCGTTTCACACCCACCCACCAGAGGTCTAGTGCCCTCACTCCCCCGCGTTCCTCCTTCCTTCCCGCCACTGCCCACATCTGCTGTTCTTGTCTGCCCCTGAGCATGTGCTCGAGATGTGCCTGGTGGTGGTGTTTCTCTGTATTTCACTCTGAGTGAAGCCGTCTTCCTTTCGGGCTTATTTCACTTAGCGTGACCCCTGCAGCTCCACTCAGAGCGCACAGTTGCCTTCTCTTCTTGTTACAGCCGCGTAGAATCCCACTGATTCTACGCACTGCAGCTTCCCACACCCGTGAGAATGGCTTGCATGGAAAAGACTAGAAACCACATGCACCGGGAGGGTGTGGGGAAAGAGGAACCCTTCTCCACTGTGGGTGGCAATGTGAATCGGCGCCACCGCCTTAGAAACGAGTGTGGAGATTCCTCGGAGAAACAGACACGGATCCCTATTATTCGGTGCGGCCAATCCAGCTGCGGGCATAAACCCAGAAAACACAAAAGCTCTAATCAGAAAAAGTATCTGCACCCCCCACATTGACAGTAACACAGGTCACAGCAGCCAAGACCTGGAAACAACCTAAAGGCCCGTCCACAGATGAGTCAGCGGTTCCTGAAGCAGAACTTCCTGCGCCTGGCCCTTGTGGGCAGCGCTGCCTACTTTATGGGACTTTCTCTTCCCACCTCTGGGTTATGTAAACCACCCTTATCAGTCTCACCTGCAAGCACTTTCGCTTCAGCTCATGTTGTGATGTGCTGAGGCCGTTAATGATTAAAGTTATAGCAATTGGAAGTCTTCACTTCTAAAGGGAACTTCTTCATCTGCTGGAAATGTTATAAAGCAATTCTATCTAAAATGTAAGAAAAGGCAAACAAGGACTCCCGTGGTCGATGTTGTGTGAAAATCTTCAATTCATGACCAAAAGTATGATGTTTTATATACAAGTGTGTAATACTGAGAATAGTCCATGGTTGAGGAATAGTTGTTTTTTTTTTAATTTCACAAGTAATTCCTTTTTTGTATATATTATATATATATATATATATATATATTTTTTTTTTTTAAGGAAAGATACATTTAGGAATGAAGGTGAGTATGTAGGCAGGAAGAGAGAGGAGACAGAAGCATCTTTACTTATTTTTAGTTAGTTGTTCACACTGATTGCTTCCCCCCAGACTGGGGACCAGAGCCCAGGGGTGTGTGGCCTGTGCTCCCTCAGAGGCGACTGACCTAACCGCGGCTCCACCAGGGCACGCCCATATTTCACATTTCAGTAAAAGTTCTCTTTTTATATTTTTAAAGACGGAAGGGAGAGAAGGAAGACGCATCGTTATTTATTTCGGTTCTTTGCCCTGGCCACAGCTCTCGAACCTGGGCCCTTGGGCTTTACATGGCCCATACGCCAGCAACTCAGCTGCCTAAGCCACAAGGGCACCCCCGCAAAATTCTCTTTTTAAAGCAGTTCCACTGTGATTTGTTCTGGCTGGTATGATCACAGTGATTGCTGGTCCTTTTACATTTTGTCAAATAACTGCACAGTCCGGAACATGGCTAATAGCTGAGATGGTTTCAAAGAAAAATTCTTCCTCGCCACAGACCCACCTCCACGGACGGACTGCCCTGCCATGGTCCCTGAGACATTCAGAGCAGCTGCGTGAAGGTGGAGTCGCTGGCGTGGTGACCATCCTCAGAGTGACGCTCTTCTGAAGAAGAACCATGTCGTCTGGCGAGAACCAGGGAGGATGACGTCTGTAAACAATCGTGAGCCTCATTTGAGACCCAGGAGAGATGCCAAAATGTTCAATTCATCCAGCCGTTTAAGAAACAGAAATGCTTAAGTCATTTCAATCTCAGGAATCTGAAAGTGAGTGCACCCTGGTGGAGCAGCGGTTGGGTCTGCCGCCTTTGGCCGGCACGGTCCACATACTTCCCAAGGACCCGGGTGCATGTTCCGGTGTCAGCGGGGAGGCATGGAGACGGTGGCCTGCGGGCTCACAAACCATCTCCAGTCCCTCGGGTAGCCAAGGGGCTTTGAAGGTGCCGACAAAGGGAGGAAGAGTGGGGTCCCCAGTTCTGCCTTCCAGCTGCATGGAGTCTGTGTCCTCTGGTGGTGTTTGGTGACATCATCTGGAGGTGGGAGCCTCTTGGCTACCGGTGCTTGAGGAGTCAGCTGTTCTGAGAAAAGAGTAGAGAAACAAGCAAACAAGCGGAGTCGGTGTGAGAGGGAGGGTTTGTTTAACCTCAGGTGCCTTTGTGAGTGGTGCTGGGCCATCCCTATGACTGCACAACGCACCCTTAGCCACGGGGAGCTCCGCCCGCAGCACCCACGCCAAGCTGGCCTCAGCCAAGGTGCCTTGAGTCTTCTTTCTGTATCTGGAGTTGGGCTCTTCCTGGCAGAGGGAAGGTGGCACCTGGCACGCGTGTCTCTGCATGTCCCTAAGATCGGCAGTTCAGAGACCACACTTCTGCAAGTGTCTCAAAGATGGTTCCTTGAAAGTTCACTGGTCAATAAACTGGCAGGAGGTGGTCACTTTAGAACCTAGAATTGCTTACTTGTGCTTTTATCCATTTCCCTAATTAAATTGTCCTGCTTCATTTCACCTGATCAGACAGAAAGAATTGGTCTTCATCTTCCGGACCAGAAGCATTGAGAAAACAGGGGAGCGTAGAAGAATATGATATTTGGGGATAAATGTGAGAATTGCTTGATACTGAAGTGAGTACTTCTCGAATATTTAAATTTCATATCCCAAGACATCTTTAAAAAGGTGCCCTGGGGAACAGCACCGTCAGAAAGATTGCCCTACTTTTATCTTGGTCAAGAAAGACATGAGATGAAGGAAGCCTAAATCTAGCATCAGAAACAGAAAAGCCAAGAGTACCATAAAAAAGTGACAGAACAGATTATAAACAATCGGGTCCCCCAGGGTGGTGCTGATAGCCTGGTTCCAGCTTCTTAAAATCCCAGGTCACTGAAGTTGGACAATCCAGTAGCCCTTTCTGGAAACCACTGGAGGACACAGACGACCTTTCCAAGTGTCAAGTCTGCAATGAGGCCAAAGTCAGGCCCACTTTCTTCAGAATTCCAGCAGCCTTAGGTTCTACAGAAGTGGGAGCATCTTCCCCGTCTGAGTGCCCTTCTTTGCCGGAAAGTTCAGGTTGAAAGTAACACAGGGACTCACACTAACTGCCTTGGGTGGTCGGATGGATGGCCCGAATGCTCTGCTAAGTCTTATCCTCACAAGCGTCCCAAGCGCGCAATAGTCTCCTGGTTACCCTGTGGAAGCCGGGGCTGGGCGAGGTCATGTCACTTCCCCGCAGTCACAGAAGTTGATGGATTCCAGAGCTGGGATTTGAACCCAAGTACATCTGATGCCAGAGCTACTTTCCAAACCACTACTTTTCTCCTCTAAGCGTCAACCAAGGAATTTGGTTTTTGACCTGCATTTTCACTGTCGAGAAAAGTAATTTTCTAAAACTTCTCGTGTTATTTTAGACTCCAGACTTGAAGACTTGAGGAAATGTCCGTAGGCCCCATGGCCTGAGTCATGGTACATGCCTTGTTAAATGAAAAATATCTGAATCACTTAGCCATCAAGTAGAAAAAACACACGAGGAGCTTTCTGTGGGACTGAATGGTTGTGAAATCAAGTCGCAAGTTTGAGCAGGAGGGTATCTATGTACTGACGCTGGCAAGGTGAGCACATGCCGAATGTTATGTAAATAAAAGGCAAAGGGTGGACACCCCCGGGGACATAGATGGTTGATGATGAAACATTGTAGATCCTGAGTCTGCAGGACAGAGCAAAGAAGTCTTCTTATTGCCTCCCCACAATGGCACTTTCAAGGATGAAGGCAGTCTTCCTCCATCCCCATCCAACCACCAGACGCATCAGAAGAGGCATGCAACTCCTCGGCACGCACGTGCATTCTTGGCCTTGGGTAGCTGGAGTCTCATGGAGTTGCATACGGACTCTTCCGCTCCTGACAAATACCTCCTGATATCCAGATGCCTCCAATTCATGGGCCTGAACTTTGAGTCTCTAGATAGACATCATCTTATTGGTCGGTGGTTCCCCAAACCGGTTCCCCTCCAGTTGTCTAGAACTCTTTGATCGATACCAATTTGTAAGACCATCTCCATAATCTCATGGAGGTTTGCGGCAGGCGCTGGAAACCAGTATTCAAGCAATGCTTCCCAGCTACTTCTGGGGTTCGCTTGAATGTGGAACCACTGACATCCAGTCTCTGGTCTGAAGGACACGGAAGGCCATCCCCCACCCAAATGTCCTGCCTGTGATGACATAGTGGAGTTGGGTTCAATGCTGTCTTCTTCAAAATGGCTGTCCCGCAGGTTTTCACTGGTGGCTGGGCTGCGGAAGGGCTTGGTCCAAACCGACCAGCTCCCTCCCGTCCGTCCTGTGGAGGTCCCCGTCTCTGAGGGTGGTCACCACAATGGCTATCATTGCGACTGTCACTGAAACAAGGCATCTCTCAGAAGTGGGTCCCAGATGGGGAGGACACCGGGGTCCTCGTAAAATACTGAGAACTCTCTCTCTCTCTGTCCTTCTGTGTCTGATTTTAAGATCAGATCCAAGAAAGGGCTTCAGCATGGGTCTTCTGAAGTGAAGGTGACACACCTTGGTTACTGGACAATGAACACTCCAGAGGTAGCCACATGTGGACCATTTTCCTACTTCCTGCAGAATCAGAACGCTGTCCCTGCACAGGCCACTGGCCGTTCATGGGTGGATCGGTCAGCACACGAGGATGCAGATCTTCCTTCTCCCACAAGCAAGCAGCACGGCGGGGGACGGGGGCAGGGGAAGCAGCCGGAGGGCCAGCAATGACCACGGCCGCGGCTGTCATGGCTGGAGTCAGTAAGTGGGTACGAAGAACGGTCTGGGCAGGGGTTGGGGGACTATCTGGAGAAGACAAATTCCTGTTTTGTGTCTTTCTAGAAACAAAGACCCACTGTCTTCCAGACTGAGAACACACGTGGTTACAAAAACAGGTTGTAAAATGACATCCTAGACATTCAGCATTGTGAGTTCTATTAAATCTGTGTGTGCGTGTGTGTGTGCATGTGTATGTGTGTGTGTGTGTGCGTGTGTATGCGTGTGTATGTGTGTGTGTGTGTTTGAAAAACGGGGGCTCTGAGGAGCTAGGCAGGGATGTGTGTGTGAATGGGGTGTGTGCTTATGTGGAAAGGTTGTTTTCAGGGGTGGGTGAGCATGGAAGGTGTGTGTTCCTACGCTGGAGAAGGGTTCCTGCGGGTGCTGGGGGGGTGGGGGTGCCGGATGTGTGTATGGGATGTGGGCGTGTCGGGTTCTGGGAACTCTCCGTGGCTGAAACTGACTTCCCGCATAAAGGGAACACGCTGGGTTTCTAAGATCTGAGTGGACATTTGAGTAGCTGAGACTTGGAGATGCAGGGTGGAATTTCATCTTGCTACCTGAGACTCAGGTCTTCACGACTGCACCCTTCCACCTCAGAGGAGGAACGCAGCGCAGCGCTGACCTCTCTGTAGAGAATCTCACGATCACCTGTGAGAGAGTGGATCCCTGTTAAACTATCCAGTTTATCTTAAGTCCAAGCTGGTAGGGAAGAGCTTTTCTGACAATAACGTCTCTTTCTTGTAGGTGGGGAGGACAAGTGCCCTGAGGAGACTAGAAGGGGATGGGAGCAGCCATCTAAGTGATCTGCATTAAGTGAGGGTAATTCTCAGTCATTTTTCACTTGGGATTTCACATCTGAGGGAAGATCTGACTCAATTTATGTTCCTTAGCACCTGTTGACTGGTCGAAAGGTAATTTCTGGATTAAGACCTATGCGCTTCCTTGTCTCCATTGGCTTAATTTTTCATTAAAATATTTCATTGAAGGGACATTGCATCATAACATTATATTGGTTTGAGGTGTAGATCATGGTAAATCAACATCTGTATATACTACTGACAAGTCACTTCTATCCTTCACCATATAATCGACCCGTTTTACCTGATTTGCCCAGCCCTCCCTTTCTGGTAACGACGAATTTATTTTACAGACTTAAAATCTATTTTGGTTTGATTTGGTTCACGTGTTTATTTGGTTTCTCTATGAAGCACATATGAGTGGGATCATCTGATGTTAACTTTGAAGAGACTATAAAGACCCATTCATTAAGAATTATAGCAGGGTAGAAAGAAAGGAGAAAAGACAGAAGTGTGGAAACTTTGGCAGCTTGGAGGAAACACATTTTTAGGAGCAATATACTTATTGTTCAAGCAAGCAGAATAGCTTCGGAGTTTGGACGTGGCCTTGAATCTGTGGCTTTCCAACTTGGATGACATAGTTAACCTTTCTGAGTTTCATTTCTCCTCCTGTAAGCTGGGAACACCAACATGTGTGCTTCTTAAATCGTAAGGTACGTGGACATGGCTGGCGATCTGGGGAAACACAGACTGACCCAGCAGGTCTGGGGGGCGGTTTGAGACTCTGCGTTTTCGACAATCTCCCGTGATACTGATATCCTGGTCCGCGGAGCACCTCCTAAGTATGCGGACCCTACTCCAGAGCCTCCGGTGAGCGGGAAGTCAATGAAACGACACGTCATCAGCACCTGGTTCTGGGCCACCATGATGTAGACAGTAAATGGCAGTTGTCACCTTAATACTAAGTGATACATTAGGCAGTATAATTCAACAACTTGCATTCATTCTGCAGAGATTCCTGTGCCTAGGATTTTTGCATGTGTCATCCCAGTGTTGCAGGACTGCAGGACTTACAGACAGCAGCCCACCGGGCTCTCTCGGGGCTGTGTCAGCTATTGGTTTTAAATGCAACCTGGGGAAATATGTTTAATACTTTTTTTTTCAACATTCTTCCTAGACAGTGCCTTTCATTTTTGAAAGGTGTGCAAATGACTCCTGCAAACAGACTTAGCTCTTATTACTTTGACAACATTGGATCAGGCACCCTGAGGGGAAGGCATCAAGAGGTAACAGGAAACAAAGCCAGGGAACTGGTGGTGCTTTCTCCAAATGTCTGGAAGAAGTGAAAAGGCAGGAACAGGGCCCCAGTTCAAAATATGCTAAAGGTGGTTCTTCAGGCTGGAAAAAACGACCCCACTGGAAACGAGCAGTCCTTCAGGAAGGAGGAAATGGCACCAGAAATGTTAAATAAACGGGCAAATACAAAATATAAAAAGCGTGTGACTTTCTTACAAGATCAGTGACGATTTAAAGCAGCATTCATAGCACTGTAAGCTGTGATTTGTAACATCCGTAGAGGTCACTGGTGGTACCCAGATGGGGTGTGCAGACAGGTCACACTGTTGAAGGCCGTGTCATCGCTGACGCTGTCTGGGCTTGGACACATGAAGGGTGCAGCTGACTTCCCCTAGAGATGGAGGTTGTGAGGGCTTGCTCTTGGAACTTTGTTTATGCGCAAAGGCTATGTCAGGACTCTGTCCACCATCTCTTTCCCCAAAGATAAAAGTCTTCTTCTAGAGTCTTCTTGCTTCGATTTGCTCACTCTACGAATATTGACAAGGAACCACCCTTACCCATTTCCTTTCCTCCTGGAGTTTTCTCAGCCCGAGTACAGAGGTTTGTTCGCCCAGTTCTCTTTAGGGGCCCATCCCCAATGAATTAAGCACTTGGAGGTTCACATTAAAGCTCTGGGAAGATACAGTCATGCTCCATCCAAGTCATATTGGAGGCTCTTGACATATTGGAGAAAAGCAAAACAGGCTTTGGGGCCAAAATAATTAGCAATGAGAATCATGTCATGGAAATCCCCCAATTTTCACCCAGATGGAAAGAGTCAAGTTATATCATGCAAGAAAGCACATAGGTAGCTATGTGACAATGTCATGTTAAAAGCTAATTATGAAATGTATAGGTATGGTACCAAAGGAATTTGTCAAAATCAATGGAATATTTCATTAGCCAGCTTCACTTGACTCTAGATCAGATAGTTGTATTTATATTTCTCAAAATTGTTCTTAATAATAATACCAGCTAAGACCTACTGAATATTTACCCTCTGACAAACACTTCAAAATATTTCCTCATTTAATCTGTTTTTCCCACTTTCTTGTGGAGATACTCTCTTCCTGTAAAGTGAGTACATCTTCCTCAGATGTCTATTTTCCTAGACATTTCAACTAGGGAAAAAGGAAAGAAAAGATTCCTCTCTGCATAGGCAGAATTATAGGTCCTGAGAATAGAATAGAAAAGAAGTCTCCCTGCCCTCAGGAAGCTGACATTCCAAAGAGCTAGCTTCCAGGTAATAAGGTTAAAACTATCTAGTATTATAACCACGACATTAGAATAATAATGAGCGACTATTATTATTCCCATTTCGTAGAGGAGGACAGATGAACTCACTTGATCACAGCAGTAGCAAGTCACAGGGTAGATGCAAACTTAGGTCAGGCTTAAACACGGTCAGAAATGGCTTTTCTCATTGTCAAAAGGGAAATGATACAGTGTGACTGTGCAGTGGGGTGACTCAATGTCTAGCACACATTTCTAACTCCTTAAGAACTTATAATTCGTAGTAATAGCAAAATGGCACATAAACTTGACTATACTATGGTTTTCAGCTTGAAATGGAGTAACTTTTTTTAATGTTGAGAATTTTCCAAACGATCTCCCCCTATACCTGCACTTTGGAAGATTTAAGACACATTTTCTCCATAATATACTTTAATTTACCAACAGGGCTGAATTCTACTCACATATTCTCAAACATATATGGAAGCCAAATAGATGTTTGTGAAGACAACGGGTAATTGTGTCTCAGCTGATATTCATCTTAATCCTTCTATTTTTAATTAAAATTTTTTGAGAAGTGGACATGCAACATTGCATGAAAGTATGGTGTATAGTGTGTTACTTTGAGACACTTATATGTTGTCATCTGATGGCCATTAGTCTTAACCTTTCTGAGATGTAGGCATAGTTACCTCCAGTTTCATGAATGAGGAAACGAGGCACAGAGAGGTTAACTAACCTCCCAGAAGCCACACAGCCAGTGGGTGGTGGGGCGACGGCTTCCGTGTTAGCCGTGGACACCAAAGTTGTTATTTCTGTTATGTAGAATTGCTTTCTGTAGGACCCACAAAGCACGTCCTCCAGGATTTATGGACAGCTTCTTCCTCAGAAAACAAAGACTGCATTGACACTTATCTTTCTCTTTTCACTTGGGAATGAGGAAATAATCAATAATCAATTGCCTATTATTTTTGTATTGGGTACTGGCCAAGGTAAACAGCATTGTGTCATATGCTCTTAGGGAGACAAAGAAAAGGACACAGTGTCTGTTATCTCGAGGAGATTTTTATCTAATTAGAGGTACCCCAAGTGTAATAAGGATGATGATCTTCGTTACTGGAGAGCCCAATCTATACTTCGTAACGTTGCCAATAAACATTTTAGAGCCTTTACTACTTGCCAGGGACTTTCAATGCTTTGTCATGCTCAGAAAAATCCTACCGGGTGAGTATTTCTTTCATTACTACCTTGAGGTGAGTTTCCGGAGCCTCACAAAGATAAGTCAATCGGTGGTGAGTAGGCTGGGATTGGAACTCACCCCCTTTCTTTGCTAATCTTCTTAGTTCAATTATACCATTTCCTGAGTCAAAATTATAACTATTAAGTGGAACACAAAGTATAATAGAGGCATCTAAAATCACCTCTCTTCTTTGCAGTTTGCAAGAACCCAGGCATGCAATAACACAGCACTGCCATGGAGTAAAATCGACTGAGCTCTTCACTGTGATAAACTCTTTATATAACTTATTCCCACAGCCACTCCAGGAGATTGGCATGACCCATGAGGGCTGAGCGTTCCTGTGAAGGTAGTTCCAGCACTGTCCGTCTCGCAGATATGGAAAGTGAGCCCTCTAAGAGCCCAGCAGCAGAACACAGAAAGATCTAGAACTCACACCCAAGTTTCGCCAGAGTTTTAAAGCACAAAGCTCAATTCCCATTTGATAGGTTTGAAAGAGCTTTGTATGTTTCAGGCCAGAGAAACCAGCCGTTGCCCTGCTGAGGACGCCTCCACCCCGCCCTCGTCACACGGTCACACACACAGACTTTGTCATCTGTGGTCACTTGGTGTGAGAGCTGGAGTATAATTATCTACTCAAGACTTGGTAAGACTTCCCAGAACACAAGAGAGGGCCTGGGCCTGTCTCAGTAATGACAGTGGGCATTTATGAGGCCCTGCACGCTCTCTCATTAGGAATTCCCAACAGATCCCTGTCAGGATGACTCACAGAGGCTAAGTAATGAACTAGGATGAGGCTAAGTGAGGATAGTGTTTCTGGGACCAGGCTCAATGCAGTCATGCTGGATTTAGCTGCACCCCATCAAGGATGGATGAGTATTGAGGTCAGAGTCTCAAGGAACCCGTCTTGCTTTCCTCTGCATCCAGTATGAAGCTGTTGGGGACGCAGGCCCCTGGGTTCGAGATGTCAGTTTCCAGAAAACAGGCATTTCTTCGCTGTCCGTTATGAAACCAATGAGTGCTTAAACTTCCAAATAGCTACGGGCCTGTATAAAACAACCTGGAGATCAGTTCAGCAGATTGAAAGTTACTTCCCTTTCTTTGTGAGAGAAAGAACAAGGGAAGAGGAATAACTTAATTGCCATCGTAACAGTGGTCTAAGGTATCATTTGGTCAGCATTTGCTATGGACTGAGCAGCATGCCCGAAGCAAGGCTCACAGCGAGGCGCTAAGCGGACCTCCTGTGGGGCTGTTCCGTTACTCCCACGGGCACAGACAGCCCTGCACACACTCATCCCACAGCAACCCGCGCCCTTTGGAGATAATCTTGTTTTAAGGAATATTTCCCATAGGCTGAGATGTTCTTGGCTTAGGAAAAGGTGATGCCACGTAGTGTGAGGTGTATGGATGTCTGCATTGAAGTCCCAGGCTAGAATCAGAAGATCGACGTTTGCTTCCAGTGTGAGCCAGTGGTCATGTCTGGATAACCATCTATGACTCTCAACTTCTGTTTCATTTATTCGTTTGTTGCCACTGGGTTGAACAAAAGGAAAAAAGTCAAGCTTAGTGTCTGATTTTCCCTGACCTCTAGAAAGCTTTCATTGTTATATAGGTCACAAATGGTATGTAGAGAAAGTGCGTATCGCATTCAGTATATAATCTAGAGTCTCTGCAGGCATGTGCGCACTGCTGCCAGCAGATAAAAATGTGAAAATGGGTGTCTGTGCAAGGAGATAGAACACATTATATAGACATTGTATTGACATATAATACGAAATTATTATTTTTATTGACATTAGCCATGGCTAACACTCAGGCCAAATCCGAAAGGACAGTGTGCATACTCATGGGGAACTGCGAGAAGTTCTCAAGAATCCAAAAGTTCACAGGGAACTTGCCAGGGTAGTGTTTGCCAACAAGAGGGTGAAAATGTTCAGTTGCGTTCCTGAGCGGGCGGAATTCGCGTTGCTCACGAACTCCCGGCCTGGTGGCGATCGATCTGTGTTGGTCAGAATCACTTTAAAATAAAACGATCCAGATTCTTCCTGAGTTAGTAAAACGAATGCGCTCTTGCCAGCCAGGAAGACGAGGAATTGCGTGCGATGGGTGTTAGCTGTCACCAGCTCTCAGGACAATTCTGAACTGAGTGTGTGTGTGTGTGTATGTGCTTAGGGTGGACTCTGTAGGGTTGGATGGGGAGGTTGGGGGACTCGGTTCACAGCTGCACGTGCGTCCCCCTTGGCACAGGAAATCTGGGTCCAAGAAAACCCAGCGGGCTGCGGACCTGGGAGCCAGGCTGCAGCGCCCAGCGGAGCTGTCCCGGCGTCTGTCAGAACCGCCCCACGAGGCCACTGCCGCCCCGACGGCTGCAGGCTTTCTGAGCACTGATTCAGGAAATCTTCCCGACAGCCCGAGAGGGAGCCGCCGGCCGGGAAATCTACAGACCCGGCCGGCCCGCGCGCTCAGGTGAAGCCCGCTCAGGTGAAACCCCCACGTCGGAGCGTTCCCGAGCGCCACCCACCCTGCCCGCCTCGGGAAGGGCGCAGGGCCCGCTTCCCTCGGAAGGAGCTCCGTCCGGGCCGGCAAAGACTGGCTCCTTCAGGCGCGGGCCCGGGCCCCGGCAGGCGCCGGCAGCCTTCCCGGGCCGCCCTCGGAGACCTCGCCCGGCCCGCGGCGCGATTGTGCAAGCGCGGGGCTGGGGCTGGGGCTGCGCGCGGCAGCCACCGCCCGCTCCTGCCCGCCCGCCGGGGAGGGCACCGCACACCCGGTGAACTCCCGGAGCGGCGGGCTCCCTGGGAGTTGTCTCCGGGGTGGAGTCCTGGGCGCTCCCGCCCGGAGAGCCGAGCACCGGTCACCCGAGGCCCTGGCGCCCTCGCTCAACCCGCTGACTCCATCCTATTTCCACCCCTCCCGGCCCCGCGCCCCTCTCCGCCCGCTCAGCGTGCTCATTGGCCGCCTGGCCTGCCCGGTCTCCATAAATACAGGGTCCCCGGGCATGGAGCCTGGAGAGGGACAGGAGGAAGCTGCAGCGCCAGCGGCGTCCAGTCCACGCTCGCGACACCTTCACCTCGCGGCTCCACACCCGGAGTCAGGCTCGCAGACCTACAGCGGGACCCACATCCCTTCCTTTCCGCTTCCCAGGGACACCAGCTCCGGGCGCACGCTGCTAGGGCGCGTGCAGCATCCTCGCCGGGGTCCTTTCTGCTCCCCGTCCCTCCTGCGCCCGCCGCCCCATCACACCTGCAGGCCCTCTGCCTTCCTGCCCCGGCCCGTCAGGTCCCCATCCACCCGCGCCTCTTTAGCAGCATCGTCCCTCCCAGTCCCCGCGCATCCCCACGCGCCCGGTCTCCCCGCTGCCATGAGCTCCCCCATCAGCAAGAGCAGCCGCCTTGCCGCCTTCCTCCGGCAGCTGCGCAGCCTCGGGCAGCCCCCCCGGCCCGTGACCTCGGCCGCCAGCGCGCCCCGCCGGCCGCGGGAGGTGCCCCTCTGCCCGGTGGTGGAACGTGGCGAGGCGCAGAACGCGGCCGCCCTGCCGGGACCCACCAACTGGCCCCTGCTGGGCAGCCTGCTGGAGGTTCTCTGGAAAGGGGGGCTCAAGAAACAGCACGACACCCTGGTAAATGCCGCGTCGCGTCCCGCTTCCCTCTCCCCTGCCTGCCCAGCCCTGCAAGCCCTCCCCGGGGCGCACGGGGGCCGGGGGCCGGGGGCCGGGGGCCGGGGGCCGGGTGGCCGCGGTCCCCGCAGGAAGGGCCGGACGCAGGAGCCCTCCTGCGCCTGCAGAGGATGCGCTGACCGCGCTCCGCCCCGCCGCGCAGGCCGAGTACCACGAGAAGTACGGCAAGATTTTCCGCATGAAGTTGGGCTCCTTCGACTCGGTGCACCTGGGCTCGCCGTGCCTGCTGGAAGCGCTGTACCGCACCGAGAGCGCGCACCCGCAGCGGCTGGAGATCAAACCCTGGAAGGCCTATCGCGACTATCGCGAGGAGGGCTACGGGCTGCTGATCCTGTGAGTCCGCGGCTGCACCGGCTTGAAGCGGGGAAGGGGCTGGAGTTAGGGTTCCCGGGTTGGGCCCTTCCCGGTGCGGTCTGCGTAACCTGCATGGCCCACAGTGGATTGCGGGAAACGGTTCGCCCCACACCTGTTTCCTCCCTGGCACCCGGGCAAGGCTGTACCTTTCCGCCAAGGAAAGGCCAGTACAAATAGAGGTGTTCGGACTTTTGGGCGGGATGAGCTTCTGAAGTCAGTGTGCCAGGCAAACGAGTTAAGCCAGCAGAAGCACCCCTTCAGTCTCGCCGTAGCCCGCCTTTGTGCGTGCAAACGCGCAGCATCATTCGTGTTGCTTTGGAAGGTGACCTCCTTTCTGCGTGGAGTGGGGCGCTTATGACTTCCATCTTCTTGGGACCTGGGAAGGGTGGGGTGAGGAGGGGTGCCAGGCTTGCATTTTACATAAATGGTCTGTTGTGATGGGATTCCTTTGCTTTTTCATTTATAGCATTAAACAAGTGAAGGCTTTAAAAAACCCCAACAAACGGTACTACCTCTGAGTTGTATTCATGGGGATATAATTCCTGCAATTAAAATCCGAACTGATGTCTGGTGCATCACAGGCTGTGTGGTCAGACCCCCGGCAAGCACAAAGGGTACATGAGGGCAGAGGCATTTTGCAAGCCCGGTGACTTGTGTTGTTGGAGGGAATGGCAAGAGTGGAAATCGGAGGTGTTTGGGGAATGTAACTTTCACCCCAAGTCGAGGAGAGACTAGAACCCTGGTGCCCACACTTGCTGGGCATCCACTCTCTGGTGCAGTGTCTGACTCTGAGGAGAGTGCTTCCCACCTCGCTGTCCGCCCAGCCCCACACCTTCCAGTGGTCTCTGGTTTCCTGGCGCCGTTCCCAGTGTGCATCGGATCCGCTGCTTCACACGGTTTCAGAGCAAGTGGCGTCTTGCTCCTCCCTCCTCCTCCTCCAGTGCGCTCTGACGGTGGTAATCCTGCTTCTCTCCCAGGGAAGGCGAAGACTGGCAGCGGGTCCGGAGTGCCTTTCAAAAGAAACTGATGAAACCAGTGGAAGTTAGGAAGCTGGACAACAAGATCAACGAGGTTTGCAGACTGGGGCCCACTTTCCTGAGTCTCTTGGGGGAAGAAGCGGGGTGTGGAGCTTCAAGTCACAGTGACAAAGTGCAGAGGGAAAAACAGGCAATTCTGATGATGGGGGGTGGGGGGGAGGTTTCCTTTCTCCTCATTCTCCCCATGTCCTCCAATCCTGTATTTCTCCCTCCTGCATCCTCTTTCGAATTAATGTCACAGTGAGAGAACGGTGACAAGAACAGACTTTGGTAGCTGAGCCTTAGCCTTCTACCTCCTCACCATGTAACCGGAATATACTCACTTTTCTGTTTTTTAAGAGAGGAAGTAAGGGAGAGGAAGAAGAAGCGAAGGAAGGAATGAAGGAGAGAGAGAAGCACTTTTTTCTGTTTCATTTATTTATTTGGGTTATTCCTCCCAGTCCCAGGTCTTGAATCCATTCCCTGAGTTTTCCACGGTGTGTGCCCCAGCTGCTGGCTTAGCGCCTCGGCCACCAGGTCATGCCTGTTTATTTAAGTCTCAGTTTGTCAATCTATAAAATGGGAATAACAATCCCCATGTCACAGGTTCGCTGTGAGGATTAAATGAGATCATGCAGATAAAGTTTGTTAGTGACATTTGAGTTGTGTTTTGCAGGATGAGTAGGAGTCTGCCAGTCAGAGAAGGAAACAGGCATTCAGGTCAAGAGACAAGCCTACTAAAAAAATGGAGACATGAGATGACATGGTGTATTCAGAGCATAGTAGACTGACTGCAGCTGAATGAGGCTTTCTCTGAAATAATGCTGGAAGGACCATTCGTAGTCAAGTTTTTGAGATATTTAGACTTTATCCTTTAGTGAATTGGGGGTCAAAGAGGGAGGGATTTAAGTGGACAGTAATGTCTTCTATGCCTGTTCACTCTGGGTATTTATTTTGGTCTGAACTTGGACCCACGTCAGATCACACAGGTGAAAGATTGCAGAGACAGGCAATTAGTATACTTGGAGAAGGCAGGCCTGGAGTAATTTCAGCAAACAGAGCAGTTCATTCCCTTTTTAAAGGGAACAGCCCCTCTGGCTCCAGCAAATGACTGCCACAGGAGAGGGCAGACTCAGTGTCACCAGACTGTGAAATTATTATGATGTTCTGACAAATACTGGAAAATGCAGGTGTTCATATGAAGTCTCTGGATTTTCATAACAAATTCCAAGTACATTTTCATGTACCCTGTGAGCAAACCGAACCTGCACATGAGTCACAGATAGCTTATTTCAGGTCCCAGCCTGGCCACTTTGCAGCTGTGTCCAAGGGCGGCTACAGCTGTAGCTTCTCTCCAAGCCTCAGTTCTCTCACCTGTTACCTAGGAAATGGGAGAATGCCAACCCATCCTGTCCCACCGGGCTGTTGTGTGGTTGTGGGGACCAGCTGAGATAATTTACTTTGTACACCTGTTTTGAGTACTACACCGGCCTCCTTGCCTGCGAGGCATTAGTCCTCCAGAACCCTGGTTTGGGAAACTGGCTTCTAGAGGCCTTAGGTAATGGATCCAAGATCACACAGCTATTCAGTGAGGGAGTTGTGCCCAGAATTTGAGGATCCCTTGGCTTCATGTTCAACACACTTAGCACAGTCCCGACCAGAAAGGAGACGCTTGCTTGCCAGATAGGGAAGCAGAGGACCAATGAGAGTTCCAGCATCAGTCCCTGAGAGATGCCCAGGGGGACAACTGGCCACCTCCTCCCCTTCTCGGTTCATCCCCCATTCCCCTTAGAAGAAATGTTTTCCTTTCTTTAGTTTAGACCAAAGCGTGCCCTGGTGGCCTAGTGGATAAGACCACCAAAAGTGTCCACGTGTATCCCAAGCACCCAAGTTAGAGACCCAGGGAGCAAATAAGATGAACAACTAAATAAAATAAATGTTTCTTCCTCCTCTCCCTTCCTGCCTGCTCGCCTTCATTTCTGCACCTTGCTTTTAAAAACATATTTGAGAATTTAGATCAAAAACTGCAACTTAAGCTGCAGGAAGAGCTGAGGCAAGCACCCAGGTATGGGTGTTAGGGCAAGAGATGAGCCCCCGAGGAGCCAGAGTTGCTTCGGAATGATGGGGTTATGCGCTGTGACTCTGCCGTGGAACAAAACCTGAAGAAGGCTCACAGAGCTTCACCCTTTGCTTTCCTTCAGCGGCTGACCTGTGTCTTGTGGTGTGTTTCTTCTAAGGTCTTGGCTGATTTTATGGGCAGAATCGATGAACTTTGTGATGACAGAGGCCGCATTGGAGACTTATACAGTGAACTGAACAAATGGTCGTTTGAGAGTAAGTTGTCTTCTGAGTCTCACCCAATCTTGCAAGTGACTTTAAGGATATACATGTGGCTCGGTTGGCATTGCTTCTGTCACCTCCTGCTTCTAAAGGAAAAATGATGCTGTGGAATATGGTTTAGAGGCTTTTAGGAATCTGCCTAGATTTATGAATAAGAAAGCAGTATCTTCAATGCCTTTTGTTCAGCAGTGCTCACCTGTTCATCGTTTCTGAAATTTCAGAATCTATGTGCAGCTTGACATGATCCCCAGAGCTCCCTGCTGCGCAGTGTCCAGTGACCTAACGTTTCATAAGTCGTTTTTACTGAGTTTATCTTGAAGGAAAACGAGCAGCACTCCATATATTCGAAGTCAGAAGCAATGTCATAAATAGGAAAGTCCTATAAAGAGAAGTAACTAGTACCTTTTAAAATGGTTATTCCTGTACCTCTGATAACCATTTTGCATGGACCCAAGGACATGTATGTGCTTGCGTATATATGCGTATATGTGTGTATGTATGTATGTATTTGCTTTGTGGACATAAATACAGGAAACCCTTGAAAAGCTGAGCAGGAGCGGGTGGAGTTTGAACATATGGATGTAGTTGGAAAAGCTATGGAGTCACAGTGACTAAGCTTATCTGTCACCACCGTGATGACCTTAGACCAGTCACGTGTCCTCCAGTTCGACCAGCATCCTTTCGGCAGCAGCGGAGAGCTAATCTCTGCCTCTCCAAAGATGGTTGCAGAGAAACTGGCTCATGAAAGAAAATGTCTTTGTGGAAGGAACCTTTCAGGACAGTGGGGGACATTTTCAATGGGAACATAGTGGAGGGGATTGCGGAATGGTGCCCAGTGTGCTTGGGGACATGAAGCAGAGGATGGGTGTGTCAGAGAAGGCTTGTTCTTTGGAGATTACTGCTCGGCACTTAATGCACTTAATGCGCTGCTGAAATGCTTCTCAGAAGGGTCCACACACACAGACACACGTGTGCGCTCACTTCTGTGTCCTCGCGCAGAGGTGTGACCACATGTTCGTGACAGCTACACAATACACAGGGAGCCATATCTGTTGTGCTCTTTACCACTTTTCCGCGGGGAATCTGAAATAGGTCATTCAGAAGAAAATGTTGGACCTGGAAGAAAGAGGGTGTCTTAGTAAAATGGTGAGATGGAGAACGTTCCAGGCAGGTAGCATGTGTCCTTTCACAGTGGCCCCTTCTGATCCCCCCTCGACTGGCTTCTCACTGGTCCTGTAGGGCAGCAGAATCAGTAAATGACCTCGCGGCACAGCTGAGTTAACGCACAGCGATGAGCTGACCGATGGGTCACTGGCACTGGTTCCTGTGTGTCTGGAGCCACGAAGGACCAGGAGCTTCTGCAGGTCCTTGCGCCGGGAATACTCTGGAGAGGAGCGCGGCCCTGCGCCTTTCCCTCATGCTCAGCCTCTGCCACGCTCTTGGTCTCCCGCTGTTTTCTTGGAAAAGATCACAGTTTTACACAGAAAAAAATGAGCCTTCCGTAGCTGGCTTGCCGTCGACGCCGGTGTGGCCGCCATGTGTGACAGTGTGGGTTATTTCAAACGACAGGTATCTGCCTGGTGCTCTATGAGAAGAGATTTGGGCTTCTTCAGAAGGACGTGGGGGATGAAGCATCGAACTTCATCTTGGCCATCAAAACGGTAAGTGTCCCTTGAGGACAGCGGTTTTCCCGACCAGTCTCCTACAGAGCTTAACGGACCGGCATTGCAGCGTTTTCCCAAAACGAGCACTCACCCCTGTTTTTGTTTTCATTTTTTAGCATGTTTATTGATTTTATGTCATTGTTCAATTTGATGGCTCCGCCTGGCCCGGGACGTGAACCCAGGTCCCTGGGGTGTGTCTGGACTGTGTCTGGCCAGAGGTGGCGGCCCCAACCACTCCTCCACCGGGGCGCTCCGCACACTCATGTTTTATTAAAATAGTTCCACGCTCACCTTCGTGCGCCGTGTTTTCATGTACACATCAGCACTGGCAACAGAAAAGCACATCGAATCATGATTTGTTCTGGGAAAGTTAAAGCAGACATTTCAGCTAAAGGCCAGTTGATTAAATACACTCTTTTTCAAGAGTCTGAGATTCAGATTTTCAGTGTTTGAAGAGTTGATGATGCATGTGGATGTGGGAGAAGCCAGGAAACTGGTTTAGGGATGGCTTAAGTTTGGAAACTGAAGTGAATATGAAGTTACCGTGTTCCTTCCTTGTAATTGTTTGCCTTTAGGCCACGGTCCATTTCTTTATTAAGCATGTCCAGGGGGACTCCATCCCGAAGCGGATTTCTGAGTCGCTGGGCAGGGACGGGCACCGCGGCAGGACGGGGCCCTGAATTGGGCCTGTGGGAGCGTGGGGCGCCGGCCTTTCCGAGTGACAGCTGGCTTTGGAAGGAAAGACAGGACAAAAGGCGTTTGTGACCCCACAGATGATGAGCATGTTCGGGAGGATGATGGTCACCCCGGTCGAGCTGCACAGGAGCCTCAACACCAAGGTCTGGCAGATGCACACACAGGCCTGGGACACCATCTTCCAGTCAGGTACTAGGGCCTCCCCCGGCCCCCGCAGCTCTCCCATGTGCGCCCACCTCCTGCCCCCCACCTTGACCTTGTCTTTGATGGAGCTGCTTGTTTTAATGGCTCAGGCTTTGCAAACCCAGGAGTCAGGGGCTGGCTGGCTGGTGTAGACAAATTCCAAGGGCAGGTAGGAGGCGCTTTCTGCAGTCTTGTCGCTAAAACAGACTTTCAGTAGCAACGCTTAGACCTTTGAAAGAGCATCGACCTCAGCGCAGCTTGGCAAAGCGGGGGCTCCAAACCAGGCAGGAACTCCGGAGGCGCTGCAGCTGTGCGTCGTAGTCACCGTTATCGCCGTCGTCACTGCTGGCAGCGTTCAGAGGGTGGCTTCGGTGATGGATTGGAGCGAGGGGGACACAGCTTTATGCATATTAGACAAGGTCACCTGCCGTTACTTCAGTCTTCAGTTACGATCAGTCTTACGATCAGGCGCACGTGCGTGTTACGATGTTGCAGGAGGGGAGTCTCCTCTCCGCTCCTTCCAAGATTTGGGAACCAAATCCCACTCTGCCACTAGCGGAGGCCCTGTCACCTAGACACCTGGATCTGGTTCCAAGTTCTGCCTCTCAGAGGGGACCCCCGTCCCACCTCTGTCTCCTGCTGGTCCCTTCTAAGCTCCGAGGTCTTACTCCAGCAAGTGTGACTTGAAGATCCAGCATCCCCAGGAGTTCGATAGACAGGCCCATCCCAGGTCCCCTAGTCTGAACCTGCATCTTAGGAAGATGGGTGTAGGTCAGTCCCTGCTGCCAGCAGCAGGTGACATCGCTCATCTGCCGGGGCCGGTGTCCCCGAGAAGACCCTGCAGGTGTGGCAGGGAGGGTCTTTTTGGCTTGTCCTCATCCTAATTTCCAGCTAAGGGCCTCTCCTTTTTCTCTTCTCCAATAGTCAAAGCCTGTGTCGACAGTCGCTTAGAGAAGCACTCTGAGCAGCCCGGCAGGGATTTCCTCTGTGATATCTATCACCACGAGCAGCTTTCAAAGAAGGAGCTTTACGCCGCTGTCACTGAGCTGCAGCTGGCGGCTGTCGAAACGGTAAGTGTCGACCTGCTTTTCACTGGCCGAATGAACAGTCTGCAGAGTCTCTTGCCCAAGGGGTTTTAAATAGTCCTTCCCATCTCATCCTTCCCCAAGGACTGAGCGTGAGGGAGCCTCGGCGTGGGGCTTTGTGCAGATGGTGACAGAGGAACGCGTTGGGTGCTCCAGCGAGGGAAATCGGACTGAGATTCAGGGTCGAGTCTAGGGTGACATCCAGAGTAGGGTCCAGAGCAGCCTCGAAGTGCCCTGACAGACCTGCAGGCTGCAGCTGGAACCCAGAAGCAGTGACAGTCCATCCCCCAGCAGAAAGGATAATCTAGATTTTTAAAAATTGGGCACTTGTCAGGCGGTTGTTCACGTTACTCCAGCATTTAACGGCGGTTATGACTCGTGTCAAGACGCCGGAGTACTCCGCCAGTCCGGTCATATGTTTTCTGCTTCAGATGGCAAATATCATGCACTCGTCAGGAAGACGAGTTCAATTTAAATGACGCAGCTCACCTAGAATCCCGGAATTCTGCCCCTTCCCCAGGTCGGGGATTTGAGCTGCTCCTCGGAACCGACGCTGCAAACACACGCTCTGCCAGCGTCCGTGGGTTTAATTGTCTTTGATTCCTTCCCTGCGTGACCACTGTGGCGAACTGCATTACACGCCCTCACATGGCCAGCGTTTCCTGCGTCTTCCAGTCTCTGCGCAGGACGCGTACCACTTCCTTTCTCCTTTCCTTAGTGCTCCTTGTCTACACCAGGGAATAGCAAGGTGGTAATCTCTCCTTATGCTCCAGACGGCTGTCAAAAACGGGAATTCATTTTAGCCAACTTTCTTCTTGAACCACTCACCCCCAGCGGTTCCTTAGAATGGTGAGGATAAAGCTTCTCCCATTGTTCTGGGGTTTTCCAACCGAATGTGAGCTCCCTGCGTGTGTTGACTGGCTGCATTCCTGTTGTATTCCCAGGTTACTGAGCAGTGCTTGGCATTCAGTAGGTGCCCAGTGATTCCTTGTTCAGTGCATGAAAAGAGTTCAGGAGCTATACCAGGCATTGCTCTGAGGGCATGAGATCCACCATGAACCAGATCCCTCATGGGATGTAAGTGAGGCGACAGACAGATCGTGTAAATAAGCATGTAAAACGAGCTCTCAGAGAGTGGAGTGGGACAAGGAGGAAACTACCAGGGTGATGTACAAGAGGGGGAGGCGGGGCGCTTCTCTGAGGAAGTGACACTAGAGCTGACGCCAATGATGAGAACGCCAGCCTGGAGCAGAACAGGTGAGAGCACATTCCACATAGAGGAAACCTCATGTGCAAAGGCCCTGGGGCAGAAAGAAGGATGGCCCTGGAGAGCTAGCAACTGTAGTCAGAGATGAGATTGGAGAAGTGGATGGGCCGTATTCACCAGGAAACTTAATCAGGATTTTGTTACACCTGTAATGGAAAACCCTCGGAGCATCATAAGGACAGGGCCAACCTGATCAAATTTGTATTTTGGAAAGTAGACTTTGGCTGGTGGGTGGAGAAGGGATGGAGCAGGTAGAGTGTGGATGCATGAAGACCAGCCAGGAGATGGCTCCCCTCCAGGAGGTCAGGCAGGGGGAGTCTGTGCTGGAGCCACTTCCCCAGCTACCCCCGCAGTTTTCCCAGTGGGCCGGGCTGCCGGACAGCCTCTGGGGAAGGCAGCAGTTATCTGCCTTTTGGAAACTCTGTTTGCTCCTTGGAGTCAGACCCCACTGTTATGGTTAAATGTTGCTTCTTTAGTCCTGGCTTGTATGAAATGGGAAAGTGTGTCTGGTGTGTTGGCTGCACCCTCTTCCTGTTTGGTCAATGGGACTCTGGCCACACACTGTTCCCAGAGGATTTGCAGCTAAAGCGGCGAGTCCTCTGACATGAGGAAGCCCACCCTGGAAGCATATCTTCCAAAAATAATAAATACCAGCGGCTCCTCAGCATCTTGCATTTGCTCATTTGTGTAAGTGACGTGACCCTTAGCGAAAACATCTTCATGTCTGCAGAGCAAGGAGGGGATGACCCTTTTGGAAATGCTGATTGGTTTTAAAAGGGGCTTGAAAAATACATCTAACTACTAGCGGTGAATATTCTGGAGCTAAAAACGGCTGGCTGTTTGCACCAATATTTTCTTTGCTTCTCATTGCTTTGGAAAGGAAGTATAGGGCACCACTTAAAAGCCATGAGCCTTTGTCGAGAGCTGTGACGGGTTGCGGAGTGCTCCATCCACGCTGGAGTTTCTTTTTCGGTGCTGGCTTCCCCTGGTTTTTTACACGTAGCTGGAACCCTAACTGTAGATAATGCCTTTCTATTTACTTTTGTGGTAACTTTTTTAGGGGGTGGCAAAAAATATGTTCTTTCAAATTCCAGAAATGTATTTTCTTGTGTATTTCTGTAAAGTAAAAACAAAACAAGGACACCCCCCCCCCCCCGCCTTCTTCTTAGTCAGGCTCCTGGGATCTCCATTTGTCTCTCCCCACTCAGTTTGTGTATGAAGACATTAAAAAAGTTTTCAGTTAAACTTTGAACAAATAGAGCTGGATCTCTCTCGTAGTATCGCTGTTTCCAGCAATGCACTGGCGTGAAACATTATCACCGCCAGAAGGTGACACTGATACAAATCACCCACATTTTCTTTGTGTGGTATCCATCCATTTGACTGGCCTCTTCTGCGTTCACATAATTCTTGTATCAATCTATATTTAAGTGCCCTAATGCAGATGATTATTCTTCTCAAGCTCTCCTTAACTGATGTCTATAACAGAGATTTTCGTCCACAGTGTATGTGTTGTTTTCTTGTGTGTATTGTTTGCACAGCAATTAAAGACACGTGAGCACGTCCCTGACACACCAGAAGACACAGTGCTAGACTTCACCTGAGTTCTGGTTAGACTGGCTTGAAGGCAGCTTATTTGCAGAAACTCAACTTTGTGTCCATTTGCCTTTCAGACAGCAAACAGCTTAATGTGGATTCTCTACAATTTATCTCGTAATCCTCACGTGCAGCAAAAACTTCTTCAGGAAATTCAGAGTGTCTTGCCTGGAAATCGGATGCCATGTGCAGAGGACTTAAGAAGCATGCCATATTTAAAAGCCTGTCTGAAAGAATCTATGAGGTAAGAATGCATGCCTCAGTGACGATGAATATTTGAAAACTGTTCTCTTAAATATGTAAAAAGGGAGTTCTCATAGAGAAGTGAGTTATAAACATTTATCAAACTGCAAAAAGAAAAAAAGAAAAAGTTGGGATCACATTCTTCTTCTATTACTCACTTCCTAAATCATTAGGACAAAAGCTATGAAATCTTGGAAAGTTGGAGGCCTCCCCTTTAAATCAGTAGTAATCACACTCTCATGAGGGCCATAAGCACTCATTTAGACAGGGGCGTGATGGCAGGATAGGAGATGAAAGCCCACACAGGAACCATATTATTATACGATTAGACAGAGAGACATCTCTATTTTTGAGCCTGTGGTATAAAATGTTCTTGGAAAATTCCTTACCTCCCTTCTAGAAAGCATCGCTCATGACATCTTAAGATCTGATGGAACAAAATTTTAACTTCATGGATGATAGACAGGAGGAAACTAGAATATACATCAAGCTTAAGGCTGAAGCAAGAAACACAAACACACTGGTCTATAATAAAATAGGGGAAAACCCCTATGAGCAGTTACTAAGCAGCCTTGCGCTGGGGGTTTAACCAAAGCAACAGGACAGGCATTACAAATAAAGGAGCATACTGGGAAAACAGGGAGATCCTGACAAGTTTTTTATGGAAGTAATACTGGTTTATAGTATCCCATAGGTCTCAGGGGTAAACCTAATTTGACATCTGCGTGTTCTACATTCGGTTTTCCAACGAAGATCTAGTTTCCATCTATACCACTTGACATCTGCCTACCCTCTTCCCTCTGGTAACCACCATTTTGTTCTCATAGTCTAAGAGTGTGTGGGTTTTTTTATTTCTTTACCTTCCGCAGGAGTGAAATCACGCCGTATTTGTCTTTCTCTGTCTGACTCATTTCACTCAGCTTAATACCCCTGAGGTCCTGTCACAAATGGCAAGATTTCACCATTTTTATAATAGTATTTCCTTGTGGATAAATGTTACATCTTTTTTCTCCATTCATCCTTGACGGGAATTTAGGTTGTTTTCAAATCTTGGCTATTGCTCATAACGCGGCTACGTACATAAAGGGGTGTTTACCTTTTCAAGTTAGCATTTTCATATTCTTTGAATAAGTGCCTGAACATAGAATAACTGGAGGCACACCCTGGTGGAGTAGCGGTTTGATCAGCCGCCTGCAGCCGGTGCAGTCCACTTGCATCCCAAGGTCCCAGGTTCACATCCCAGGGCCGAGGGAACAACCGAGATGAACAACTAATAAAATAAATAAAGTGTTTCTTCCTCCTCTCTTCCTGCCTGTCTCTGCTCACCTTCATTCCTGCCTGCACCTTCCTTTTTTAAGAAAAAGCCTGCATCACAGGACATTTCTTCTTATCTTCTGCGGCATCTCTTTCCTGTTTCCCACAGTGACTGCGCCAGATTCCATCCCATCGGCATGCATGCGGGCTCCTTTGTCTCCACACTTTCCACCCACACTGTTTCTTGACCACAGACCTCCTCTCTGTGTCCTGCTCCCCCTCCAGCATGCACGTAAACAGGAGTCACGTATCAGACCAGAAGCTGCGTTCTCCTCAGGACTGGCGCTCTCCCTGGGTCACGTCCGTCCTAACCTCTTGGATTTTGTGCTTCCAGGCTCACTCCCAGCGTGCCGTTTACATCTCGGACTCTCGACAAAGCCACGGTGCTGGGCGAATATGCTTTACCCAAAGGAGTAAGTCACACGTGAACAGCCTTCCCCTGACAGCTCCGAAAGATGTAGTTCCCTGCTCATCGGACGGCCCCCAAAAATGTTGACTGGGGGGGCATTCACTTTGCTCCAAGTCTGGTTGTAGCCCTCGACATAATGCATAGATTAGCATTAGGGAGCGTGGCCCCGGAGACAGACCGGGATTCGAGTAGAGCCGGGGGTGAGTTCCATGACCCTGGTGAGCCTCCGTTTGCTCATCTGTACAATGGGGACCAAGACTCTACCACGTGGGGCTGTGGGAGGTGACAGGGAATGGAATGTTCTCCACCTCCTTACTCTCTGGCGCCTCTGATGTACTTGCTGCGCGTTGGTGAAGGTCACTGTTCCCAGCCTGAAGGGCTCCCTTATGTATTTGTCAGGTGGTCACGTTTGCAATGGTTGCACTTCAGTTTCTCCTGGTGATTTTCATGCCGTGTGTTTCTGTGTGTGTTTAGACCGTGTTGATGCTCAACACCCAGGTTTTGGGGTCCAGGGAAGAAAATTTCGAAGATTCCAGTCAGTTTAAGCCCGAACGCTGGCTCCAAGCGAAGCAAAAGATTCATCCCTTTGCGCACCTTCCGTTCGGCGTTGGGAAAAGGATGTGCATCGGTCGCCGGTTAGCTGAGCTCCAACTGCACCTGGCTCTGTGCTGGGTAAGACCCCGGGGGGCGGCCGGCGTGGCGTCCTGTGCGGCTCCCCACGACCGGGGCAGCGGGTGACGTCCGCCCCGTGGTGCGCGTGTGTTCCAGATGGTCCGCAAGTACGACATCGTGGCCACGGACCAGGAGCCTGTGGAGATTCTGCACTCGGGCATCCTGGTGCCCAGCCGCGAGCTGCCCGTCGCTTTCTGCCAGCGGTGAGGCAGGTGAGCATCGGGGTACCGGGCTCAGGTGAGCGAGCGCAGACATCAGCTGGGCCCTGGTTTAATCCCTGTCACCCCGCAGTTCTCCAGCGACCTTGAACAGTTCCTTGGCCTTGCTGCTTCCCTGTTGTTTCCACTTGCGAACTGGGGATTAAAGAGTGTCTGTGCAGAAAGTGGGTCAGCACAGGGCCCCGTAAGTGCAGGCTGTTGTCGCCTTGTTTGCAGCTGGAATCTCAGGGGAGGACAGACTCTTTCCTGGAAAGGGTCGGTTGGCAAATCTGTTAGACTTTTCCTCCGCATCACTGCCTCGCTGCATGAAGGTTCGGTCACGTATAGCTATGGCCGTGGTATTTGTTTTCTGCTGCTGCCATAGCCACTTACTAGGACCCGCTGAGTTCAGCAACACATTTCTCTTCCGAGGCTTACAGTCCTAGAAGGCAAAAATGCAACGCAGCTCTTACAGGGCTGAGCTCAGAGTGTGGACGGGGCTGCGTGCCCCTCGGGAGACTCCAGGGGAGAATCTATTCCCATGCTCGTTTAGTCATCGGCAGAATTTAGTTCCTGATGGCTGTTGGACTGAGGTCTCATGTCCTTGCCGTCTTCTGAAAGCTGTTCCCAACTTGTAATAGGCGCCACAGTCCTTGTTCCTGACCTCTTCGTGCATCTTCAAGGCCAGCAAGAGCCAGTCGGGTGCCTCCCTGCTTAGACTCGCTCCTTCTCCTGCTCTCTTTTCTCTCCAACAGGGGATTACACGGGTCATCACCCCTCTGCAAGGTCCACAGACTTCATCTCTTCTACCAAGTTCCCTTTGCCTTTTAAAGTAATAAATTCACATGTTCCAAGAATTAGGACAGGGACATATTTTGAGGGCCAGTCTTCTTCCTACCAAGGCTGTATTTCAATGCTGCTTTATTTATAAAACCAGCTGATGGGCCTTCTTTGACCACAAGGCCGTACAGGTTTACTGACCCCTGGCACGTAAGTGTGTGTGTTTGCAGCCTCTATTCAGTCACATACAATGTGTTTCCTCTAGTAAACCATTCACTGCCTTTGAGACAAGATGGGTGTTCTCACACCACCTTCGTGGCATTTAGTATTTCCCAATACCAGCTCCTATTTATTTCCTGACTGCTTGACTATTTTCTTTGAGTTAACACAGGCCTAATAGTCTGCTTTAGCCCTATTTCCAAGCAATAATTGGATGAGTTTTCTAGTCTAGTTACTTCCCCCAAACACAGAATAAAATGAATTTTTGACCATTGGAATGATAAACTGTTATCCTGGGAAATCTCTAATATCATCTTATATGGAAATATGACATTTCCACCATTTGACTTCATAGAATTGCAGGTATTCAAACTCAGTCTCAATCATTCTACCCTTTCAACACACATCCCTAGAATTTGCCTAGAACTGGTTGCTGTTTGCTAACTGCAAGTTAAGGGACCTTGGATGATAGGTGGGTTATTTAGGGGAACATGGATCTACAGAAGACATTTCTGAATAAGGCCCATATGAATTCCAACCCCAGTGTCTGTGCTCGTAATTCCTCTCCTTTCTGAAAACAGAAACAAGACACTGGGACTCTGGTGGTGGGTGCGGTGGTCATACCCGTAGACTGAGAAGCAATTTCAGTGTCTTAGAATGACTATGGCTTTGTAAACAAAAGAAAAAGATAATAAAGTTATTATACAAAATAAAGAATTCATCCAATAAATAATGAAAGCACTGATATGTAATTGGGCTATACTTTGTTTGCCAGATGTGTTTCACCAAGACCAAGAGCAGCGATGTGGACCCTCCTTCAAAATGGCGCTATGGCTTCTGCATTACTGGACAGCAAACTTCAAGTATCAGGACAGGAAACAGCATGGAAAGCACACCGTAGGCCCAGGTGATTCACTCCATCATGTGTACACGTGTTCCAGAGGCAGTTCTGTCTGTAGAGTTGAGGGGAAGCAGACTGTCGGAACTCTACCGGGGCCCTCCTCGCCCACATCTACACCGTCCCAACTTACAGAAAATGGCCCATGGTCTCCACTCTCTCCTGCATCTTATGTGACATGAAAGGGAGACTGGGCATGTGTCCATTAGGGAAAAGGTGCCCTATGGGTGTGTGCTGGTGGAGAAACATTGAATCAATTGTCTCTAAAGGAATGCAGGCCACATACCCGTGGGTTCGAGTCCCAAGTTTGGGGGGAACAACCAATGGGAGCAACTAGATAAAAATTTTGAAAATGTGTCATCTTCCTCTCTCTTAAAAAAAAAAAAAAAAGTTGCTCTGTTTCTGTTCCTCCCCTACCAGAGTCATTGCTTCAACTTTTACTTCTCGAGAGTATGTTGGCGTTATAGAATGAAAGGCCCACAGCTAACTTCTCTGGGACCTGGGGTCACATATTGACCATTCGTTGATTGTAACTCTAATGTCATATTTGGGAAAATAGTTGCTTTACGGTATCAGCAGAGCTAAATGTTGGTTAACATTATCAGGCCCCCATGAAATTGCTTTTATTCCCCTCTGTGTGGAACTAGAAACATTGCTGGGAAATTAGAAAATAACTCCATTTTAACAAGTACTTGAATGAAGCTAGAATCACTTATCTAAGAATGTCTTCACAATTTACTGTGGTACCTTTTGAGGAAGGACCTCTGAATTCTTTGCTTTGTTAACCTGTTTCCTCGATGGCATTAAGGAGTGGATCAACCATTATCGTGTGTTTGTACGTGTGTTCTTAATTGCAATCAGCTTCAGTCATTTTTTATAAAATGTATATAGTCCTTGATTTAGGATCTGCAGTTCAGGGCATTGCTCAAAAGTTCAGTAACAGTTGGATATATTCATTGTAACCATACAAAAGTGACTTCCTATGCCTTAGATGTCCCGTCTGCAGATGGAACTGTGCTAATGTGCCCGTTTTGGAGGGGGACTATCTAACCTTTGTTAGGTGATTGGATTCCTCAGGAAAATATTATGAAATATTTACAAAACTTTCTCTAAAATAATGTTTACAGATGGTTTCTTAGCACATTTTTATTACTATTCTTAAAGGCAGACTGTATTTCTGTATATTTGATAAGGATTTCCTTTTTTTAGGTTATATTTTGAATATTTCAGAAGTATACATTGATGTTTTATGTTTGAATAACTGTGTACATACTTCTAAAATAAGCCCATGCCTTCTCTGCTGTCAAGTTATTTTTAGAATTATACATCCACCTATGTGGTCAGGTTCTGACTATGTCTCTTCTTTGGATTCTCTGAAAGAATAAAATTTTTTAACTTTTGAAAGGTGTTTCCTCTTCATTGCCTTTTTCAAAACACTTAAAAATCCAAACTTTGTCTCACAAGAAAATGGTCTTGGGTGGGCATTTTGGAGGCACTAGATCAGGAAAGCTACCCTCACAAAAATCTGGATTTCAGTAGCAGTTTTGTTGAAAATGATCGTTTGAATGGCGAAGCAATCTCCCATTCGTCCACTGCTTACGTGTGTCCAGTCCACTCACGTCCGCGTCCGTGACCAGCCCTTCTCTCTGTGCTGCTTGGATCTCTGCAGAAACACGCAGCCAGCTCTGCCTTGCTTCCCTCCAGCGGCTCTGCCAGATTACACTTTTCGAAACGCACACGTAGGTGCGCTCTAGTGGCGTGGTGGTTGGGTCCCTCTCCTCTGGCCGGCCTGGTCCACAAACCTCCCAAGGACCTGGGTTCATGTCCTGGGGCTGGAGTTGGGGAGTGGCGGGAGGACCCACCAAGATGCACAACAAAATGGAAATAAATAAAATGCTGCTGCTTCCTCCTCTCCCTGCCTGCCTGCACCTTTCCTTTAAAAACAAGCAACAGTGACAACAAAAAGTGGTCATATCTCCTCCCTGCTCTGTGTGTCCCCTTGTTCTCTTTAAAGACCCAACATCTTGGGATGGATGTGCTCCCTGTAACAGCTGCCTGCTGGGTCACGCCATCCACCCCGGCGCCCTGGGAGCCTCCACACCAACTTCTGCCTGTTTCTTCTGTCTCTTCCTCCTGCAGCCCTGCTGCTGTCTCTTTACCTGTTCTCCTCTATGCCCCCTTCAGAGCCTGGCCAGAGGTTCCCAGAGGAAGTCTTCGGTGACGACCTTGCCCCTCAGATGCTGACCTGGGACCAGGACACATTAGGGAAGTGAATACAAGGGGCACCCCTCAGAAAGCAAGGGTAGGGAGGGCAAGGAGACATGATGGAGATAAGGCTGAGTGGCAGCCTACGTCTGGCTGGGCACTCTGCGTGTGCACAATGGCACTGTGATTCTTCTCATGGAAAGACCTGTGGCTGCACCCTGGGGTGCAAACTTCCAGCACCTGTGGCTCTTATTGTGTCCAGATGAAATGATGACAGGGGTCAAGGGTAGCCTCGGAGGCCACAGGTGCCAACCAGAAGAAGCCAAGTTGAGGGAAGTGCAAACATGGGGAGGAGGGGTACGAGGAAACGGATGGAGCAATGACGGTGCGGCCACCCCCGTCCCTGAACAGGTCTCTATAACGAACATGGCCTGACAGACGGACCTTTGAGACTGCCCTGCACCAGACGTTCTTGAGAGCGCTTGCTATGCATGAATTTACAAGCCCTCAGCACCGCCCCGTACAGTGGGTATTATACTTCTCTCCATTTCACGCCTGAGGAAGCAGAGGGTCAGGAGTCGCCCAGAATCACTGGATAGGACAGAGAGGGGCCAGGGTTCCAGCCCAGGTGGGCTGATTCCTGGGCCTGTGCCCTGCTGCCCAGCCCGTGTTCCTGTCCTGCATCATCCTCGCCTGGCAGGAGAGTTGTGTGTGCTCACAGGTTGCTGCAGGTTCTGTGAGGGCAGGGCCTGGTTTATTTTTATTATCCATTGTAACCATGATGCCTGACTTAAACTCTTAATGGGCTGTCGGTAATTATTTCTCTTGACCTCATTGTCATTCTTGGTCATGTTTGCCGCAGCCCTCACCGCTGGCTGTTACCGCTCACTGCCTGGCATCCTTCAGGTTCATTCCTCCCCTCCCCGTTCCGTCTCCAGAGAGCACGCACCCTCCTGCATACGGCGCGTGGGCCCTGAAGGGTGTGTGTGTCGTGTCTACATGTAATACTACAGGTGTGTATTAAAGTGTATGGTGCTTCATAAGACAATACAGAGATGTGCATTGAAAATAATAAAACACATAACAGAACTTCTGTCCGCGTCGGCTCTCCCTGACCCCCGAGTTCCTCCACGAGTCAGGCCTGCCTTCCAGGGCTTGCGCTCACTTGGTCCTCACAGCAGCTCTGATGGCTCCATCCCTGTGTCACCTGGGTGCTGGCATTTGGTCAAGCACTTGGCCAGAGGTGGTGGTGAAGATCTTCTGGTGCTCACATCAGAATCAGCTGCCTTTAAAGGAGATTACTCTTGAAAAGGTGAGTGAGACTCATTCAATCACTTCATGACCTTAAGTGCAAAAGGTTTCCGGAGGTAGAAATTCTACTTCAAGACTATAACTTAGGAATCCTGTCTACATCCCCAGCCTATTGTTCTGGCTACAAATTTTGGACTAGCCAGCTTCCATAAAAGCACGAGTCAAATAGCTTTCAAATTAAGCTTTTGGTTTTGTTTCTCTGGAGAACATTGATTGATAAAAGTCTCTGAGAAATATGCTGATTATCTTCCTTTTTATAGAGGCAGAGAAGATCAAGGCTCAGAGTTTGTTTTTCACAGTGAAACCTTTCCCTGATGAATATAAATCATGCTCCTGAACTTCATGGTGACCCACCAAGCGAAGTCAATTTCCCCAAGTCATCCTGGAGAGAGTTGACGGAGCTCGGACTCATGCAAGTCATACACCTCCTCTCCTGGCCCTGGTAGCTGTGTGTGAAGAGCGGCGCTTATCACAGGGAACCTTAGCAACTCCATCTGTTATGTTGTCATAATAATACACACCCTTCAGTGCCCGGTGGTGTATTACTAAGTCTTCTCTAGTCCCTCTCTCAAGGCCAATTCATTCTTAGCTTGGGAAAATTCTGATGATGATTATGGAAAACCAGTCCATAGAGATATATTGGAAATGGAGTCCACTTGGCTTTTGTGAGATCCAAGTAACTTAGAGAAAGAGAGAGAGACAGAGGGGTGGGGGAGGGAGGGAGAGGGAGGGAGGGAGAGGGAGGGAAGGGGAGAAGAAAGAGGGGAAGGAGGAAATTGGACACCCAATTGCAGGCTTCTGGCCTCCCTGGAGCCAAGAGGGTTGGTTTGTGTGGTCCACAGTCAGCAGGAACTGGCTGCTTGCTGAGCACCAGGTCCCAGCACTCCTGAGTGAGTCTCCGCCCTTCTCTATGACCTGCCACCGTCACGGGTAAACTCCATCTTGAACCTCTTGCAAATTGACTGCATTTCCCTTTGGTCCTTAGGGAATCTCTTTGGTGATCACTAACAATTAAAAGGCACAAATAACATGATCAGAGCCACTACCACTCATTGAACATTGCCTAGAACCATTCCCGGACCTTGTCTTGATGGTTCCTGCACTAGGAGTGAGGAGCTGGGGTTCCTCCCTTTCTCTGCCAGGCTTGGTGGCATCAAATACCATGCTCATGCTCAGGACATCGTCAGCCTGCAGAAAACAGAGTCTGTCTCTACCCCCACGCCCTTGCTCAGGTCCCTACACCTCATGGCACACAAAGTGCCCCTAAATGGGTCAGTCAATTAATCTATCAGCAAGTATTTAGCTCAACAAGCCTGTTGAACAACCCTGGTGCAAAGCCAAGCTTCCATGTATGATTCACCTCCATTTGTTGCGCTTTCTCTAATCTCCTGGATTGGACATTGACCCAAATGACATAATCAGTTATTGCTGTCCATGATCGTTCGATCCCGCAGAATTTCCCTTTACCAGCAACAAATTATGCAGAACTCGTAATCATCAGGATGCCTTGTGCCTTCCAAGTATCATCAGCTCCCAGGTACCAGTTCTTCCTAATTAGTTCGGCTTGCACCAGGCCTACTCTCTCCTCCCAAATTTGTTTGACTTTCGTAAAAACAAGTGTGAGATCATTTCTGTCCACGGTGAGCAGAATGGAGAGGTGGTGAAAAGACGATCAAAATCAAGATGAAATCAAGAGCTGACTACACATACTTGAGTGATAAATGCTTGGTTTTTTTTTGTTTGTTTTCATTTGCAATTATTTTCATTCTAATATGGCCATTTCCTCCGTCAGGTCATGTATCGTTCATGCTTCTTCAGTCGTAATTGGCTTAGACCTCTTTTCACTAGAAGACACTGGTTAGTGGCCCCGAGGTGTCCTCTGGTGAGTGCCGGACCCAATGGACAGTGCCTGAAACACGACCTTGAGAAGAGTTCTGAAGCTGAGTGTGGACACAGCAGAAAGGGACTGAGGATTAGTTGTAAGTGTCTGTCAATGGTGTCCCAAGAGAGATTAACAGCCTCTTATATCTATTTGCCCGTTTTATAAAAGAAAATTCTATATATTCCTATATACCCATTCTATCCATTCAGGTTACCAAACTCACAGACACACGACAGGAACGCCCTGTCTGTACTCAGTACCCTGTGTGGTGGGCACTGTGTTCATTGTCTCACCTTGCTTCTTGTCAGTGTTTTCGTAAGTGTGCATATATGCTCCTCACATATATATATATATATATATATATATATATATATATATATATATGCAGGATACATTTTGCAGACAAATCATTTTCATCCCTGATAACGTATCTGTAGACAATTAGGAGAGCATAATTCTTTTTACATTTCTACATTTTTATTCAAGTTGCTTTGCGAACAAGCTGCTTTAAGTGTTAAGGGGTGAGTGAGAGTTCACGAGGCATGCCAGTCAGGTGCAAATCATGAAAATGCTGCGAGAATCGCTGGAAACTAGGAACATTACCATTTGAGAAACCCATGATAAAGGGATCAGGAGACTTATTTTACAGTTGAAGACAGTGTGGCTTGGAGATTAGCAAGATGCTTGAGGTTCACAGAGCTAGTTTGCAGGAGGACCAGGAGTTGAGCTCAGAAAATCTGCTTTGGAGCCAGGAGGTCGGTCGGATGAGCCTGCATCCCCACGCCCGAGGAGTCTCATCTGTGTGAGACCCGTGGTAAGGCAGGCAAGAGCAGACTTGTCTCCGAACACCAGACCGTGTTCCAGAGATGGGTGTCAGTCCCTGACACTGCTGCTGAAGACTGAAACATCGCTCCAAGAAATCTCTCTCCTTTGCTGGTTTGGGTGAATAGGCTATGTCGGGAGGGTCCACATGGCAAGGAATTGAGGGCTGCCTCCTGCTAAATGTTAAAGAAAGTTCTCAATGACATGTGAAGGGAGGAATTGAATGACTAGTCCATACAGAGGTTGATTTATGATGACGCACACTTGAAACTTACATCGTGTCATAATGAGACCTTAGTTCAATAAATTTTTTTTAAAAAAGGAAGATCCTACAAGAAACCTAATAAATGAGAAATTAATCATCAGAGTCAACATACTGCACTACTTTACCCAATAAATATCCAAGTTGTTATTTATTAAACCACTTGTTCGTTAAGGATAAAAGAATTACATTCTCATGTTATAGGAGTCATCTTTACTCTCACTTTGAAATTCTTTGTTTGCCACAGAGAAACCCCTAGGGAGGGGGCTTATCCCACTTTCGAAGATGGGATTTATTGCTTCTTTCTGAATGCCCCAATTGTAGGAAATTATCTAAAGTCATTGTTTTCAAAGGCTTTCAAGTGTTTTCATTCCAGGTACATTTTGCTGATGGGAAAACCGCACAGTGAATTATCTCACTTTTCATTGAAAATGAATAAATGAAGGCAAGGAAGAAAGGAAGAAAGCAAATAGTTAAGAGACCCACTGATGTTTTGGAGACAAAAGCGAGGTAGATTCTGTTTTCCAGTAAATACCAGTAGCAAGTCATGAATGAAACAGTTTTGGCCAGATTGAAACTCTAGAGACAGCAGAATAAAACCAACACGCAGCCATGGGGCTCCTAATGAGATTCCCAACACTCAGTTGATCCTTTTTATTTTTCCTTCCTAGTGCTTCCAAGAAAGGTGCTGAGTCCGAGAAAGGTTCACTAGCTAGTGACCTGGAAAAAAATGTCGTATTAAGGCTTCAAAAGTCTACCAGTGCCGGAAGAGCTTAAAATAGTTAATTCATCAACTAGCCCCAAATGAACTTAAGATAAGCTTGTCTTAGCATGTTCCTTGTTGACTCCAGAAAAATAAAATTGAACACAGCTTCCTTTGCAGAAAGTGCCATTCAAATGTTTAGGTCAATATTGAACTTCTTATATAATGAATGACTAGCAGTTACTCAAGTTCTAGCAAATTTAATGAAATCATCTCTTATCCCTAAATTTCTAAATGACTGTGTTTAAGAGATCTTGGGAATTCACAAAATTACATTAATCTTCTCAAATGAACTGGCTAACAGGACCACTTTTCCTATTTTCAGAAAAGCATTTATTGGTACCATAAAAATTAATTGTAAAATTTGCCTGTAAAAATGTATAAACATAGGCCTACCCTGGTGGAGTTAAGTCAACTGCCAACAAAAAAATAAGCCACATACCCCCGGATTTGAGCCCTGGGCCCAGGGGGAGGGGGTAGAGGTGGGGGGAAGCAATCAGCATGAACAACAAAATAAAATAAAATGCTTCCTCCTCCTCTCTCTTCCTGCCTGCCTACTCACTTTTATTCCTGCCTATGCCCTTTCTTTTTTAAAAAAAACAAACACAAAAAGCTATACAGACACATGGACAGGACTAGTTACAATAATCTCAAGGTTCGGCATAAATGAAAATGTGGCATTCCTTGTTAAAAATACGTACACATACATAAATACATTTCTATTTATGACTGCATGCATTAAGAATTCCAATATAGTGACACAAAGCATTAAACCAAGTGTGGGGCCCTGTGCACCTGTCCAGGTAAAGTCAGCTCCCACAGCCTCACCTGGGGATGGAGACAAATTTCTGGCCAGCATGTCAATGCCTTGAATGGCTCCTGGTTCATTCAGATTTCCTTTTTCTTTTGAGATCAGTTTACGTCATTTACATTTTTCTCTAGAAAACTGTTCATCTCTAGATTTATAAAACTAGTGGTACATGACTGCTCGGTATATTCTACAACTTTTAAAAACTTTTCAAATTGGAGTACTATTGGTTTCTAACATATGGGCTTCAGAGGTACAGGTTTTTTCTCTTACAATTTTTAGAATATCTATTATAGTCCTAGGACTTAAAAACACTCCTCTCATATTTATTTGTCTGCTCTCTGTATCCTAACAAAAACCTACAACTTTCAGTCTTTTCAAGGGACAAAACCTTGCTTTTTCTTTCTTTTTCCACTTCATTCATCAGTGCTTTCATTTCTATTACTTTTTTTTTACTTCTACTTTCTTTTGTTTATTGTTCTTTTTCTCCTAACTTCTGGAACCTTATACATTAAAAGTAGAACCTGGAGTCTTTCCTTTCAAAAATCACTAGTTTTGAAAATATATTTCCAGGCACACCCTGGTGGCTCGGAGGTTGAGCCTGTGCCTGGGGCGCAGTCCACACACAGCACTGGGACCTGGCTTTGTGGCCCAGGATTGGGGGGGAACACCTGAAATGAACAACTAAATGCATAATAAAATGCTTCTTCCTCCCCTCTCTCCCTTCCTGCCTGCGTCCTGCCTCTGAAAATATACCTAAGCTATATGTTTGTATATCTATTTCTAGTTCCAAACACTGTGCTAGACATCTTGTGATTGGGATGGAGCACGAACTGGTGGATGAGAGAAGGGATGTCAGAAGCCAAGATGCCTGTCCTAGTCCCACCATTCAGACTGAACCGTCCTCAGTCCCCAACTGGGGCTGAGCCCTCTCCGGGGCAAATGTCACTGGCTTCACAATAGCTCACACTTGTGACTATGACCTCCGTGCCACATTTTCCCCATACATGGAAATGAAAATAAGCTTTAAAAATAATCCCTTTAAAATGCTTGAAGAGTGTTACTGAGTTCACTGCCATGAATAGCACACTTCCAATAAAACTTTACTGACAAAAAAGGTGGCCCATCGGGGGGCTGTACTTGGCTGAGCTGCTGTTTTAAAGATTGCATTGAAATATTTATCTTCGCTGCTCAGTGCTGCTTCAATGTCCTGAAATTTTTACGTTTCCCTCAACCTGGCTCTGAGAGATCACAGCGACTCCGTCCTGCCTGGTCCTCTAGGTGATCATTCCAACCTCAGAAATGTCCCAGGTCCGTGTACCCCGGCCTTTGGTAGTGACTCCCAGACCGCTGAATGGCAAAGTGAGGACCAGAAAAATAGAATCATGTGATTTGGGGAAAAAATAGTATTTACTTTTTCAATAAACATTCACAGATCCCCCACCACTAGCTTGCTCATTGGCATAAATATTCTGCATGCCCTTTGTCCAAACAACTTGACTCCACAGCTGCTGCGGTCGCCCCAGGATGCTTTGAGACGGTATGTGGTTCGAAAGCGGTGCATCTGGGTTTCAAATCCAAGTCTACCTCGGGCTGAAGCGCCCCTACTACCCAGTCAAAGACTTGTAACTCTATCAACTGGGCAAGACGCTTCCTCTCCAAAGTCTTCATTTCCTCTCAAAATGGCCAGGGATATCCTTCAGCACTTCTCTCTGCCTCCTTGGAACAAAGTAAAACAGAAGCGAAACCAGTGGATATAGAAACATAAAGTGCTTTCATGAGTTGTCTCTTGCTGCATTGAAAATGACCACAAATAAATGGCTTGGAAAAGTTGTTTTATGCAACTTCTCTGGGTTAGGAATGTAGGTGGCACTTACCTGGGCAGCTCTGACTTAGAGACCCCGAGAGGCTATGCTCCAAGTGCTTCTGGATGTCAGTCTTCCGAAAGCGTGGCCGGGGCTGACAAACCCCTCCCAAGAAGTAGAGACCTTGCTCCCTCATGACAGGGTGTCTACACGGGGCTGTGTGCAGGCAGTCACCACACAGCCAGCCTCCCACCTGAGACCCAGAACAAGAAGGACAGAAACTTGGAAGCCACACAGTTCCTGCCTGCAGCTGGTGACAGGTCTGGTCCCCTTGTTACAGAGGGGCCTGACACCAGAGGGTGACAGGTGTTGGGAACCCCCTGAAAGACTGCTCCCACTGTTTTCTATCTCAAAAAGCTAATAATAACAGCTTAGTCTGTGCCAGGCAAGTTCTCAACACTCTGCACACACCATTTGATTTTAAACACACAGCAGCAGCAAGAAGAGAATGCTATCCCCAAGGATACAAAAGAATAACCTGGTTTGGTTCAATGAAGAAACTTGTCTGAAGTTATCTTCCATATTTGAGGGAGAGTCTGAATATGAATCTAGGACTGGACTTCAAATCTCAAGATTTTACAGCTATACATACGCATATTTATTTATGTAAGCATGCATATATTTTAAGAGGAGGAAAGCAGGCAGGAATGAAGGCAAATAGGCACATAGGCAGGAGGAAAACACCAAAGTGTTTTACTTACTTATTTAGTCATTGATTTTGGTTGTTTCCCCAGCTTCAGGTCACAAACTGAGGGCCTTAGACTTTATATGGACTACACTGGAGCCATAGACTTAATACCTGAGCCACCAGGGCATGCCAACAACTATATTTTATCATTGTACTTCATATTCAGCTCGACCCCAGTCTTCCCAAAGCTCTCCTTCTGCATCTGGGTTTCTCAACCTCAGCACCAATGACATTTAAAGCCAGAGCATCAAGGGTGCCGTCCTGCACATTATAGGGTGCTTAAGCCCATCGTCGACCCCCCTCCCTGCTGTGACACCCAAAGATGTCACCAGTCATTGGCCAGTGACCCCTGGGGGAGGGCAGGAGGTCAGCCCCGGTGAGAAACACTCTTGATTTCTCTCACTGGAGCGCTTCTCTGTTGAGACACCGTTCCAGCACAGTGCATCCTTTCAAGGGTGAGATGGAGATCCCATTCGGTGAAATGAGAATTTTAGAAGCAGCCTGCGTTCATTCCACAAGTATGGTCTCCCTAGAGACCTACACATACAACTGAAAATATGCCTACATTGGTTATGCAGCCTTGCCAAGCTATGTAGAAATGAGTTATTCATGGCTGGCGATTAAAATCTGCACGATGGATCAGCCATAGAACACAGTCTTGGTTTGCCAGGCCAGATTAGGCTGACCAAATTATGAACCGGGGAGCAGACGAATTCCTTGTAACCACAGGCATCATTTACAGAGTGCATCCCACTGACCCAGCACAGCAGGAATTCCACCTGCCTTTGAAGGAAAATCTGCATTGCCACGCCCGTGTTGAAAGTGCTTTGGGGATCTATTCACAGCTAGTGAGTCTGCCTTACTCTAAAACAGTTCCCACGGACCTCGTAGAGCACTCCATAAGTCATCTGAGAAAACTGACCGTGATCGAGTCGTTATTGCTCAAAGCGCATTGCTGGGAATTGACTTCTAGACAATCTCTTTGGGATCCTGTTTGTTTCAACAAGTTAATGCATTTGTACCTATTATTGAATCACTAGGTGGATGATTAACTAGGTTTGCATGTTAGTGGGGAAAAGCGTGCTGATTTTTACCCCCTGCCTTCCGTAAATGCTGTTCTTTTGAACATGGAAATGGAAACGCCTCGAATTTCTAGCAATTTCTGGCACTTGGTAGAAAGTTAAACTATCAAATGGGATATGGACTATGTGCTTCATCTCACTGCTGACTTCTTTGAACACCAGGTGAGTTGGGTTCAGGCAGTCGCATTCGTAGCTATTTTGCCAGAAGTTAGACTAGTGTCTGGTACACGGCAGATGCTCAAGAACCTTAGCTGAATAAAATATCATCTTTAAAGGTTCATTCACGTTCTCTCTTGGAAGACTCACAGAAATGTACAACAGCCTCCCCTCATCTTTGGGGGCTCGACTCCAAGACTCCATTGGAAGTGAAGCCCTGTGGTTTTTCCTATACCTACATTCCTATGATAAATTTTCACTAATTAAGTGGGCACAGAAAGAGATTAACAACCATGCGTAAACACAGCAATTATGACAACATACTGTAATAACAATTATGTGGAAACTCTCCCTCTCTCTATTGTATGTAATACTTTCAGATTTCCATTGACGGAAAACAGGGAAAGTGAAACTGGGGATAATTGGGACTAGTACTGTAATTCTGGTAAGGATTTGAAATTGCCTTGCTTATCCTGTACTGTGTCCAAATAATCTTTTAGCACCCTTTGGAATAAATACCTGAATCATCAGCTCATTCTTTGACGTTAGGGGCTGATTAGATTTTGCAGTGGAGCTGAACAGAAATGCTCTGATTGAGCCAGCCCAATTCTTGACTCACAGCTCATCTGAAGATGAGTGGGGAGCCTGCCAATCTTTACCAAACTGAAGGAGAATTTTTTATTTACAGCTCTGAGCTTCTGGCATCCTAAACATGCATTACCAGGGCTGCTCCAGATCATCAGGTTCACTGTCCCTCCAATCTAAGCTGATCGAATTCTTGGCTTCCCAGAAGTGTGAGCACATCACCAAACTGCATGAAATACTTCAAGAAGTATCTGCTTTCTGTAGAAAGAAGCAATAGCTAGGGTGATGGCTGAGAACTTAGACTGAGAATTTGTGTTCCTATCATTCAGGCTAAGTTAAAAGAATTCCCTCACTCTAATCTTCATATTGATCACGAACTTGGAGGTGGAATTATCTCTAATTTTCAGCTGCGGAGACAGAAGCTGGAGCGATGAAAACAGTGCTGCAGGTCACAGAGTTCAGAACAGGTAGACCTATACTTGATATGATGTTCTTTCTGACCCTGGTCTCCTTCTAGGGTCAGAAAGAGCAGAGAGTCACACCCACTATGATTTATGTCCTCAAATGAGTGTCTGAAAAAAGCAAAACTAAACCAAAAAACAAACAAAACCCATCAAAATCATAGACACTAGGTAAGTGTGAGCTCATTTCTATTTTTTTTTTTTAATGGGAAATGGTGGCAGAGCCCACTGGACACTGGGAAGGACACCTGGTGACGTGGTGGAGGGCAGGGTGTGCTGACATCTATCTAGGAAATGGGGAACCTACACATAGGAAATTATTTTAATGTGCAGAATAATTACTACAATAAAAAAATAACCCTGACTCAAGGAGTGTCACCTTATCTAATGCTGCCAACTCCCTGCTCTCACTACGTGACTGTGCGACATCATTCTATTTGGGTTCACTTTTCTTCTTCATATTACATATTCATATTCCTAAAACATTTGTTCATCTGTCCACTCACTTCTCTCCACAGCAAGAATAGAAGAGGACAGGGACCTTCTTCACACCCGTTGCTTGGTCCTCCAGCATCCTAAATGGTGCCTTTGCCTAGCAGGGTGGTGATAACTGGCTACCCAGCGCAGGGATGAATAAGAAAAGCAAATGGAATCGCTTGAATCCTGACTTACACAAACAGTGCAAAGTACTGACAACAAGGAAATGTCAGTCAGACAGTAACTGGGGAAACTAAAGGGCAGCCATTCAGATGCTGACCCAAAACACCTTTAGCCTCAGATTATTGCTAACTGCCATCCATGACTCAACTCCAGGAAGACAGCCAAGATGACAGAGTCTGCAGAGGGGTAGAAATGGCACTTTTAGCCCCATGATCTAGGATTCAGATGTGTCAGGGAAGAGGAGGGATGGGATCTCTGTTGGCCAACCTGCATACCTGCCCTGTACGTGATCCTATCAGTGAGCGTGGGGTCGCTCCTGGTTTGCCAAGGTCTTACTGGCCCCCGAATGTGGCCACAGGACAAAGGCAGGGTTATCTGGGAAGCCAGTCTTCCCATTTTAGAGAACATATTCAGTTTCCGAGAAAATGCCACCAAATCCCGAGTGATCTCGAATTCATTCACTAACATCCATTATTTGACATCACCCCCTCGTGGGAAACTGGGAAGCTAATGGCTCCGCATGATTGGCAGTCGGAGCAGCCCCCCCAGTTATGAATCTACGTGCTGTTAACACATCACAAGAGGACATTTTCCATCAATAAAGACAAACAGGAATCGTTTGGATTTTTTGCTCAATGATGCGTTCGTTACTCGATATCTGTAAATGGACACGGGAGGCTTCTAGGGGTGTGAGGCCCAGTTAGCTGCTTGCCTGCCAGGCAGTCTCAGCAGGCTGTAGAAATCGCAAATACATTTTTTTTTTTTTTGTCTTAACCAGGGAAATCAATTCTGGTTGGAAAGGAAAAGAATTTCCCCTGTTTCTGCTAACAGGCATAAACTCAATTTCAAAGAACAAAAATACAATGAATTCCAGTTTGGGAAATGGGGCAATTCCTACCCAGTCACTCTTTACAATGATGCTGATTTCGGGGGGGGGGGGGGGCCATGTGACACCCACAGTCAGTGTGTGAAGCAGCTGCAGTGACTCCGATCCAACCTGAAGTACAGCTCTGGGATGAGCCCCTGGCGTCTCCAGACAGGTGTGACCAGGCCTTAACATTAGAAGCTGAAAGAGACACAAAAGTACAGCAAAGGAGGAAACAGACCAATGACCATCTTCTGAGAAAAGATGCACAACGTTTAATGAGGTTTTTCTTTCCTTTTTTGTGCACTACGTGATGTCAGTAACATTCATTTTAAGTATTTGCCCACCAAAACCTTGTTTCCTTTTGAGAAACCATTATCAACGTTCACATCCCAAAGAAGAATTCCTGAACCATTTTCACTGTTTCAAAATTGGGTCTGCCCTACTGAATCTTCCTTCTGCTTTCTGTTATAAAAAGCAAAAAAAAAAAAAAAGAATACATCAGCAAGTCTGGTGGAGTGGTGCAGTCCACCGCCTTCAGGAGAGCACAGTCCACATTGATCCCAAAGATTCCAGTTCGTGTCCCGGGGCCAGAGGTAACAATCAAGATGAGCAACTCAATAAAATAAATAAATGCTTTTCCCTTTTCTCCTTTACCTGCCTTCCTTCTCATCTTCATTCCTGCCTGCGCCTTTCCTTTAAAAATAAACTACATAATGAGCTCTTTGTGGTTTTCCATGAAAATCTAGGCCCTTTGTCAAGCTGAAAAGTGTCCAGAAATAGAAGAGAGATTAAGCAGAACAAGAGGAAGAACAGGGGAGAAGATGAAGCATAGGAAAATAGAAGGAAAAAAATAGGGTGGTATTGGCAGGAGTTCTAGAAGGTTCACCAGGCGAAAGCTAAACAAAGCCAAGGAGTCCAAATGCTCCACGGCAGAGCCGTTGACAGGGAGAAGCAATCACCGTGGCTGGGGAAGGAAGGCTCGGCGGAGATTATCCAGGTGGAGGGGCTTCTCTGGGGTTGCATCACACTTACCCATCAGTTTGCCTGCCCACAGACCCCTGCCTGTCTCGCTCTGTAACCGAGAAGCAGGCCTCCAAAGGCCGTGCCACTTGCATTCCAGATCCCTGGCCACTGGCTGGCCGCGGGAGGCAAGAAGTCAGAGCACGGACAGCGAGGGTCAGAATATTGCTTCCCTCACCGGCTGTGTGTCTGGCCCTGGCCCTGGCTTCATCACGGGGAGGACTAAGTGCAGGGAGCGAACTGCTTTCTGGCCGTTTCTGCAAAGTTTCCCAAGACAGAAGTTCTCACAAGTGAGCAGAGCTACAAACAGAGCAGCAAAGCAGCTGAGCTTCCACCTTCAAATGCTGCTCTCCCAGCAGCGGCAGTGGAAGGCAATACCTGCATTACCTCGTTGTAGCCCAGCCCTGTGAAACAAATCAGGGAACCAGGCTCGAGGTCACTGTCTCTGAGAAGGAGAGAAGTGTCCCACCTGGCCCCCACTTTTCTAGATGTAAGTTGTCTTTCTTTAGGCTCCTGTCCCTCCTCTCAGGGACCCTTTCAACCGGCCACGCGGTTCGCGGCAAATAGAACCCCGGTCATTCGCTCTGAAGATCAGCCGATGTGCTGTCACGTGGCATGTAGAAACCATTGACGACAGTGCTTGGCCTAGACACACTTGATGCTCGTTAGCTGTCATTACTCCACCTGGTGAAGTCATAAGCCACACGTGGCCAAGCGGGCCCAGCATGTGGAGCGTTGCAGGCGCTCAGGAAAATCACTCGCTGCGTTGGCACCTGTAATTCACCTGGGATCCCACCTGCGAAGATGTTCTGAGGGTCAGCGGGAGAATCTCTCTATGGTTGTATCCTATGAGGGTCAAAGAGATTTGAGACAGATTATAGAGATAATCACCTCACTGAAAAAAAAAATGTAACAATAGGTAGGGCACAGGGAAAACAAAAGTAGACGTCAGCCTGAGAGAAGCCCTTAGGGACTCATCTTTAGCATCAAGGGAAACAAAACAAAAATAAGCAAGCAAGACTCCATCAAACTAAAAAGCTTCTTCATAGCGAATGAAAACATCACCAAAACAAAAAGACAACCTTCTAACTGGGAGAAGATATTTGTGTTCCATATTTCCAGCAAGGGGTTACTATCCAAAATATATAAAGAACTCAAAAACTCAATAACAGAAAATGCAGGCAATCTACTCCAAAAGGGCAGGAGAATTGGAGAGAGGTTTTTCCAAAGAAGACATACAGATGACCAACAGGCACATGAAAACATGTTCCTCCTCCCTGGCCATCAGGGAAATGCAAATCAAAACAACAGTGAGATGCCACCTTACACCTGAGAGGTGGGCTGTTATCCAAAAGTTTGGAAACAACAATTGCTGGTGAGGATGTGGAGAAAAGGGAGCACTTTTACACTGTTGGTGGGAGTGCAAATTGGTAGAACTCCTGTGAAGAACTGTCTGGAGATTCCTAAAAACTTGACTATGGAAATTCCATATGACCCCACCATCCCACATCTGGGTATTTACCCAAAGATACAAAACATGAATTCACAGAGATGTATGTACCCCCATGTTTATTACTCTATTTAGAATAGCTAAGAACTGGAAACTACTTACGTTCACACCATCAGATGAATGAAGAAGATGTGGTTCATATATACAATGAAATACCACACAGCCCTTAGAAGTGATGAAATCCTGTCATTAGAATCAACATGGATGGGTCTAGAGGGGATTGTGCTAAGTGAAATAAGTCAAAAGAAAGATGTCAGGTAACCTCACTCATAGGTGGAATTGAATAGACAAAGCAAAGGAACAGAGGAAACAAACCAATCCTTGGACACTTGCAGCAGAACTGAGGTGACCAGTAGGGGATGGGATAGAGTGGGGACAAGGGGTGGCAGAGCCCACCGGGCAGTGGTGAAGAACACCCGGTGATGTGGCGGAGGGCAGGGTGTGCTGAACATATCTGAGGAATGGGGAACCTGTACATATGGGGAACCTACACATATGAGTTTATTTTAATTTGTAAAACAAAGTTACCTCAATAAAATACCATTTTAAAAAAGATCAGTTGGCCAACAATAAGTGGGAGAGGTAATAGAGAAGAAATTTGAAGAGAAATAAAGCAACTACTTTGGGAAACACTTTTATAAAGGCAAAATGTGCCTGTAACCTTTATGTGTCAGACAAAATAAGAATTGATAGACTTTAAAACAGCCTGATTTGGCAGTAAGACTATTTCTCTGGAAGAAAAGACCACGTTAGATAGCTCTGTACAGGAAACTTCGAGGCTGCCTTCCCAAAGCCAGTCATTATCTGCAAAAAAGGACAAGGTGGGCTAATCTCACGGTGCCTGTTGTTATTTCTCAAAACACAGACTGGGGTAATTACGGAATATTCTGCGAGGGTCCCGAACCCCTCATGTAAGGAACGAGCTGCATACAAGCCCAGTTTCTCCAAGGAAATCCATATAAGTACGTTGGGTCTGGGCTCCAGCACATCAGGATCTTAAGTCCTTCCCTTCTGTCTCTCCTCCCTCCTCCCTGGGCCAGCTCTGTAATATTTGTGTGGGGAGAGGAATTCATTCTTGACCTAAAGATGATCCGTTCACGGGACGAACTCTGCAAGATGACATCACTAGGTTGTCTCATTCTCCTTAGTTACCAGCTTTGTAAGCAACCACAGATGATGTATTCTTTTCCACAATGCATCCTGGAGCACTCACCTCCATGACCTTTTGATAAACCTCTGTGTCATTTTGAACACATCTTTCTTTCTCCTCTAAGTCTTCATCTTTGATTTTTCAGACTTCTAGGGGCAATCACCACAGCCCACACCACGACGTTCCCTGGCACAGAAATTAGAGTGTTGAACTCTTCTTTCTCTCTCTTCCCTTCTTCAACTGTCACGATCTTCACCAAATCCCATGTGGCTAAGACATTACCAGAAAACACATTTTCACCTTGTTAAAAAAAAAGAAAAAAGTGATCATCTTTCAAATTGAAGAAGTGAGGCTCATAAATAGTACAAGCTGGACTTGACACAGCCTACCAGCAATTAAAAAAAATCACACACACACACACACACACACACACACACACACATCATTCTGTACTACTTATTTACTAAGAAAATAACCCAAGTCGCCAATAATACATTTCTATGCTAAGCAATCAGAGTATAGTACATGAAAATGAATTAAAAGCATTACATGAACAAGAATTCAGACAGCCATATCTATCAGAAAACTGAGATGTAAATGGAAGCACAACTTTCTGGGGAGGTAGGGACATTGTCCCCATTTCACAGATGACAAAATAGAGGCACGAGTAGAAATCTACTCCCCCAAAAGCTACGCACATTTTGTCTGTGTCTCTTATTTCTGAAAAGCAGTGGGTAAGAGGATTCATTGAGGGCTTACCTGGTGTCCAGAACAGTGTATGATACAATAGATGTCACCTGGGAGGCAGAAGTAGACACGGTCCCCCCTCTTAGAGCTCCCAGTCTGGGGAGAGAAGGACAGTAACCAGTTAGAGTGTGGTAGAGAAGTGGATGTGTCAAATGATGGCTCCCTTTCTTGTAAGAACTAATTTTGCTCCATTGGAACCCTTGGACAGCAGGACCTCCTTTGAGGAGGACATTGCTGAGAGCATCTGATAACCTACATTCGTGCATGATTGAAAGCATGTGCTGCTCAGCTCAAATTTTCCCACTCGGGGTTTGGTGCACACACAGGGCCTGTGAACGGGTCTCCGGTGATGTTTGGACAGGGGCGATTACTTCTTTTTAAGTCAGAAGCAGAAATCAACCAGTTACAGAAAGGAGCCATCCCATCCTGCCAGTTTATAGTCCAGGCTGGAACATCCAGTTAGAGACTCTGGAAACCTCAGGAAGGGTTGATCTGAGATGAATTCAGGAGTATATTCAGCTACTGATGAGGCCATAAGACATCCTCCCCTCAGGTTATTCATCTCCGCTACCTTAGGGCTGTCAAGCTGGAATCCGATTTCACAGGGCCAAAGAAAATGGTTGAGACCTGGAAAAAGATGATTTCTCACATAAGAAATAGAAGCATCAAAATCACTTGGACTAGATGTTTAATGAAATATATATGAAACAGAGCTATATTCACAGTCGATCAACTGTTGTCAAATTAGTGCGCTCCTCTTTACAGATGTGTATGTGCCTGAATGTACTTACTGGTATATACAAAAAATGTGATGTATTTTTATCATGTGTGGACTGGGTCAGACGTTACATCTTTTACAGTTGGTGCTAGAACAGTGCAGAGGTAAAAGGAACCTGACTTGGAGGAAAAGCAACTTGTGAAAACCAGTGAGGGAGTCCAAGACTTAACTGAATTAAGTGTTAGAAGAGCAAACCCAAGCAATTATTTTCTCTTGGCTGTTCTGCTCATCAGGTTTTTCTATTTCCCTTAACTGTCAGCATCAAGTGACATTTTTCATGCAGCGGGTCCCAGGGATCCACGGCCGGTGTTTGCTGAGGGTCTGTTGCTGAATGGCCGACTCCATCCTCTTCCAAGGTTATGTCTCATCAACGTCTTCAAAGCCCTCTTGGGCTCTGCTCTGGCACCAAGAGACAGAGACAAAATCAACAGTGTCTTCTTGCCTGACTTTGGCAAGAGACAACATGACTTCCCTTCCCAGGAAGGGAGAGGAATGTTGCCTTTGAACCTGTTAACCTCAGCAACCTCCATCTGCTCGCGGTGATTCAGCGGAGACCTGCCCTGGTAGCTCTCTAAGCTGGCTTTGCTGAGCCCGACAAACAGGCAGTTTGTCTTTTGATGTGTCTAGACACGGCAGTGATTCAGAGTCCCTCTCAGGAGCTCTAAGCGGGTGCGAAACACTCGAGAGGGAGAGGCTGCCTCCGAGCACCTCTTGTGCAGAAAGCCCACTCTGGTCCCCGAGAAATGCCGCCACTGCCTTCCTGTCCTTCCCCAAAGGACCCCAACCTGCTGAGGAAGCACCCGCTTGAGAGATCCATTCCTTTGCTTCCTAATAAACTAAAATAGAACATTCAAGCCCCAGGTAAAAAACAATGAATGACGCCTAACTCCCTCTAGCAGGTATCTTTCATCCAACTATTAAATGATGCCAATGGGACCATGTGAGAGCTCCTTCCATCAAGGGCATGACCAGGATAAAAATGACTGCTGACCCATTTGTCTTGCCACGGCGCAGAAGAGAGCTGAGGCATCCTCAAACGACTAAGGGATTTCCTATGTAGACATTGCTTTCCACATCTCCGTAGTGTTTGCTGGAACAGAGGCTCTTAACTTGGGGGCTGGGGCCAGGGGTTACCCGGGAGATCTGTGAACGCCTTTGAAGAACAGAAGCTGTGTGTGT
>RJWH01001287.1:297856-411318 GCA_004363575.1 Solenodon paradoxus | reverse complement strand
CTTTTGTTGCCTCAGTTTGTTTCAGACCCACTCATCTCCATCTCTATCTGTGATATAGCACCTATCCTTCTGGGCCTGGCTTAAATACCACACCTCATCCACAACAACTCTGATGCCCAGAGAGAATGTGATTTCTTTCTCCTCACAAATCACCTTGCCCTTTGAACACCACAGTTTGGGGTGGGTAACTGATGCACAGTTACTGCTTTATTATCACACAAATACACAAATACACATACACATTGTTGGCATCTCTAAAACACGGCTGAAAAATCTTTGACCCTCCTCTTTTCAAAGGGCAAAGCTTATATCTCTACCCTTGAAACTGTGTGGGGTCGTGGCTGTTTCAGCCCACAAAGTCATCAGAGAGGACACTGGGTGATTCCAAGACTAGATCATAGAAACCTAGTCGGTTCTGACTTTCACTTGAACCCTCCTTTCTTGGATCCCTGAACCAGCAAGCAAGATTTCTGATTACTTTGAGGCAATCAAAGACATCTGCCGTACCAGAGTGGCACATGTGGGTTTTCCAGGAGATAGGTGCAGTTGAGCCAAGCTTCAGCCACCCCTACCAAAGTACCAGACGTCAGTGCAGTCCTCTTCAACTGCCTCTTGACTAGGCCATCCACCTGCTAAGTATCACCATGGAATCTTTGTCATTGTCTCCAGCTAAATTTGGCCTGTGTCATAAGATAGAAGAAAATGATTATTTGCAGTCATTACGTTTTTGAGTAGCTTTTTATTTAGCAATGCTAGTTAACTGGAATGGCATATACCTCAACTGTGCTGAACTTTCAGAATCATTAGAAATGTTCTTCAGATGAATTTACCATTCCCTCCCAGATTTCACTTCTCTGACTGAGACTCTGCCCCAGGTCCATATTTTAACTAGACCAGGGATATCGAATACTTTAAAATCATACATTACCTGCAGACTATAGGTAGAAACTGGAAATATAATACAAGAGGTGTGATAGGGACCCAGGTCTTTCTCTCCAGGGTAGATCTGTTGGAGCAGAGCCTGGGGTGGAGGGAGCTGAGGAGTGTGAGGATTTCAGTAGTTCTGACTCTCAGAGGTGATTGGAGCCACCAACATACACACTAACTATCTCCCTTCTTGCTAACCCACTACTTTGGACATATCCACCTGTCTTTCAGGAAATTAGCTATCTTAATAACATTGAACTTTTTTTCTTCTTTTGAAACTTTCATCCCACATAATTTCTGTGTCTGTACTGCCATATATTTCTCTCTTGGCCTCCTTCAGGCCACCAGACCAGCAGGGTTGCCATCGCTGTCACTCCCTCCACCATAACATGCCACAGACCATCCCAAAGCATTTCTCAGAGAAAAATGGGAACATAGAAGAAAGCTCAGAAAATGTGTAGCGATTCCCAAGGGGAACAGGTTGGGATGGGAGCAAAGAAAGTGAGTAGGAGAGGCAAAATATTGCCAAGCCAGCTAGCACTCCTTGCTGTGTCAGTGTTCTTGTTAATTGACAGACTTCAGAAACAGGTGACCAAGTTTTGTGGGAAAAAAACCTTGCACTTGGCATAGAGCCTTGCGAACTGATCTGATCTAGACCTAATGAGGTAAAGGATTGCTGTTGTGCGCTATGATAATTAGGTATAAATGGCAAGCGTTCATGTAAATGGCTTATTATTTCAGCAGGTTGCAGACATGGTAATTCCATAGGACAGTCTCTCACTTGAGGTCAGACAGTGAAATTTGCCATCAGGCTTGTGGAAACCCAATCAGCAGCAAGTAAAAAATGTTAGCATTTGGAATTCTTCTGGGTTTATACCCAAAAGTCTTGAAAGCAGAAACTTGAAGAGACATTTGCACACTCATGTTCATAGCAGTATTATTCACAATAGCCAGGGATGGAAGCAACCCTGTGTCCATCCACAAATGAATCAATATGTCAAATGTGGTACATAGTTGCACTGGAATTTTTTCAGCCTTAAAAAGGAATTCTGACACATACTACAATGTGAATGAACTTTGATGTTAAATGAAATAAGCAGGTCACAAAAGGACAAACACTGATACTCTACTCACATGAGGTACCTAGAGTAGTCAAATGCACAGAGACAGAAAGTAGAATAAATTGTGGTTGCCAGGGGTTAGGGGCAGGAGGAAGCAGGATGTTAGTGTTAAATGGGTGCAAAGTTTTGGTTTTAAAAGATGATCAAATACTAGACATGGATGGTTGTGATCACTGCATGATCATTGGAATGTTTTTAATGACTGCACTGTATTTTCAAAATGGATAAGACAGTAATGTTAATGTCTTTTGTATTTTACCACAGTTTTTCAGTGAAGTGAATTTGGGGGTAATGGTGGACATCAACAGTTAGAGTCAGCCAAGATGTCCCACCAGCCATTGAGCAACCCAGCTATATCCATGATGTGAGCCCTTGAAGAAGCAGACATTCTTCACTTCCAGACAATGTTGAACAGTCCAGGACCCAAGGGACCTCCCAAGTTCTCACCTGGACCCAGCTGAGACTCACCTGACTGGAGAAATGGCAGGAGAGCTTGAGGCATTTGTCCTGAGGAAAGTAAACTTCGGATGATCTGGTAGTCGCACACAGAGGAGAAATAGGCATTTGTTTGGTATGTCTTCAAAGGACCGAGCTAGGATGAAGTGGAAGATCTTGGGCATAAGATTTAAAAGTACTCTAAGAGAAGACATTCTAAATCTATGACTGGACTATCAGTAGAGTGAGCTGCTTCTAGAAATTGTGAGCGCCCTGCTATGAGTGTTCAAGCAGAAATAATCACAAACTAGAAAGGCAGAATGGAGAGCCTTCAGCCTTATGTCATTTACGTTTCCTTCCAGGTTTGAGATTTTACGGTTGCAATATTTACAAGGTCAAGGGTATGGAGACAAAAGGAGTGAAGTCACTGAAGCACCAAGTTGCTCTTAATTGCCTCTGAAAATTGCTGGATTCCTAAACAGATCCAAATACTCCAGCCCTTGCACCCCTCGCTGCCAGGCAGTGCCATGCCCAGGTGTCAGGGACCCTAGACTGAGCAGACCCTCAGTGTCTCTCATCTCTGACAAAAAGTTGTTGTCATCCTTTCTTATTGACGTAAGTTTTGTCCATCCTGTGTTGAATGTAAATCAGGCTTTGCCTCTAGAAGGGTCTGGTGGTAGAGCAGCAGGTGACAGGTGACTGACTCCCCTTCGGGTCCTCTTGCCCACACAGGCCTCTGATAGGCTGTTCACTTCTGGCCCAAGTGATGCCCAGAATCTCCCTTCCCTCATCTCTGTTTCTGAGCCATGCCTTCCAGTGGCACCTAACCTGTGTATTAAATCTCTACTTACCGTGTATTCAACATGCCCTTGATGGGTCTGAGAGATAAGGAAGGGGCAACGAAGAAAGGGTTCTTCTGGAAAGCCAGAAAGATTGGTGAAGAGGTCAGATGGAAAGGGGAAAAAGGAAAGCCTAAAATAAAAATTTTTTAAAAAGAAAGGAATAGGGATGAGTGGTCCTAATGGCAATCCCCGTCTTTGGACACTGAAGTGAGCTGGGAACAGAAATGCCTGTGATCACCTGTCTGTTCATTCAGTGGCCTCAGCCTGTCTTCCAAAATCAGGTCCTGTGTCTCAGCAGCTCAGAGGGCTTATGTAGGCCCGATTAGTTCATGGTAACAGATCAGTACACAGTGTGGGAGGTCATGGCCTTAGTGCCAGAAGAGAGAGCAAAGAATTGGACTCGATCACTTTTTTTTTTTTTAAAGGAAAAGTGAAGCAGGAATGAAGGTGAGTAGGCAGGCAGGTAGATAAAGAGCAGGAAGATGTGCCTTGTTTTTTATTTTTATTCAGTTGTACACACTGGCTGTCCCCCAACCTCCCCCTACCCGCCCCCACTGCATCCTGGACCTGGGACTTAAACCAGGGGTGTGTGGCCTGAGTGCCCCAGGACGTGCCAACAGTCTTTATTTGCCTCCTGGAATAGTCCAGTCTTGGCTGCTGGTACTCCCCAGTGCTTTTGTGTGCCTCTCCCTCCTAGATGAATAGCTCCTGAGCAGCAAGATCTTTGTCAACATGGGACAATACGCTTCGTGTTTTATGTAACATGGTGCAGACACAGGGTGCTCAGTGGCATCCAGGAAGCTTTCCAGCCAGGTGGTTTCATACTGTAGGTCAGTGTTTTGCCTTTTCAGAAACCTGCCTATTCAGAGAGAAAGTTTTCAGATTTGACACACTGAAATGCCCCCCCTAGTCCTGCTGAACTCTAATGAAATCTTTAAATGCTCACTCCATTCTGTGTTTGCTCTATTAGGGCCTTCCTTACATCCTAGAATAGTTAATAATTCCTTCCCTCTCAGTAATGTTGCCACTTAAACTTCCCATATTTCAAGACCCGTTCAACTCTGCCTTTAGGTTGCCTTCTTTAGCTATGGAAACACATGAAAACCATCTCTCCTCCCTTTGAATTCAGACTGTATACATCTGTTTGAATCACTAGGTCCCTGAATTACACTTCCTAATATCATTATTTTCACAAGTACATGCTTTGTCTCCCCCTGAGATTTCACACTCTCAGTCACCCAGTGTCTCTTTGTTCTTTGTACTCAGCAGAGTTCTTTCATAGGATATATGTATAGTAAATTCCTTTGTTTGATTAATAGATAATAATGATTACACTTTACCCAAATGGTAGCATATTGTTTATTGGAAAATATTTTTAGAACCATAGTCAACCATGCTCTGTTTATGCAATAATTATGTTATTGCTTTCAATGTGAGGAAACCGGTTCTTAGCACAGGGATGTGCCCACAGGGAATTATTTATTTGGGGGGTAACTTTGTTCTATAAGATTCTAGGATTTTTCATGTTAAAAAAGAGCTTTCGGGTTCCTTTAAACCCAATGGAAGGCAAAGATCCTCTATCAGACTTTTAATTTTAAATATATACTCTCTACATTATCTTTAAAACAAAACACCATCTTACAAATTGTAGAAGGAGCTGGACTGTGGATATGACCCTGTCCCTAGCTTGACTGATTGGACTAGGGATAAATCGTCAAACTAACATCAGACAGCATGATGACTATCTACTATTTAGGTTCATTGCAATGACTTGAAAACTCAGTGCAGATTTTCAGCCAATGGTGGCCACTGGGACTGAAAGGGGTCAGGTAGAAAATGCAGAAACTACTTGAGCAAAATGGTGGAAGTAGATTGTGCAGCCTGAGAAATAAATAGGAGCTGACAGAGCAAAAACAGTAGATGAGGATATTGCTTCCAAAAAGTTTGACTGTGAAAAGGGAAAAGAAACAACAGATGTCAGAGGAACTCCTCAAGTGTTATCTATTTAAGATGAGAGTGACTGTAACACAAAAGCATTGGGAAAAATCATGAAAGAGACTGGAAAGTGGATCAGGAAGATAACCAGGGGAGAATGGTCACCAAAGAGAACGAGAGAGAGAGATTAACCAACAAAATAGTCAAGAGTGTTGGGTGTTGCAGGAGAACACAAAAGGGCAAAAATAAGATGTGAACTTCCAGAAAAAGTGGAAAACCTTTTCTAGTGCAGTGATACAGGGGTCAAGAATGATCGTAGTGAAGGAGAAAGGCAGAGAATTCAAGACCATAAGCCGAGAATGTGAATTTGAATTAGTCCATGAAAGGCATGGGACCCACTGATAGGGATATAGGGTGAGGGGCTGTGTGTGATTCTATGTGCGGACATGTATTTAAGACAAGGGAGACTTGAGCATGATTGACTATTACAGGGAAGGAGTCAGTAGAGAAGTTAGGTTTGAAGCAAGAGGGAATAAAAGGAGATAGTTGATAAAGAAGGGGCCCTGAGGAAGGTAGCATGACCACTCAATAGCATGGAAGCCATAGAGATGGAAAAGGAGAAAAGTGAATGGTTGGGTTCTTCATTCACTGATTGCTTCATTGGGCAAATAGAGATTGAGTGTCTGCCATGTCACAAAAACTGTGCTAGGCTCTGGGAATATAATAGTGATCTTGTGTCTTGTCTTGAGGGAGCAGTAAAGCATGTAACAGGGAAGTCTGTCTACATATGGAGATCAACCAGGCTTCCCTACAAATGTCTGTTTGAGTGGAGGGGAAGTTAGAGACCTGAAGCAGGAGAGGAACTTGGCCTCCTGTTATAGGCTTTGAAGAGCATCATGGGCCAGGAAATCCAGGTGCTTTTGGAAACTGAGAACAACTTCCAGCCTACAGCCAGCAGGGAAATGGAAACCTCAGCCCTGCAACTGCAGGAAGTGAGTTCTGCTGATGATCAGCTGATCCTGGAAGGGGATTCTTCTCTAGAGCAGCCTCAGTTGACCCCTCAGTTTCAGCCATGTGAGACGCCATGTGAGATGCAGCAAAGAAGGCTGAACCATGTTGTACCCCGACTTCTGACCCTTAGAAACTGTGGGAAAACAACTCTGTTGTTTTAAGATGTTAATGCTATAATAATCTGTTACAGTAGCAATAAAACACGAGTACAAGTAGATGTATTGGACTTAGGGTTGAAATTCCTGAATTTGGATGCTATTCTCTGGCCCAGAGCAGCTGTGTAATGTTTAATAGCTTGTGTGTCTATATACTCAGATAAAAATTCGGATAATGCTAAGGCAAATTCACAGGATTTGGGAGGTATATGAGTTAAGGGGATGGCATTTGTAAGACTTGAGTAGGATAATACAAAAAAGTTCCTTATACACTAAGAAGTGCTATAGAGAAGTCAATTATTATGGAAAATAATAGCCCTTACTCCACTATAGTTATTTAATACTGATCCAGGAGCAGAGAATTCCCTTTATTTCTTATCTTATTCTTGTTCCCTTTGTGAAACTTTTTTATGCAGGAGCTTGCAAGGTAATGCATATATAGACTTAACCAAATACACAGCTCACCACAGACATAAATCCCCAAGAGAGGAACTTGTAAGAGAACTTGTAAGCTTTAAGTAAATGGTACATTCTTTAAAGTCTGGCTGAAATATAATCCTTAACTTAATTGTCCACCAAAACAAATAGCAGGTTAAAATAAACTGGATTTGCTATGATTTGATTTGCAGTTTTTTTAACTTTATGATGGTATGAAAACGATTTATTGCAGGATGACGTTTCCTGTGATGCTGCCAGTAGCGTCGAGCCTTTGCTCCCAGTTAGCATTCTCAACTTAAGATACCTTTAATTTATGATAGTTTTAGGGGGGGACAGACTCCATCACAGTTAATGGGTATCTGTAATATTGAGAAAAATAATGCCTTTTAGTTATCTAGTGATGGGGAATGAGCTAAGTGGTTTGTTGTCTTTTATTTCATTTCCAATAAGTCCATAAAGCCTGAACAGTTATACCCAAGATAAGAGTGAGCAATTCGAAGCTTAGGGAAATTAAGTCACTTGTTTGAGGTCAAACAGCTTCTAAGTAGCAGAACTGAGGTTGAGACACCATGCCTTGAATACAGTGCCTTCTCTTTTCTATCCTTTCATTCTGTTCTTTACAGCAACAATTGCAGAAATCTGTCAATATGCCTACACTTTTAAAATACAATAAATCCAAGTCTTTAGCAGAAATGTACAATACAAATATTTATTTTTATGACTTGGTGAATTTATATATTTCTTGCCATTCCTAATTCCTACATGTCTCTTCATTTTAAAACTGTTCAGCGAAACACATGGATTGCTTTCCTTAACGTTTCTTTAATTAAAACTTCCTAATTAATTCTTTTCCAATATATTTTTCTTTCCTTTTTCTTTCCTACCTTGTCTTTCCTTTTGCAGGTTATAAATCAAAGCAAAGTATAATGCTATTGATAGTGTTCGTCTAAATGAGTTTGTGTTTTCTGTTTACTTACTTTTTAAATGACTTGAAAATGACATTAAGTTATTTTGTAATTTTTAGTCTTGCAAGCTTGGACTGCTTTTACAGTGTGTCTTTTTTTTTAATTGTAAAGTCTTTGGACAGAGAAATAATCTTTCTTTTCTTGTATTGTTAAAAAGACCTAACAATTTCTAACAAGATGAAATAATGAAGAAACTCTTAAATGTCTCTGAAAGAATACACTGCAATTCTATGTATTATGTTTATTGCATGATTACTTCATCTGAATTCAGGTAAGAGACTCTGTTTGGCTGAGATAGTTCCAGTTGAGAGCAACCATGCAGGAAGGAGAAGCAGCCTAGCAAAATGTACTGGAAATGATGTGTGGTAATGAAGGAGGAGGCTTGAGCCATTCAGAGCCATAAAATATTTTCAGTCATATGTTTGCAACACCGAGAGTGTTCTAAAGCATCAAGCCAATTGGTTAAGAATGAAGTAAAAGTACATACCAGTGTTTCAGAAGTTTCCACCTGTTAAGTAACTCATTCAGAGTTGAGTACAGCTTAGTATGGACAGAGAACAAAGCAAAGACTACATCAGCCGTGGTATCAGTCTTAATTTTGCTGCTGACAAGTTTCTGAATACCTTAAAATTTACTTACCTTCAGTGTCTTAGTTTTTCCCACTCATATAGTGAGTACATCTAAGGTTTCTTCTTACCTGCTATCCATGTCCTTGGTATGTCTAACCCTTGCTCTTGAACCCTTCAACCTCCACCTTGGTTGTGGAAACGTGAGAAAAATTTATACATGGAAACTTATAAGAGGAGAGACTTCTATTTCTCTTAACCATCTTTCTCTTTTACTTAGTCATCAATTTATTCATAAAGGTATAATAAATCTCTTCTACTTCCATCCTGAATGGAATAACTGGTATCAGATTACCTCCCTAACATAAACACCTACAAACCTGGACAAAAATGTGCGGTAGCTCTTTTTAGGTGTGACATAGACAGCACAGGATTATCATTCCAAAGTGAAGGGAAACTCTAAAAAAGTTACAAGAGTCTCAGCTGAATGTGGGAGCTAAGCCGTACATGCTCAGTGTGAGACCATTGGAATTACCACATTGCAGCCTTTATAGAGTTGAGACCAGAACAGAGATATTTCAGTAGAGAAGTGCTGGGGAACAATTATGCTGGGATGGTGAAGTTCTAATCTAGTAGGGCTAATATCTTTTTAGTAACCTTGGTACCTGGTTGAAATACCAGAAAGGCACAGCCTTATGAATAAATGCCATGCCCTAGAGTAAGACCTACTCTAGACTTGCCCAAAGAAGTTTAAAACTAACACTAAAAAGAGCCATGTGTGAAGACTAGATCCTGAAGAATAAAGAGGGTCTTGGGAATACCTTAGGTGGTATGGAACTAGATTAACAAAGTAAGCAGACAACTCAGCCTACATAAATTCAAAGAGATTGAACAGCAATTGAAATGCCTGCTAAACCAAGACTCAACACTCAAGAGAAGAACTGAAACCACAGATTCTTACAAAATATTTAAAATAATAATAAAAATATTGTTAGACATACAATGATATAGGTAAATGTAAACCACAGTTATAAAAAAAAAGTCAACAAAAACTAAATCCAGCATGTTTCAGATATTCTACGTTAGCCAAGAAAGATTTTAAAGCAACTATGGAAGTAATATTAATTGTTAGAAAATATTATCTTGATTAGTAAGTTGAGAAGGAATTCAGCAGGCAAACATATAAAATGAAACAAGTGGAAATTCTATAACTAAAAATACAGTAACTGAAATAAAACATTTACTGCATATTCATGGTTTGAATTGTGTCAGTCTGTGAAACTGAACATATAAATCATGTGACCTGAAGAAGAAAGAGGAAAATACCCCGAAATGGAAGGATGGGGTAATACAGAATTTCCATTCTTATTTTTTTTTGAGAAACCACCATACTGCTTTCCATAATGGTAGTACCAGTTTACCCTCCCACCAACAGTATGAAAGTTTTCTCTTTTCTACACATGCTTCCAAACGCTTGTTGTTTCTAGTCTTTTGAATAATAGCCATTCTCACAAGGGTGATGTGATGTCTCATTTTTGTTTTGATTTACAATACCCTAATAATAAGAGATGAACAATATCTTTTATGTGCCTGTTGTCCCTCTGTATGTCTTCTTTGGAGAAACCTATTCAGGTCATCTGAACATTTTTTATTGGATTTTTCATTTTCCTTGCTGTTGAGTTTTATGAGTTCTTTTGTCAGATGCATGATGTGCAAATATCCTCCTGTCTTCAGTGGGATGTCTTTTCATTTTGATAGTTTCTTCTGCTGTGCAGAAAAAGGTAGTTTTAATGTAGTTCATATTTAATAAATATGCATCATGTCAAATTATCATAAGTAAATATCAGACAAAATCATATTGCATTTGTAACAAATAAGTTAAATGGTGCAAATACCAATTTCTTAATTTTAATAACTAGTATGGTTATATAAGTCGCTGACCTTAGACAAAGCAGAATGAAGATCATATGGAAACTCTTTATACTATTTTTGAACCTTTTCTTAAGCCTACACTTATTTCAAAATGGAAAGTTAAAAGAAAAAAGTGGTAATGTCAAATGCTGCCAAGTATGTAGAGTAACTGGGACTGTCAACATTGTTGGGGGGAAGATGAAATCTTGTAATCTTTTGGGAAACATTTTGATATTTTCTCATAAAGTTAATCATGCCTATTCTCATATGACCCAGAAATTTTGTTTCTGAGAATATATTCAAGAGGGGGGGAAAACAGTCACCAAATGTAATCGATAACACTAATGCTAAAATACATAATTAAAATTTACTAAGTGAGCAGAGCTTAAATATTCTCAGAAACGAATCAAAAAGATAGGTATGTGAACTGATGTGTATGTTCATTCACAGTGGGGAAGACTTTGACAGTGTCTACATTTATAAAATCGTCCTGTTGCACACTTTAAGTTATAATTTTATTGGTCAATTATACCTCAATAAATATGAAAAATTATATGAGGAGGGACTCCTAAGAAGAAAGAAAGAAAACAATCATCCAAACCCTTGTTTTCAAGTGCTTATAGTGGCTTTATTCATAAATCAGTATGTTTAAATTGTATAAATGTATATAATGGAGCATTCCCTAGTTAAAAAAAAAAAAGGATACATGCCACAACATGAGCGAATCTATAAACAGTATGCTGTGTGAAGAAATAAAATAACAAGTGCTACAAGATTTCATAAATATCACATTTTTGCAGATGAACGAACATAACCTATAGTGATATGGTGGTTGCCTAAATGAGAAGAGAGATTGATTGCAAAGGGGCAAGAGGAACTTTCTGGGCAGAGGGAAATATTTTTTATCTTGATTGCAGTGGTGGTTACATTTGCAAAAGTTATCATCAGGACACTTAAATATGTGGATATTATGGCGTGTAAATTATGCCACAAAAATAATTTTCCAGTGTGCTCTGGTGGAGCAGTGACTGAGTGAATGGCATTTGAAGGAGCACAGGCCACATGTCCCTGGGTTCAAGTCCCAGACTTGGAGGTAGACAACCAGAGTGAACGACTAAATACAAAAAATAAAATAAAGATGCTTCTTCCTCCTCTCCCTGCCTCCCTGCCTACTTGCCTTCAATCCTGCCTATGCCTTCCCTTAAAAACATTTTTCCAAGGTGAAAGAAAAATACGTATTCCTGTTTAAGAAATAGTTAGTACTCTGGGTTTTTAAGAAAGAGTAAGAACATGTGTCCTCAACAAACACACAGGTTGTTGAATAAATAGATGATTATAACACGTTATGTGAGGATTGAAAGCTTGGATTTTTGAGTCAGATCACCTAGATTCAATGATCATTTCCTACATCTACAATTAGTGCAAGCTTTGTAGAATTATATAACCCTTCTAAGCTTGTTTCTTCCCTTTCTATAAAAATGAGAAGAATAACTGCATTAAGCACTTAGCATTGGGAGGATAAACAAGATAATGCATAGAAAGTGTTTACCACAATATGGAATACAGAAAAAGTGCTCGATAAATCTTTTCACTGCCAAGTCCGCAAAGAGAAGGGACTGGATCTGTTTTGCTCATATGGAATCTGCAGCACTTTTTATAGTGGTTGTTAGGGAGTAGGCATGAAATAAATATTTATGGGATGAATAAATGGAGAAACTAGGAGGAGGCTGAGGGAAAGGCAGGGAGAGGGTGTGGGGTAGGGGAGGGCTGCTCACTGGGATGTAGCAATGGTTCAGCTGTGTATTCCCTGCAGGCAACTTTCTTTCCCGGCCAGCACTCCTTAGCAACCTCTTTATCTTCAGGATCATCAAGCACATTTCTTCTCCTTCCCCCCATCCACTCCAAAATAAAGAATCATCCCTCTTCCTGAAATGCTTATCCTTTTCTCTTCTCTCCTAATCCCCATCCTAAAACCTATCTCTTCCAGGAAGTTTTCCCTAAGTCTGGAATTCTGCTCTGAACTTCCATGATGCCTAGGGAGTCATTCATCTGACACTGTGATTCTCATCTTGTCTCTTGGTCTCTTCCCATTGGCTGAGGCTTTCTTACAAGACACTCAGGAGAACAGAAAGGGATGTTAGGTAGCAGGAACAAGTGATGTCTACCAGAGAGAATGAGTGGGAAGCAGGGAGTTTACAGTGGCTCCAGTTTTATCTGTGAGCTAGGAGGTGAGATAATCCATTAAGCATGATTAAGAAGGTGATGAGCAGTAAGTTTGAAGACACATAAATAGGAGAGAAAATTGACTAAAGAAGCAAAGGAGAAAATCAAGAATACTGCTGAGGTCAGTGACCATACAGTAGATTTACTGTAGCAATAATCCTTTCAGTTTTGTCAATTTCAGCAACTTCTTTCATTCTCTGAGTGAAATCAGAGTAAGGTTCGACTTGGTGAATGAAAGAGTGAAGGAAGAGAATTGAATGGTCTTTTAAGGACGTCAGTTCAAATGAGGGCTGATGGTATCTACAATGCACAGGGAAGACAATGAAGGTAGTACGTGGAAGGAGGATTTAAGGTGGAGATGGCTGGACCACGGTGTGAAAGAATTACAAGCAGGCAAGCAATAGAAAGCTTTGTGAGCAAACGATAGAGTTCTGCACTCTCCAAGGGAGCAGAGAGGTCGAATCCTAGAGAGGGGATCCACAGTGCATATTCAGGGGTTGGGTTTGTAGAAGGCTGGATAATAGTGGCAGGTGGGTGGGATGCTGGAAACTCCCAAGTTTCCCTGGCAGCTTGGAAGATAAGGGACTTACTTCCCAGGGGCTGGAAGGTCTGGGGTTCTGGGAGGAAGAATGCTGTTAGAGCTTCCCATTAGCTTCCATCTTTCAGGGGCTTCCGAGCAGTTTGTAAGACCTTGCATCCTCTGGAAAACAGGGCTTTCCATCTTTTCAGACAGTTTTGTATTGTCCTTCCTAGTCAGATGGGTGTCTCACATGCAGGACGTGGGTTCCAGCTGGCTGGGGCTGTTGCTGCTGACGTTTGATGTGGTGATTTTCTAAGACCTAGGGCTCCACACAAACCCTGGGCAGAAATGTTTCTTTTCAGTTTCCCTTACAGTAAGGGATTAAAAATCAGAAGTAACTTAAAGAATTGAGTAATGAGTGGTCTGCGTGAGGTAGGAAGACAGGGGATAGTTGGAATAAGACAGTGAGGATAGAAAGAAAAGGAAGTAGAATCACAAAGAAGGTTTATTTCAGAGGAATGTAGTGAGTTCTGGGTGATGATAATTTCTTGGATTTAGCTAGGCCACCACGGAGAGAAGAGCTCTGAGTGAGCTCTGAGTCTAAGATTATACGTATTGACGCTGAAGACATACAAGACAGTGTCAGGATGGGAGTAGAGAAAGGGACTATTGGTCAAGAGCAGAAATCTTCAGGGTTGTAAGAGTAAGCGGGAGATTAGTGGATAAGACATGACGGTTGAAGGAAGAAGTGCTGCCTTTGGGACTGACCCCCAACTGAGGGTCTTTTAACCCAGTGGAGAAATTGATTTGAAATTGATGGAGGAACTTGAGAAAAGCCCTGATTGCTTCCTTGACCCTGAGGTGTAGTAAAATGAGCAGCAGTCAGGAATATGCAGGGAGCATCAGGGCTCAGGAAGTCAAACAGGCAGAGAATAGTCCATAATTGGAATAAAGAAGTAGACAGAGTGGCTTTGATAAACGTCCCAAAGTACAGAGGGGAAAATTAGCTCAGGAAAGGGGCGGTGGAGAGTGTAGTGACAGGAGAGGAAAGCCAGAAGAAATCACCAGGGAGAGCAGAGGAGAGGATGGGTGCACAAGGGAGTCTGCATTTTGCAAGGGGGCCAAGAAGATGAAAAAACGCAGCAGTGGAATTAACTGATCTCAAGGTTTCCACGCGAAGAATATTGTATAAAGCGCCTTGGGTGCCGAAGCAACTGAAATTTAAGGCTGGGCGATGCTGGCCCTGGTCGGTCAGCCTGGCCAACAGGCAGTGTCTCCTGCTTTGCTCACCTTCACAAGGGCCTCTCCCTTCCCCCTGCTCATGCAGGAACACGGTCACTCTCAATCTGAAAAATGCTGTCAGAGTAAACCAAACGCTGGCCTTGCCAGGTCTTTGTTTCTGTTCCTTGAATGTAGGGTGCGTGCTAGAAGTATTCATCCTAGAATGGCCACTAAATTAATTTCAGAGACTTTCTTTTTAATGCCTTTCTTTAAAAAAAACAAAAACCCTTTTATTAAAATAATTAATGTTTTAAAGTTTGTAGGTCATTTCCATATACATCCACTTATTTAGATAAATTGATTAATATCATTAGGATTTCATTCTAATAACTATAGAAGTAGGCAAGGTATATTTTATCCAATGTAGATAGATAAGTCATTTAAGACTTTGTGATATACATTTTCAAAGGCATCTTAGGTCAATGCTCTTTCAGTGTATTAGCAGGGTTTGGCATATTCCAGTGGAGTAGAGGTTGAGTCCGCCACCTTTGAAGTAGCACAACCCACATATATCCCAAGGACCTGGGTTCACATCCAACTCAGGAGAGCAGCTAATATGAACAGCAAAGTAAAAGTGAAAATTAAAAATGCTTCTTTTCTCCTCTTTCTTCCTGCCTGCCTGCCTACTCACCTTTATTTCTGCCTGCACTGTTCCTCTAAATAAAAGTGTGTTACAGGGACTCGTCCTTCAAATTGTAAAGTCACAGGGCATACTTGTAAGGCTGCACTGAAGCATGCCAGAAAATAATTGTGGTGCATGTGGTGATGTATTTAAAAATGAAACCTAAGGACCTGGTAAAAATAACTTTCTGTCACTATTATTTTGCTTTCTTTCAAGGACTTTTAAATCACTAAGAAACATATTTTTTTTTTGCTGAAAACTAAATGAAGTCAGATGAAAGAGATAGATAATCAATAATCGGAATGATTAATAGTGGTGACTGCGTTGGAAACAACAAGCATGTTTGTTGTCTATTTAAGACAGCAGTAGTCTCTGAAAAATAAGAGTTGATGGGACTAAGTGATTCTAAAGATTTTTATCATGCTAAGAGACTAACTCCTTTTTAATTCATATTTTGAAGGGCACAAACGTCCCTGGATGAGCAACTCCCAGATGAAATTTGGCACTTAAGTGTCTGGCAATCAGGGAAGAGGAGGATGTTGCAGTGGTCTTCAGTCTTATTTAAACAATCTTGGCCAGAATTATAAGAAGCAGAAAGGTCCAAAGTGTCCACAACTTGAGGCAAAACAGATAAAGATTAGGGATTGACAGATGAATAATTATAAACCTGTAATGATCATAAATCTTTACTTGAGCTTTACCTTAAATATTTTTCATTTTTAAATATTCTCTTGAATCACATGAAATTGTTGCTTTGTCTCTAAAATGATTAAATAAAACAATGGTGTATGTTCAAAGGATATTTATCTGAAATATACGATGATTAGAACCTGTTCTGTGATCTATCCTCTTTCTGGTAATGTAAAACATAAACACCTCAATTTTCCTTTTTTGGTGAATCTTTTTTCTTCCTTTGAAGCAGGTAACCCATAAGGTCCCACTACCCTTCAAGAACCTGCACTTCAACTCTTGATTCCTTGAGATGACACTTTCATGACCACCTTCCTCCAAATGATGCTCTTCTAGTTATTTTCAAGAGGAAAGGGAACCTGTCACCAAAGACTGAAAGCCCCATATCCTGTCCCCAGAAATTCTTAATCCAGCTCTAATGAATTAATACAGTATTGCCCTATATTAATTAATCATGGTTAGTGATTTAAGTGGTAAACAGGCTTTAATAATTATGCCCTCTTCTTTCACTGTTTTTCCTAGAGTTAAAGGAATAAAGTATTTATCTCTCTCCCTCCTCCCCTGCCCTACTGCCCGCCCATACACACACATACCAGCTTTCTGTTATACCCACTTTAGGGAATTTCATTTACACAATTTGAAATGTTATGAATATAGCCCATGCTCAGCTAGTCTAGGTCATAAAAAATGAGCAGAGATATTTTATACACTAGGAAATTAAGGAATATTACCATGGAAATTTGGGTGCTGAGTTCATACGTATAAAACTTTCATTTGTGAAATTATAGTTGCAAGTCATCTGTTCATAAAGTTGAACTGTCATTAGAAGCAAGGAATCACCTTCAACCACTCTGAACATTAGTCTTATCTGTCAATGAGATTCCCATTTTTATTCATGCCAGCTCAACCTTGATGGCAGTATTTTCCCATCAGGACAACACTGAAAATACTTCAACCTCATTTTTTAAGTGTATGGGCTTCAATTATAAGAGATTTTCAGGGAGAGTAAGTTAAAAGTAGTATACCCTGGAGAACATTGTGCTTTTAGTTCAGTGCTATAAATCAGAGCTGGCAGAAAGAGATAATACCAGTCATTCTTACATCTATGTTTCTCTATAAAATTAACAGAACATTCACATAAAGGCATGATATCTTGTCAATCACCATCAGCTCTTAGAGCGTTTATAATGTTTTAGTAGTGGTTATACTTATTCGCTCCCTTTTACCTCAGAATAATATACATCCAATATTTCTAATATGGTGATGATAGAATTGAACTGTTAGCGGTAAACTTACTGTAGTTGTTAATATACTGCAGATAATGGATGCTGATTTATAATGATGCATACTTTAAATCAATATAAGGTTATAATGCAATGTCACTTCAATTAAAAATAATCTAGTCAGATTTGGCATTCAGTTTTTAATAATGCATTAGGGATTTTCTAAAAAGAAAAAAAAAAACTTTTGCTGTGGGGAAGTGAAGAGTGGAAGTCTGAAAAAGAAATTTTATTGTCTCCGTGTTCTGATTATAACAAACCTGCCTAATTTGTGTACCAAGTTTTAAAACCAATGAATTGACAGAGATTACATCTGTCATAAGGAATTTAAATAAAATACATTTTAAGAGTGATATTTTTTCCTATATCCTTAAGAATTAGTAACATATATATATTTATATATATATATGGAATATATATATGGAATAATAAATCTCTATATAACTTATATAAGCTATATATGTATGCCTACATATAGGTGAATATGTGCACATGTCCTTTAGTTACAGTAGCAAAGAGCAGACTGCTTGTTCTAAATATCTTATTCAAACCAAACCAAACAAACAAAATCTATTGCATTAAAATGTGTCTGGTCTAAATATGATTTTGATATGATATAACAATAGTTGTACATTACTGTCTATAAATTCCTATCTGAATTTTTCAAGTGGACAGAAAGTTTTCATTTAAATGAATGCTGTCTAGAACTGGATTTAGACAACTCATGACCATTGAAAATTCTGCTATAGAAATCCTATAGAAATAGAAATAGAGAAAATCATGAAATGACCATGAGATCACTGGCTAATGGGCTTAATTTCAATAATCATTTTATTAAACTCAGTCCAATTTTTCTTACAGTCTCCATTTCAACTAGATTAAAGATTTCTTTGCATCCTTTATACATTTTCATTAAGGATATAATCACAGCTAAGAAGCATATTAATATCTGTTCAATTTCTGCTTTTTTGGTTTATTTTCTATCTCTCTATTCAATAGTTTCTTATAGCAAGCATCTAAAATACAAGGCACATGAACATAGAACACATTAAAAATATGAAGGTGATATTTCAACTAGATTCAAGTCTGGTGCTTTAAAAACATCTTCTATTATTAGTCACAATATATCTTTGCTATCTGTGGTTTGTTTCTCTGGGGATCTCCGGTTACTTACCTGGTGACATGTTCTGGATAGGTTCTCTAAGTGTCTTATGCCCCATGATTTCTGACTTCTTAATTTTTTCCCTTCTGCTAAGAGATAAAGCTTTGTCTTGATCTTCCAGATCACTGATTTCATTCTTAATGATTTCTTTTCTCTTTACAGTTTTTCTATTGACTTTTTCAAATCCAAATTTTATATATTTAATTCCAGAAAGTCTTTTCATATGTGTTCATTTTATCTCCTCTGGCGTTGTCATTACTTTTATCCCCCCTAAGTTTACCTCTCCCTTCTCCACAACCCACTCCCCCTCTAGCTATCTCTCTCATTCTTTTTTAAAGCAGAAGGCAGGCAGGCAGGAATGACCCAGGCAGGCAGCAGGCATGAAGACAGAAAGAAGAGGAGGAAACACTTTAGTTGATCCCCCCGATCCTGGGCAGCAGACCTGGGTTCTTGAGCTGCATGTGAACTGTGCCTCAGCCTTGGGACAGGACGTGCTTCTCTTCTCTTGCCAGCCCAGTACTTCTTGTTCTCTTTCAGGGGTCTTTGCATCAACATAGGTTCTGTTTCTAGAGTGTATGAAGCAGTAGAGAATGCATAGCAGAAGGCACACCACTCTTGTGTTCAGCTGTAAAACACATTATCCTTATGCTGATAAATGGCAGAGAGCTGTCTCTCCCAGGCCAGCAGCACATGGCAGCACAATTCCAACCACAGGAGCCAGGAGTGACACAGGCACCTAGATTACAGGACGAGGAAGATCCTCCAACGACCAAATAGGATCTGCATAGCAGAGACTGGTCTCCCTTTTCCTCAGGGATTTGCAGAATTCTGAAAACCTCATTCCTTCAGAGAAACATGATATCCCAGCCTCTGCTTTTGATATTGAATGAGAACACATGAAAATAAGGTCTGAACCTTTGCAATTTTTTCAAGATTTTAGGGAAATTCCCCCAATTTCCCCCCCAAAGATTGTTTTGCCTGCCTCTCACAGTTTTTCCTTTTATGTTGCTGTTCTTTTCAATGATTTCTTAATGGTTGTTAATTTCCAGGTATAGGTATGAACATGTATTTTTCATGGGGTGGAGGGCAGAAACTACCATTATGTTGATTATTCCCTATTAATGTTCTTGATTAATGACTATGAGTCAACTTTTTCTCCCTCATAAATATATTCAATTTTTTGAGAATGTTCCAGGTGTTTAAACTACGTGAATTCTATATTTTCTGAGAATACCAAGACCTTCTTAGGAAGATTTTATGAAGATTGTTATTTAAATCTTTTGTATGTGATATATGTTGTTTATATCATCTGGTGGTCTCAGAAAAGTAATATTAAACTTCCATTGTGGTTGTGTGCTTATAATTTCTCTTTCTTTATATCAGATTTCTACACAGATTGAGTTGTTCATAGATGCACATGATTGTTTCTTTAAGGCAGACATCTCTTTTTACGCAAAGCTGCTAACGTTTAATTTTTATGAATATACGGATTTGTCTCTTCTACCTCTCCCTTCATCTATTTCCATTTGCTAAATCCTCAATACCTAGAATAACTTGGCATACAGTAATTCTTTATTCTATAAATGCAAGAACTCCATTCTGAAACTCTCACCAAATCTTTGGTGCCCTATCTATAATGTGGTTCCAGAATTTAAAATAACTTTGATTTCATAAATTTTGTTTTATTTATGGCTGAAACAAGTAGTATGCTGAAATAACTGTTTCAATCTCATGACCCCAGAGGTACTTAAAGAAAAATGTTCATAAAATAAAGATGAAATGGATTTTCTTATACTCCATCAACTGCATAACATCTTCCACATTTCAGTTTGCTTTCTATTTGAGCCATGTGCTTTTTCCCTGATGATTTTAGTTTTTCTTGGAGTTTTCAGTTGCCTTTCTTTCTCTTCTGCAGTATGCACTTACCAGGAAAAAATTCTTTCAATTCTGTGATAACAGGTTTTGGAGATAAATGTTTTTCTTGGCAGTCTTTCTTGAGCCCTGGCCCTCCTGCCCCCAACTGGACTGGTTCATCTTTCATGCCAGAGCATGGTACTCACTCTGAGGCTTCAGTGCTCCTGGGTAGACCCCATCTTTCACTTTCCGGTTTAATCCCTAGTTCGAAAGTACTCCTATAACTTCAAATAGCTTCCAAAGAAAGGGAAGAGATGCAAGTTACCTCCCATGTGCAAAAATATCTTTTGTTTGGCCTCATAGTTGATAGTTTGGTTAATATATACAGTGTTTTGCTGTGTATAATGCACATTTATTTGCCTAAATTTGTGAGGGAAAAATAAGGATGTGCATTGTACATGGGTAGTACTAATTCTGTATCAGTATAAATGTTTTTAATTCTTTTATTTATGCTTATGAGTTAGAAGCATAACTCTAGACATGAATAACAATATCAATGAGCAGAATAATACCATGGAATACAATAATCTGTCTTGTTGAATTTGCAATGAATTTGCAATGAAAACAAGTTCGGCCAACCACTGAAGGAAATGAAATGAAGAAAAGCTTATTGTTGCCCACAGAGTAAGTGACTCTCACTTGATAAGACAGGTGACACCGACTTTATGATCATTGGATGAACAACGCAACACTTCTCTTCACACATTTTAGGTGGGAGCTAACAATCTAGCTGATATTTTTGCAAAAATTTGTACAAAAAGCTTTAAGCTCACAGTTATTAAATATGCTCAAGAGCATGGCAGCAGAGGTGCCACTGGGGACCTCCTCCCACAGGGAGTCCTCAGACGGTGGAGCCACAGGAAGAAAAGCTTCTTGTACCTGTATCTGTTCTTGTGTTTTGAAATTTTTTGTCACATAAAACATCTTTGTACAAAATATGTTAAAAAACTTAATGCTAAAATTCCTTTATAATACAAAAACAAGTACCTAAATATAAACAAATGCAAATCTGAATTAAAAAATTAAAATGAAAATTTCTTTCCCTGAACGTTTGAGCCAAAAACGTGGGCGTGCATTATACACATGAGTGAATGATACCGGTAAAACATGGCACATGCTGGGTAAGATAATGGTCTTTCACCACTGGGAAGGCTTTGCTCCACTGCTCCAGCACTCAGTGAACTTGATCAGAAATGTGATGTCAGTTTCATTCCCATTCTCTTTTAGGTGACTTGCTCTTCTCTCTGAAAGTTTTAAGATTTTTTTCTTTATACCTTTTTTAAAATCCATCTTTCTAAGTACTTAATAGGAGCTTTGTATTCAATTTAAGTCTTCTCTTCAGCTCTGGTAAAAGCTTTCTAGCATTTCTAGCATAACATCCCCCTCCATTCTCTCCACCCTTCCTGGAAATCCTATTAGTCAAATACAGAGTTTCCTGGACTGGTTATCTAGGCTTTTTATCTATTCACTTAATTTTTGGCATCACTTTCCTTCTGGCTCTCTGTTTTGGAGATTTCCTTGACTTCATTTTCCATTCTACTAAAATTTTAATTTCAAAATCATAAGTTCATGTCTAAAGCTCTTGAGATTCTCAGACTGTCCTATTTGTATAAAATTGCTGTTGCTTAATGACTAACATAATGACTTCTTTTGATTCTTTCTGATTATTGAAAGAAGAGCTTTTATTGAATTACAATATGTCCCCTATGTTATTATTTCTCCATGGCTCATTTTTAATTGTAGCTTTGGTGTTTTGTTTTGTTTTGTTTACTCCATGTTGTGTTTTCTTCACATGTGCTTCAGGTCCCTTGCTTATTTACTCAAGTTAAAGAAAGAAAGCCTGTGGTAGTGTGTGTCATGACTGTAAGTTTCCCCAGTCTTCTTCCTTGATGGGAGGTACTGACTGAATTCCATTTAAGCATGCAGATTTGTTAAGTTTCCTTTGAGGGCAAGAAAATAGAGCATTATCTAGGAAGGCATATTCCCTGAAAATGTCCCAAACCAGAAAGATTTCTCTTGGAGAACAAAACTCATCTCCATTAGAAGACTCAGCTTTTGCTTATTTTGTTCAAACTTTCTGTAAGACTTGTTAATGGGGACTTGTGTGAGTGGGAGGCAAACCACTTGTGTTCAGTTTGTCATAGAATTAGAAAGAGCAAAAGCTGATCTACTACTACAAGGACTCCTGTTGATAAAACGACTGAAGCATAAGGAATTTCACTTCTCCTATATCCTCACATCATAGTCCAGTTTTACTTCATGAGTTCAGTCAAGGACACGTTGTCCTTTCATTGTGCTCAAACCCTCATGTCCAAAGAAATCACCTGGAAGCGCTGTTAAATGTGGATTCTGATTGAATAAGCCTGTAGAGGGACCTGATCTTCTGCATTTCTAGCAAGCAGGAGCTGTAGATGATGCAGATGCTGTGAGCTGTGAAGCATACTTTTGAACAGCAAAACTCGAGAGTTTTTCTCTTCCATACTGCTAAATTTGTGCAAAGTTCTGTATAAGAGAAATAAGAACGAGTGAGAAATGAGTACAAGTAGAGTTAAAAAACCCAGATTCTTCACTTCTACTCCCTTGTCATTGCTGAACTCATAGTAAGATGTGCACTCCTAGAAGGACAGAGGGTGGAGATACTCAATGGCCCAGTGATCAATCTTCTACTGTAGAGAAAGGAAGAACTGTATTGTTTTAGACAACTAGAAGTTTCCACTATAATTTAATGAGACTGGACTGGAAACTTCACATTTTTCAAATTTTAAAAAGTAAATATTTTGATTAAATGTTACATAGGAAAGCTTCCCTGAGTGTAAGATGTAAATAAAAGCAATAGAATGGAAACTAATATATTCATCACCCAAGTTTAACAACTAGAACCATTACCACTTTCTCTGAAGTGATTTACTAATCCATCTCTACTTCTCACCTTGTGATTCAAGCCCTCTGGCATTCAAAACACATTCATGCTCTTCCAATATTCTCTAGGGTCTTATTGTAGCAGAAGCTCGAAACCCTACAACTCATTCAAATCATCTAATTTAGGTGTGGATGAGGGTCCTGGGAATAATCCAGTCATGGGCCTGTGAAAGGAAACAGGCAAATTATCTGACCCAATACACTGAATATATGATAGGACCAGCATAAGATTTTTCTTGATTAGCTTTCAAAGTCTGTGAATAATCCTTATGGCACTTGACTCCACCTTCTAGGCTCCATTCTTAGTCTCTAAGCTCCATTCTCTGAGTCATCCTTTCTTATTCATGAACTATTACATGTATTTGCATGCGAGTCATTTTATCAGCCTATTTCTTACCAGTACAATTTTGGTAGTCCAATATCCTTCTTTCTGTTTTTTAAGTATATATTGTAAGGCTAAATAACCAAGTAAATAAATATGTGTGCATATGTATATACACATATATGTATATATAGTACTTTAGCTAATAACTTTAAATAAATAATGATAACGCTTCTGAAAATGCAAATTGAAAGATGTTCTACAAAACAAAGGATAAGTACTCATCAAATGTGTCATGGTCGTGAAGATGAGGAAAGACTGGAGAACTGTCATAGATTAGAGTGAACAGTGGAGACACAGCAAGGAAATGCAATGTGACATTCTGGATTAGATGCTGGAAAGAAAACTTATATAATTCATATAAGGTCTGAAGTTTACTTAACACTATTCTACCAATGCTAATATTCTCATTTTGATCTTTGTATTATGGCTATGTAAGTTATTAACATTAGAGGAAGCTCACTGAAGGGTTTTCATGAGTTAGCTGTACTTCTTTTTTTTTTTTTTTTTTTTTTTTTTGCTACTTTCTGAAGGTCTAAAGTAATTTCAGAATAAAATCTGAAAAAATAGTAGCAAATGGAATCCAGAAAAGAAACCAACGATAATACATGATAACAGCATGATTAAGGAATGTAAGTTTATTTACTATATAAAAGTCAAACAAAGTATAGGCAGTAGAGGATGTCCTGGGAAAGGTTATTGTAGTTCTGGTCCCTTAAACTTGCTGGAAACAGACCTTGTGGGAAATACAGGAATGTATTTACTAGTAGGAGTGACTTTATTTGTAGAACATTTTTAGCACTGTACACCTGATCTGTTCTGATTATTCATTATAAATATACCATAGATCAATGTACTCAGGTGGCATTTCCTGGAAAATATTAATAAACTAGGTACCAATCCAAATATAAAATGAGATGTTTTATGGCAAAAAACTGCTCCCCATGTGTGGGTGATGTTTCAAATATTTTACTCTCTAAGGTTTACATGTTAAAATTGGACCTATTGTGTCAGGAAAGGTCTAGAAAGTGACCTTGGTGATTACGGATTTATGCTCAACCTGTGCAAAGATTCAGAAAAAATATTCATGATAAAATGTCTTAAGATTCCAAGAATATAAGGGGACTTTCTTCATATAATAAAGAATATGTATAAAGAGGCTATATAAAGTGTATTTAGAAGCAACATACTGAAACTCACAATCAGATAAGCACATTATTATGGTGATCTTGTCAGTGAAATAAAACAATAATATTCATGAAAGCTATAAAAATTAGAAAGGAAAATTTGTAAAAATTATCACAGGCCATGCTAATAATGATGTGACTGTTTATATAAATTCTCAGAGATCTAAATATAAGACTTTGGACTCTAAATAGGATGTGTTCAGTCATGGCAAATCAACATTTTACTATACAACTAAGTAAAAATGTGTCAATTGCAAAAATAATTTTTAAAGACATCAGAGAACTAACAAGCAACAAGAATTCATTGAAATAACATCCTGGAGTGAGAAGAATCAATTCTAAATGAGATGATGACATAAATATTTTCTTCCTGGAAGTATTTGCCATCTGGGGACATGGGTTGAAGATCACATTTAGTCCAAGAGGGATAACACACAGGGAGAGAAAATACAAGACAAATCTAGGCAGTCACTTTGGTGGGGTAGATTGGATGCTATTGCCCCTACCCAATGAAGAATTTTGCTTGATTTTGATATTGACAAAAAAATTGGGATAAATGAATAGTTTTTAAAACTTTAGAAGGAAAGATTCTTAGGAAATAGAAAACTACTAGACTTTCATTTAAAATCTTGGGAAGGCTTTGCCTGAGGAATGGAGTAAATCTGATGGAATTTGAGTTTTACTAAAAGTGGAAGCCAGCCCTGATCATACTCTGATTGAAACAAGGTGTTGTTCCTTACCCTCTCTAATTGAGAACTCAGGATGTAGGAACACTTTCTAACCTTGATATATGGCTAGCATAACTCAGACACAAAAACATATAAAGACATTACAGTAAAGTAATTATTATGTCAACATTTCTCAACATAGATGCAAAATACTAGCAAATCCAATCTAGTTATGCATAAAAAAGGTAATTTATTGTGACCAAGATGAGTTTATTCCAGGATTTTATAACAGAAAAATCAATCAATGTTATTGATCATATAATATCAAGGAAAAATTTCTATTAGATGCAGAAATAGATTTCTATTTCAATAGATGCAGAAAAGAATTTCATAAAATTCAATTCCCATGTCATGATGACAACCCAGAACAAACTGGAATAGCAGAAAACAATTAGAAAAGTGTTCTAGTGGATGTTATCCACAAAATATCCAACACTAACCTCATAAGTAATAGCATTTATGTCTTAATTCTTGGAACTTGTGAATTTATACTTTAAATGACAAAAGAGACTTTGCAGATGTGATGAAATTAAGGACTTTGAGATGGAGAGATTATTCTGAATTATCTGGGTGAGTTCAATAGAACCACATGGGTCCTTAAAATCTGTGAGCCTTTCCTGACAGAGGTTAAAAGGCGGAATCAGGATCACCAGCAATGATGTATTATTATTATTGACTTTTATGATGGAGGAGGCAGACCATGGCCAAGGAATTCAGGTTTTGGAAGGCAGAGAAGACAATACAATGATCTCCTAGGACTTCCAGAAAGAAAGCAATTCTGCTGACACTTTGCTATTATCCCTGTAATGTCTATTTTGGATTTCTGACCTCTGGAACTATAATATAATTTCGTGTTGTTTTAAGCCCCCATTTTTATAATGTTACAGCAGCAATAGGAAATTAATACAGATTTAGGTATGCATATTGGGGTACTACCATTAAAAAAATACCTAAAAATGTGGAAAGGACATTGATATTGGGCAGTACGTTAGAGGCTTAAAAAGTGAGAAATATTATAGAAAAAATCCAGGTTGCCTTTAATAGACTGTTTATAGAAATACAGATGTTCATGGTTCTGTTAATGAGGACTCAGAAGAAGTGAGGAGCAGGATGAATAAATCCTATAATGTCTCAAGAATATGTAAATCAATTGAAAGAGACCATTGGTAGAATTATGGGTGCTAAAGATACTGTTAATGAGGGCTCAGAAAGAAATGAGAACGTGTTATTGGAAACTGGAGGGAAAAGGGACTTTGTCATACAATGATGGAATGTTAAGCTGAATTGTGTTTTATTGTTATGTGGAAAGCAGAGCTTGTAAGTGATGAGCCTGGATACTACACTGAGAAGTATTCCAGTGTAGCAGTGTTGAAGGTGCAACCTGATTTCTTCTTTCTTCTCATAGTAAAATATGAGAAGATAAAGAGAAATTAGGGGAGAATTGTTAGGCAAAAGTAAATCGGTGCTTGATAGTTTGAGAATTTTTGAGTCATTTCAGATTGCAAAAAAAAAATGATAAAAAAAAATGGGTATTCATAGGAAATTGTGCTCTAGACATAAAACCAAGGGAGTAACTGAAAAACCTTTTGTTAGTGCCTTGTAAAGGACAGTAAGTCATAAATATGTCAGTCACACAGAGAACTCTTTGAAGAGATTAGTCATATGACTCACGGATTTCCTCAGCAACCTCAGCAGATGCCAACAGTAGAAATGGAATTATCTAAAAAAAGAACTAAGATGAACTTTTTGTCTAATGGAGTGAATCTCCATGACTTACATGGGAAACTCATAAGTTTCTTGACAGTTTTCTACCAACAGAAACATTACTAACTTGTACTAAAAGACACAAAGACGGAAAAAAAACTGTTGTCTTGATAAAATATTACACACAGGAAATGAGTTGATAAAATTACTCAGCAACTAATACACACTATGTTTTATAAAAAAAAGAATAATGTCTCAGAGGGAAGAGTTGACAAGATAAAGAGTAAAACCTTAAGCCAGAGGGCAGAGCTGTGAAACAGAGAATTGTTTTATTTTAATAATTTAAATATTTAATTTTTATCTAATTATTTTACTATTTTATTGTAAATGACACACTATACTACCCAAATAACCATCACTGAATGAAAGAATAAATAAAACGTGAATTAGCCTTACAATGGAATATTATTTGATTCATAAAAAGGATGTTGCAATATAGCTCAACTTTAAAATTATGATGATTAATGAAATAAAGTAGCTGCAAAAGGCCACATATAGCATGATTTCATTTATCTGAAATGTCCACAACAGGCAAATCAATAGAAACAGAAAGTGATTACCAGGGACTGGGGAGAAAGAACGGAGTGATAGCTAGTGGGTATGGAATTATTTTGATGTGATGAAAATATCTGGAGTTAAATATTGATGATGGCTACATAACTTTGTGAGTATACGGAAAAAACCACTCTTACACTTTTTAGAAAGTATGAATTTTATTGTCTGTAAATTGTATCTCCTTTAAAATGGAAAGAGAAACACAAAAAGTCTTGGTAGATATACGAGTTAGAATTAAATTGGGAGTGAGGATTTATTAAAAGAGGTGCAGAAGCAGCAACAAGTTAGGGTTGGAGTGGGGAAGGGAATGTTAAGAAAAATTGTTAAAATGCATGACATTTAATCAATAGAAGTAGGGAAAAAATCTCAAGAAATTTGATAATACTTTTGTGTGTTTATGTACTTTGCCACTCTCTGAGACTGAAGTACAGAGACTGTGTTTGTATAAATATTACAGAGGTGAAAGAAATGGTCTCTGCAATCAGGGCGCAAAACAGCTTTGTTTTGCGGGGGGTAATATTAAAAATGAGGTAATCCAATACAATGCATAGTTGGGAGCTAACCTGCAGGATACATACTATGCATCTGTGGGGCCTTAGAGAGTAAGCTCCAAGAGAATAATTGAATCAGTCCACCTCTCTCTCTTTGTTACTCATGAGTTGTTTTTTCGTAGGAATCCAAGGGACAAGCAGTAATATCGGCTGTAAATAATGGCTCTAATAACAATCCCCATTAAATTTCAAGCAAATCAACCAAATATTAAAGTAAAACCAAGGTTGTCCTGATGGAGTAATGGTTAATCAATCACCTCCAAAGGACACAGGCCACGTAGGCCTGGATTCGAGTCCCAAGTCTGTAGGGGAAAACAACCAGTGTGAACAACTAAAATGGAAACAGAATGAAAATGCTTCTTCCTCCTCTCTCCTCCTGCTTCTCTGCCTGCTTGCCTTCATGCCTGCCTGTACCTTTCCTTTAAAAATAAAATAAAAATCCAGGTTTAACTTTTCAAAAGGTAATATATGTGGACAAGGGATATGCAATTTTAGGAAATATATATTACTGTCTCAAATGAATGTGAACTCCATGAAACCTCAAAGTGAGTTTTGCACATATCCCTCCTCCCCAATCTTTATTAGTACCTTACACATAGTACTTAGCATATGCATACACATATGTGTGTATGTATATGTATATATCAATCTGTCTAAGTTTTACTTGCTACTGTGTCCTGTTGCTATTTAACATTCTAATTAGATCTTTTACTAAGTTGTTTAAAATAGTGTTTCTCACGTTTTAAAACTGTTATGTTCTATGAATACTGTAGGTTATATTTAGCTTCATTTGTTTATAATATTCAAGAAAAATATTCCAGAGAAACAGGATCCTTTTGAGAATATACTTCTGATTAGTTCTCTGAGGGTCATCCAGAGCCTTGCTCCTAAATATTTAATTTTGGTGCACCCTTTCATTTTCTGGATGCTCAAGGAAAGATGCTTTGTCAAAACATCATGCCATACAAAGGCAAATTATTATGGAAAATTTTTATTGGCCTTCACACCTTTTAAATTCTATTATGTTTTGACATGATAGTTATATTCTAGAAGTCATCATTAAATAATTTTTACTTTATTTAGGGAGAAGTATTGTAGCATAACATTATATTAGTTTAAGACATGCATCATTGTAAATCCTTATCTGTATATAAAACATTAAGTTTACCACCAGCAGTAGCAAGCCCTTTTAAGAGGCAATAGAGCAAAGTGATTCAAGCCAGGTTACTAGAGAAAGACCAAGTTCTGTTACTTGCTAACTTTCTGGCCTTAATCTCTCTATGCTTTGTTTTCCCTTATCTGTACTAAGACAATAATGGCCGAGCTATCTCTTAGGGGTGACTTGAGGATTAACTGACATAGTATCTGTGAAATACTTAGGAAAGGACTGCACCTAGAGTTATGTGTTAGCTACTGTCACTATTTCTGGAAACTGCAGCATCTAGTGGAACAATTTGAAAATCTCTGCTCCAAGGAGTTGAAATATGTATCGTTTAACAGTGTTCTTGGGCTAGGCAGGAGGTGGGAGGAACACCTTGGCAGTATCTTTTCTTCATATAACTCATATTTGACTTCAGGATGCGTTGAAGCGATAGAGCAACAAATATTAATCAAAGAGCACTACTGAAGGAAACTCTGCTTCATGAAGGATGTGACCTATAAACTCCTTCAACTTTCTTTTATTTCCTCTTTCCCTCATGATTTCAAATTTCCTCCTGCATTTCTTTGATTATCATCTCTTAAATCTGTGATAGTTTTCCATACTGAAGCTTGGAAATTAGGAACCCCTCCAAAGGTAATATTGAAAGCATATTTAGTTAGTCTGATAATATAGCCAGGAAATTAAATTGTGAGGTTGTTGTTCTGCCTTGAAATTATTTTCCTTATTCTCAACTGTGGAATAATTAAGAGGTCTGCTTTAAACATGGCCGCGCTTGAGTGCAAAGGAAATTACTTTTTTTTTCCTGAAGTCTGAGAACTTGGATGCATTTTATTTTAGAGCATGTCATTCTATCTTAATTTCCTACAGCCTGCAATTCAGAAAAAGAAAAAAACTTTGCATTTGCTCTCACTCTCTCTCTTTCTTTTGGGTGGGTGGGGGAAGACAGGCAGGTAGGAATGAAAGCAAGTAGGCACAAAAGAAAGAGAGGAGGGAGGGTGTTTATTCAGTTCTTGCTTTTAGCTGTCCTGCAATGTCAGGACTTGTATGTGAACTGCACCCTTGACATGTTAAACCCCCTGGTCACCAACTTTCTCTTATTTTAGGGATTTAAAAATCTGCTTAATGATTGGAGGTGCAGGAGAGTTTTTCTTTTAATGTCAATGGTATACTTTGTGTTATCACTTGGACTTTAATATATTTTTGCGTGCTTGAAACTATAAATGGAAACTAGTATTAGAGATGAAAAGGACTTCATAAGATCCCATTAAAAGGACGCGGAACCACAAGTTATAATGTTATTTCTTGGCACCTTGTTATTATATTCCATTCTCCTCCCACACATGGAGCACAGAAGTGGTTATGTTGCAACTAGGAAAAATATCGCTGGAAGATAGTAATTTATAATCACTATAGTAACCAGCAGATTGCAAGTGGGAAAAATACAGGAGTACTATCACAGTACCCCTTATGTGTAAAAGATAGGCTTTAATAATACAGCTCTAGCTTAGGAAGAATAACAACAACAAAAAAACAACCCTCATTCATTCACTCAATTTGTACTTTCTGAGAGCTGCCTGGGGTAGGTGCCTGCTAGAAGTGTGATGATGAGTTAGAAGAAATATAAATAGTTAGAAAAAAATTCCACTTCTTAGACATATCCCTAAGTTCACTTGATGAATTTAATTGCTGCTTTCCATTTCACTTAGTTAGCCCAACTATATCCTGGAAGTCCACACTGTGCTGGGAACTAAGAGAACAGAGTAAGATTCAGTCTTTACCTGTAATAGAAACAGAGTACAGTTTGAGACATTCTATCATCAAGTTCTCAAGGTTTTGTTTTCTAACCTTGTTTTTAATGTTCTCAAATTAATTTCACCTCAAGGTAAAAGATGATGTCTCCTTTGTATTTATATCCAGTGTCTAACATTGTTCCTGACACATGGAAAAGATTCAGTAAAGATCTCAATAGATTTCTCTAAAAAGTCAAGGGTTTGTCTGAGCATCTGATTTCCCAGGCACTCTGTCAGTAAAATGCAGAATTGAATGCTTTTGTGGCTTTTTGAGCTCTTCTCTTCATAATAAATTAGAATAACTATTACCAGATAGTAGAAAATCTTTGACTATTATCATCATTATTGTCTGAAATATCTCAATTTCTTAGGAACATGTATTAAGTCTAGACATCATAGAAAATAGAAAAATATATGATTTCCATTCTAATTTCATCTCATCACTGTCCAGGATAGCTTAATAATATGCTTTGCTTTGGCCAAGTACTTCCAGATTCAAGAAAATATATCTAGCTTCTGAACATGGATAAATCTCTAAAAATATTTTCTGTTTCCTGTTCCTGTACAGAAATCATATTAGTTTTTAAAATGCATTTAATGTTGAATATAGTTATTACATTATTCTGTGAATATAATGGAACACTTAATTCAATTCATTAAGTGAACTGCCAATGAAATATGAAAGACCTATATAGGAAGATAAGTTGTTGGTTTGGGGATTTCTATCTTCCTAAAGTCTGGTGTATGAAGTCAAGTTCTCAGAAGTCAAGGAAAGCTTTACAGGAGTTGCAGACCCCTATGTCTGCCTGTTTATTCCTGAGCAGAAGCCAGAAGCCAGGGGCAGGTGGTGGAGACTTGGTGTTGGAGTTGATGATTAGTCTCCGGGGATACAGACACTCAGCATCTCAGGAAATAAGGTTTACCTTTCAACAGGTTTTACATTATTCTGATTGGCAAACTCACTCCAAGGGGAGAAAGACAAAGGTGTAGTTAAAAGAACATAGACTTCAAACCACATAGTTAAGGGAGGATATGAACCTTTCTGTCAGAGTTCTTGCTTCTCACTGGACTGGTTCCCCATCTACTGCTTCCCTTGAAAAGTGTGCAATACTTGTTTTAATCACAGACAAGAAATGGGAGCGAGCATGGTATTCATTGTTGAGAAATAAAACACAGTTCCACAATCCCTTAACTAAAACCTTGAGGCTTTAATTCAACCTACTATTTTTCTTCAGATTTTATATTATATAACACCCTGACAGGGCCTGAAGCAGAACCAAATATCAGGCACATTCATATTTTTCAGTGGAATACATGAATATTCACAGTTAATGGGATGAAGATCACAAATAGTAGCATATTATTTCAGGTCAGAGCTCGTTGTCCAATAAGTTGCAAAAAAAAAAAAAAAAATGCTGAGCTCTCAGATCATTTTGGACTTTGGAATTTCAAAGAAGAGATTATAATATACTCAGTCACTCCCCACCTTCACATTATGCCAGACTTCCAACCCACTCACCCCACACCACAGGGGTCCATGAGTCATGAAATTTCAGAGAACATTCTTTAGAGTCTTACACCTGCTTTGCCTGGGGAATTTACCCCAATGATAAAGGGGATCATTATCCTTTGCTGCATCCAGGAAGTTCATGTGTGGGGTTCAATTCTGGGTTAGCAGATTTAGGGGGAGGTACCTTTTCTCTCCCACAAAAATTAGGATTTTTCTCAAGGATTTGAATGTATAATAAGTGAAGGTCTGTGATGAGGTGGTGGTTACCCACCAAGGAACAGGAAAGACATAGAGCAAAAGTACCATCATATGTCAAGGCCCAGGAGTGCAGAGGGTGATTTGAAAAATTGCAAGTGGTTCTATAGGACTGGAGTTAGGGATGGATGCAAGGACAGGAGTGGACTGAAAATGGATGAAAGGACAGGGCAATACTAAAGTGGATGTCAAGTCAGGGCTGTTAGCAACAGACCTGGGATGGCATGTGAAACAAACCTTTATTCTAAAGAGTGTTGGGAGCCATTGGTAGCTTTTAAGCAAGGGGAATATGGAGGTTACTGACAATTTGAGATCCTGGTGGTAAAGATACCATCTTCTTTGCTGCAAATGGTATTTCAAAAAGATAGGCTTTTAAGTTGCACAAACTTAAACTAAATACACATTCACTATTTAGGAAAAAACAGGATTGAGGTAAGATTAAATGATACAGCAGTAAGTACCTGAGACAAAGTATGAGTGCAATGATTTTTCCTTCACCTTTATATTTTTGGCATTTAAAAGGAAATTTAGATAATTCTTTCAGTAAGACAAATGATCGCTCCTGGTTTGCCATCTGTGGAATTCCAAATTTGTATGGAGTCTGTATCTGTAGCTGAATGAATTTTTAATAGGCGTCATTTATCCTGATGTGTCCCTTATATTTGTGTGAGATTATAAAACAAAGTTGCTGAAGAAATAAGGCAACCATTGAGCAATTTCCAATAATTTTTTAAAAATTCTTTGTTTTTAACATTAGACAATCTCAGAAGTAATTTTCATCGTTAAGAACGTGAAAGGACTTTCACATATATGTTTAAATGATCTTCAACTAGGGCACCAAGACTTCTCAGTGGGGAAAGGACAGTCTCTTCAACAAGAGGTGCAGTAAAATTGAATATTTACATGCAAAATAATAAAGTTGGACCGTGAATTTGCCCCATATTAAAAAAAAACTCAAAATAGATTAAAAGCCAAAACTTAAGTTTGAAAACTATAAAATTCCTAGAAGAAAATACAGTGGAAAAGCTTCAGGACATTGAATTTGGCCTTGATTATTTGCACCAAAAGCACAGACAACAAAAGTAAAAATAGACACATGGGGCCTAAAACTTCGTGTACATTAATGGGTACAACCAATAGAGTGAAAAGCAATCTCTAATTGGGAGAACATATTTGCCAGTCATATATATAATGAGGGGTTAATATCCATGATTTATAAAAAAAAAAAAAAAAAAAAAACTAAGTAACAACAACAAAAACTATCAAGAAATTTTAAAAAATAAGAAGGGACTTTGATACATATTTCTTAAAAAACAATAGGTGAACGACCAACAAGCATTTGAAAAGATGGCTAACATCACTAATCATTAAAGAAATGCAAATACAAACCTAATTGCGATATCACCTCATGCCTACTACTACTTTTTTAAAGTGTTGAGAGTATGTGGAGAAACTGGAATCCGTGTGCACTGTTGATGGGAATATAAAATAGGATAGTCACTATGAAAAACGGTATGGACCTTATGAAAATTTAAAAAGTTACTTCATGACTAGTAACCCTATTTTTAGATATATTTTCAAAAGAATTGAAAGTGGGATCTCAAATATATATTTGTGCATCCATGTTCACAGAGTATTAGTCACAATAGCCTTAAATGGAAGCAACACAAAAATCCATTGACGAATGGATAAATAAAATGTGCACGAACACACAATGGAATAGTGTGTGTATTGCAGTTATGTTCCTTCTTTTGAAAAGGTAGAAATCATGACACATCCTATAACATGGATGAAATGTGAGGGCGTTATGCCCACTGAAATAAGTCAGTCACCAAAGAATAAATATTGAAGAATTCTGCTTATGAGAGGTATATAAATTAATCACGTTTATGGAACCAGAAAGTTGGTTGCCAGGGACAAAGGGAAAGGGGAAATGAGAAGCTGTTTAAAGGATATACAGTTTCAGTTACGCAAGATGAAGAAGACTGGGAGATTTGTCGCACAAAAATGTGAGTGCACCTAACAATGCTCTACACTTAGAAATGGTTCAAAATGCAAATAGAATATGCTTTTAAAATAATTATAAAACCCCAAACTAAAAAAAAAATCATAAAGAATATTTTACACACTTACTTTGCTATGATATAAGACCATTTGGAAATAGATATTCTGTCCTGCAAATGAATTCGTAGGTCAGATGATTGATCTTGATAAATGGAGAGAAGTTGTTCTAGTTTTCTGTACTGACATGTCCCCTGGTGCCCTTTTGTGTGTGAATAGCTCCATTTCTATTCCTTATCTTCTTGCTCTGGTTAAAACTGTTTCATTTATGTCTGTATTTTAATGCAAAAGAGTCATGGAAAACATGCACCACAAAACAAATCTCGGCAATAAATAATGTTAATAAATAAATAACATGTATTTCTACAAATAAAAATAGATGGCAAAATTTCAAGTTTTTGTTGCTTATAAAATTCCTCAGATAGAGTACCAGACTTAAGGGTGCTTTCATTTTATAAAAAAATTCAGTCCTCATATGTGACAAAGAATACAGGCTACTCACTTTGAACACTTGAACCTGCAAGTAAGCATCTTCTAAATTTTTCTCAAGAGTTGTGAAGTCTTAAAAATAATACATAGAAATAATCATTTTGTCCAAATCTTACAGTTCCCAGTGGTTTCTGCTTGTTTGTTTCTGAATGCCTCCAAAATTCATAGGGCATGTGTGCCCCTCAGAGTTCCGGAAACGAATGATATGTTCGGTTGAGCATCACATTTTTACATGTCAGTTGCTCTTGACTGAAGACCTTTGAGAACAGGGTCTCCATTCTGTGTTTCATCTGTGACTGGTGCATGCAGTGTTCAGGACTCTGTCACGCGACATACTACTGTGTCTGTGTTAATTATGCTTCACCCTCTCCCCAAAATGGTTTTGTCTACATAGAAACTATCTGGTCTGAGAAGTAAGGAGTGAAGAGTGGTAGGGCATGAGATTTTAAAGGAATTCTTTTGCATGGATAAGGATTTTGCATGCATGAGGAAGACAGGTTCTGTATAAGTTTAAGAAGCATAGATACTTATATATTAGAACACCTTTAATATGATTTAGTTTCTCTCATCTCTGAATTCACATTGGATTTTTAGTTTCCAGTCTACCACAGTCCAACAGAACTGAGATGACTGAAATGTTCTTAATCATTGCTATCCAACATGGCAGACCTAGGTACAAGTGTCTATTGAACACTTGAAATGTGGTCAGTGAAACAAAGGAACTGAATTTTTTAATACAATTACAGAAACCTTAGACATAAGCAGTCACATATGATTATTGTATCCTAAACTATAAAGCATAGCTCTTGCTTTTGGAATTTGATTTTGTTGTTCCTTAATTATTTCATTTGTATCTTCCTTGTCACCTCAAACAGATTATAGGATCCTGACAATAGTGATATGCTATAATAATAATCTTAGACTATAGATCAATAACATATAGCACAGTGCTAGACTATAAAATGAATTGCTAACTAATTTGTTATGAATAACAAGAAAGAACTCTGAACTTGTAGTCAGGATATCTGATTCTGGCTTTATCACTAATAAATTAGGTGACTTTTGGAAAAGTTATCAATTCATTCATTAATAATTATGGATTTAAAAGTTATTATTCACAGGATCCAAAATAATGTTATCAGTTGTATTAGCTGGAGTTCTCAAAAAAGCAGGAGAGAAAGGACAAAGAGAGTGGGGTGTGTTGGGGAAGAGAGAGTGGGTAGGATGGGAGGAGGGAGAGAGAGAGAGAGAGAGAGGCAGAGAGAGAGAGAGAGACTGCTCATGTAAATTGGTTTGCATGATGATGAGGACTGACAAGTTCAAAATCTACTGGACAGAATAGCAGGTTGGAAACCCAGGGAGAAGATGTTTCAACTTGAGTCCAAATGGAGTATATTGACAGAATTCCCTCTTTTTGGGGGAATCTCAGTCTGTTTTCTCTAAAGTCCTTCAACTGATTGATGAGGCCCACTCACATAATGAAGGGAATCTGCTTTACTGAAAGTCTATTGCTTTAAACATTAATAATTTAAAATAAACACATCCACAGCAGCGTCTAAATCCCAACATCTGGATTTGATGGCCTAGCCAACACTGACACAAAAAATTGACTTCCTATTAGCAATAGTTGAATTGTCAGGATTTGTAAGAATATTGCTTTTATCAATAAGATTAAAAAAATATGCATTTCCAATACAATTGAATGGGAGAGAAAGACAAATAAGATACTAGCTTTTTTTGGGACTGCCTTTGGGGATATATGCTGGAAAAAGTGTTGAATCTTGTATTGAAAAGGTCAAACAAAAAATTTGCCTCTTGCATTGTCCTCTTTGGGCCTCAGTCCTTGTGGACTTCAGCCCTGTCTAAGGAATTTCTTATGCACTGGTCGACATTCTGTATACCGAATGCCTCACTGCTCTGAAAAGGTGAATTTTTCTGGGTTGGCATATTTTGAAAGGCAAAGTAGAAGCATCTATACAATGTGCTAACTTCCTGAACTGAGATTTTTTTAGGGTGGATGAGGAGGAGGTTGAAAGTGATATCTAGGAGTCAGTTAACAGTGTGGGCAGATGCCGAATGATACCTAAAGAGACCAGTGGAAGGCGCAAAACAGTAAAAGTTATAAGTAGAAATCAGCAAGAAAGGAGGATAGTAAAGAAGAATGAATAGGAATAGAGTAGTTGAGACACTGAAATGATAAAGCATTAGAATTATGAATAGAGACTGGTTGAAGAGACTTCAAGAAAATATGATCAGTAAAACTCACCTCCTAAATGATCTGTGCTTGTTGTCCACTGTATTTCTTACTTTCCATCTGTCTTTACCTTGAGGTGACCCCTGAACTCCTACCTTGAAGTAATCTCAGGACCTTACCATTCTTTTGTATTTTTTTTTTAAAAAAAGCCTAATACAGAAATAAATGCTGACATGATCAATCTTTTTGGGTTCATTTATCCCAGCTGCAACACTTTGGGACTGAGCCAGATCATCCTCAAATTTATTTTCAGCTGTAATTTTTATTTCAACCAAAAGTATCTTTGGGACCAAGTGGATGGGTCACAAAGCAATGCTTAAGAATAAGAAAGAGAGGACACGATAGTCTGTGATAGTCATTCCTGGTTTGGGGAAAGGTCAGGAGATGTTGCCAAGACATTTACCTGCTCCTAAATATGGTAGAAGCTCAGCTGGAGGGCACCATGGATGTGAGCTAATTCAATCCTTGTGTCTTATCATCTCTGCATAAACAATTCCTTAGAAAATGCTGGTATTTTTTCCATTATAGATACATAATTTTTGGAAGGAAACATAAGATAAGGAAACAATATCAAAATTTCCCCACAACATAGAGATATAGATTGTTAATAAATTCAAGTACATACGGTCAAAATGTACAACCTTTTTTCTTGCCTTTATTCCCTAAACAAGACAGTATAACAACTATTTACATATAATTTGCATTGTATTTGGCATTGTAAGTAATCTAGAGATGGTTTAAAGTATGGGAGAGGACAGATGCAGGTTCTATGACATTCCCTGTCACTTTATATAAAGGGCTTGAGTATCTGAGGAGCTTGGTTTCTGTGGGATTCCCAGAACCAATCTTCCTCAGCATACTGAGAGACAACTCTGTTTCCCTCTTCTTCAAGTTCTTTTCAACTATCTGATCTGAATGTTTTTCTATCATTAAGTGCTTTATGGAAATTAGATTCTCACAGCATATGGATGAATTCTGTTTTTGAAGTTTCCCCAATTATTCAACATTTTAAATAATTCCCTGAAGAATATACTCACACAAATATTTTTATGTAGATCTATGATCATTTTTTTTTGTAGATGAGTCACTGAAACAAAATTGTAAACATTTCTAAGACACTCACTACTAAACTATGCTAGAGAAAACTTGTACCGATTTATGTATCCACTAGAAGAGACTATGAAAGTACCCATTTTCTTATACCCAGGTCAACAGTAAAATTATCTTTTTCCCCTGAACTTTTGTCAAAATGACTTGTGAATATGAAATCTCCTTTGAATTTATTTGATAATTAGTGAGATGATTCTATCTTCGTGTATTTAATGACCCTTTTAATTTGTTTTTTCATGAATCATCTCTTCAAATCATTTTTCTGTTTTTCAATTTCTGTGCTTATTATTTGGTGTGTGATGTAACGTATATATAAATCACACGCCTTCCCCAACTCTATTACTGATAATCAGGCACATATTTAACAATTTTTAAGAAGGACAAAGCATTTAAAAAATTTTTACTTAGTTATTCACCCTGGCTGTGCTCCCCCTCCCCAGGCCCTGGGTCATGAATCTGGGTCCTTGGGATGTTTGTGGACTAGGTCTGTTGGAAGCTATGGACTTAACCACTAAACCATCAGGGTATGTTATATTTAACTTTTTCACTGTGAAGATTATACCTATGAAGAACATACTTAGGGGAAGAAAAATATTTTCCCCTCTACCCTTCTAGGCTCTTGACTGAAACATCCTGTAATAAAGGACAGATTAACAGGGGAAAAACAAATTTAATATACTTATGAGGCCCCAAAGAGATGAGACCCAAAGGTAGCTAAATGAGGTTGATAACCATTTTGCACTAAGGAAAAGAGAGTTGGGGCCTGAGAATTCAGATTGGTGACAGATAATTCACAAAAAGATAGGAAGAGGAAATTCTGGAAATGAGTGTTTGCCTTGCCATTCGGATAAATCTCTTTGGTGTAAAATGTTGATAGCACTCTTCTTTTTATAGGCTCGCTATCTAAATTCTTTTAGGGTGTTAAGGAAGAGATGATAAGTATTTTCTGAGTCTGCTGGGTCTTTATTACCTTCACTTCAAAATAACTCACATGCCAAAGCAGCAAATTTTAGGGTAATGTATTTCGCTCCCTCTCAATATTTATCTGGTGTATTGATGTGGAAATAACAGTGATTTTAAATCAGAAGACATAGACATTCAACTCAGCTATACAATAGCTATCAAATTAATGATATTCTCATGTCCAAATATTTTCAAATAAATACACAGACAAGCTTTTCTGCCACTAACTAGTTGTATGGAATCAGGCAAGTTCTTCACCTTTATGTACCTCAATTTTTTCATCTATAATGGGTATGATCATTTATTTCCCTCACAGGATTACAACAGGGATTAAAATATAGTTAATATGCATCAAGATATTAGGACAACATCTGATACCTTTAAGCACTGAAAGAAATGTTAGTACTATTACAATAATCTCATTATTGATAAATGTTTCATATGGGGGCATTTCTTTTCTCCTGGAAAACATGCTGCTGAAAACCACTGAGGAGTCTTCTCACTGTTAGAAGATGGTGCTTGTGGTGTGAATCTGTTCATTTCTTTCAGGTTTGGTTTGCTCGTCCGCTAATACCTCACAGTTTTTTGGTGACTCTACGGGGTGTATTTATTTGCTTAGGCTGCCATGAAAGAAAAAAGCACCACAGACAGGTGGCTTACAACAATAAAGATGCATTGTTTCACATTTCTGGATCCCAGAAGTTGAAATCAAGGCGGGGTTGGTACATTGTGAGGGCTATAAGAGAAGGTTTTGTTCTAGATCTCTCGACTTGGCTTGGAAAACTTCATGTTCACTGGCTTTTCCCTGTATGGCTTCTGAGTCCAGATTCTGCCCCCTTCCTCCCATGTTGGATTCAGTTCCACCCGAATGACCTCACTTTACCTTGATTACTTTTGTAAAGACTTTATCTCCAAATAAGGTCATATGCAAAGGTACAGGCAGTTTGAACTTCAGCGAATGAATCTGGGGGGAACACAACTGAATTCACAACACATGGTAAAGTCCTCTGTGTATGACAACTGTTGGCATCCAGTGCTAACAGTGTCTGGGTCAAGTATCTCCACCGAGCATTTCTACAGCAGAGTCTTGATCTCTTGCAGAAGGAAGACTCAGTAGTATTCCCAATTCATTTTTAAAGAGATGCCATTTTAACTCGATGACTTCTATTAGATAAACGATCACTTAAATTAAGTTTCCTTCTTTGCCTTGTCTTTCTATATGTTACGTAAGAATAAAATCTGACACATGTGGACTGTACACAAAATTTACAGAAAATTAGAAGCCTTTGGGGTTAAAACACTTACTACTGATCTTTCATGTATCCGAGAAAATTGTCCACTTGTAAGTTGATTAATGTGAAACCTACATGCCTGGGTAGATTTTTCTCATTTTGATAACAGGCTGCTTGAATCGATTTACTAACACCAGAGCAAAGATGAATGAGAAAACAATGCTACTAGATTTTTTTCTTATAAAGGTAGCTGTAAATCATATGAGTATCTTCAAGGTAATTGCAGCCTATGGCAATCTGGCTCAACAGAAATGCCATCAATTCTACAGCACTTTGGTGTCTGCCCTATGGCTTACTACATAAATTATTAGGGAGCTTGTGTGGGAAATTAGTCATGAGCATAGACAGAAAAAGAAAAAGCTGTAGGAAGGGGATTGATCTGTAGGACATTTTGTCTACTTATAAGAAGGAGGACGTTGGTGGATCTGCTCAAAATCCTTATTCTGCTCTTTCTCTCCCACCTACCTGCCCTCCCAGGGCTAAACTGGGGCATCTGCTGGCAGCATGAAAAGGGGAAGCTCACATTTGGGGGTTGGGGAGAGCTAAGGGACACAATGGGATGCAATTACAGGTCTGCGTGGCAGAGGGGACTTGGGGCTCGTCTTTCTTCATGGTAAAGGATCAGCATTTAAGATAGTACAGTTATTTCATTTGAAGTTAGACCTACATTGGATTCATACACCTTCTATGTATAGACTGAATAGTCATTCAATTCTCCTGAGCCTAGAGGAAAGATGTGGGAGCAACTAACAAGCACCCTAGCTGAACTCATGGCTTATCCTCAGGAAAGGAAGGGAATAGATGAAATGGTTAAACAACTCCCTAAACTATGGCAAGATAGCTGTGGTGTGCTCCACTTAGTTGTGTAGAAAAAGGGTTTACTTGCCTTCAGGGACAATAAAACGGGAGAAAATGTCATCAGCCAGAGAAGGAGCAGAGGGCCTAGAAAGTGATTCCATCAACAGAGGTCTTACAACTGCAATTTGTAACGGCATCTTTCCCTGTTTATAATTGTCAGGAAGTGTATTATTAGAAAAAGTCTGAAATAATGAATTGATAATTAACTATGTGAATGTTATCAACAGAGAAAAAAGTTATAAGAAGACTTTAATTGGCAACCACATTGTGGCTCCTTTAAAGAAGGGTCTTGTTTTGCTTGTTTCTCAGTAGTCTGGAAAAGAAAATTCTGAGTGTAGGAGGTCATGTGTCCATACAACATATGCTTCTGTGGGGATGCAGAATGTGGGCAGGCTGGAACTGAAAATTTGCCATTGTCTTCTTGTTAGAGGTCAGACTCAATAGGGAGGTAGGAGTCATTTAGATGGTGCGAGTATAGAAAATGCCATCTCTCTAAAATAACTTAACGTCAGCACTTTAAATAGAAAACAATGACTCTCCCCAACACAGTGTGCTTCATCTTGGATTGTTTGCTTCCAAGTTTGTTCTGCATAATAAAACATTTATTTCTCAGTGCTTTCCCTGTGGGCAATCTGCGGTAGATTTTACTGATCATTACATTGTGGGAGTACTTCATCCTGGTAGTCAGCAGCTTGGAGGGATTGTTAACCTCGTTTTTTTTTTTTCATATGTTTTACTAATTATTTTTATTTTTACACATTAAAATAAACTTACATGTAAAGTTTTCCCTTTCTATATATCCATATATATATGTGTGTATGTGTGTGTATATATGTGTGCATGTATGTGCATATATATATGTATGTGTGTATGTATATATATACCAGCACACCCTGCCCTCCATCAAATCACCACATGTTCTTCTCCACTGTCCAGTGGGTTCTGCCACCATTTCTCCCCACCTTCCACTCTTTCCTCCCATTCCCTATTGGTAACTTCTGTTTCGTTGCAAGTGTCCAAGAGTTGGTTTTATTTCATCAGTTCCTTTTTTTTGTCTATTCACATTCCACCAGTTAACCTTTTCCTCTTAAATACAGCAAGTTCAAAAACGTATGTTGAGTTAGTACTGTGCACCAAAGAAGGCACCATAGAGAAGCTGTAGAGATGACTGAGGCACAGTTCATGCCCACAAAGATATCAAGTATCTTTCTAGGAAGAATATGGAATTGATCACAATGGGGATGTAGGGTGTGGGGAGAAGGAGTGTTTGGAAAAGTTTGAACCAACGTTTGAAGGATGGATTGACAAGGCAGAGAGTCATTCTGGACTAAAGGTGCAGACTGAACAAAACCAGGAAGTAAAAGCTTTTCACAGATCAAATAATTTCAGCCACATTGATAACAAATGGTCATCACTTCATATGCCATCTATCCATTTTCACGAACGATCCACAGAGTGGCAAAGCTGGAGGAAAATATTTGGGGGGTGGGGGCCATTTGCTGTGTTTTCAGATCATGCTCCACAGCACATGAAACTGGACGATGGGTGAGATGACAAAGTGAAATGCAGACAGATTTTCACATTCACCGTGTTTTCCCAGTTACTTGACTTATAAAAGCAAAAAAAACATATTATTGTATTCATATTATTAATCTTGCCTTTGAAAAAGCATAAATCAAACAACCACCAAAAAAATAACAAAACCTCACCTTGGGTGGGTAATTTCTCATGTAATCAAATAACATGATATATACAATTACAAAAACTATGCAAGTGACAAACATTTTCATTATCATAGCTCTCGCCCCACACATGGCTAGTCCTGAAGGCTTTTGGGAAGAAGATTTATGCAGTGGTGTGGCTCTAAAACACACTATAATCAGGAAACATCCATTATGCTTACTCTAGGTTCTAGATCTCTGTCTTCTTTTGACAAACTAGGGAATGTATATAAGTTAGTGAGATGTTGTCAATCCGAAGACTCTTTCCTCACAGAACAGAAAAGAGGAAACAGGAAGAAGAGCCTCCAGGTGCCTGATTAGAAGACAGTGTAGTTAAAATAGATGGGGAGGAAGAGGAAATAAACACCATTAGACTTGTTTTTGTAGAATCCAAATCCTCACTGTTCAACATCACATAGGAAATAATGCATTTTTCCAATCTATTGTCCCCAAAGCCAAATGTGATGTTTTTATTCATAAGAACCATGGGTTATTTTCTGGTGGTGCATTGTCAGCAATATTTATACCCATATGCACTGAATGAGAAAGAAAATGGAATATTTTAGACTAAAATGAGAATAATAAGATAGCCCATCTTTCTCTCTAATTTTTTCTATAGGACAATATATTCCATTTTCCTTCTCCTTTTATTGCTTCATATTCAGATAGAACAGGTCAATAGATCAATAAATGTAATTTTCTCATTGGGCTAATGTATGAAGTGAGTAAAGATCAGCCTTCCAGGCACAAGAATGCACCAAAATTCATAACATTAAGCATGCAATACTAGCACTGCCAGTTATGATACTATTATGTTCCATTGCAGGAAATGATTAACATGCCTTTTTATCCATTTTCTTTTCAACAATTTTCTTTAGACTTATCCTTTATTCTAAAATTTCAATCTAAGTGGAAATTTCTGTAAGTGAGAATAACAACCACAGCAAATTCGTACCAGGTTCATCTGTCTAAGACAATGAGGACTGAGAAGGCCTTGAAGATTTTTTAGTCCCACTTCCCTTCAGTTCACAGAATACCTGATGCCTAAAGAAGGGCCTTGATCAAGGTCACAATGAATAAATTTTTTTCAGAACAGAACTGGAAATGGACAAGTAATCATGCTGATGTGAACTGAGAGAAAAGAAAGGTGGGAGGAGGCAAGAGAGACGTAAGGCTGGACAAGTATTTTTAATGTGTTGTCAATGAAAGGGAAGAGCTATAGAATGGTAAAGGAGGGTGGGAAAATGTGCTATTATTTTTTTATGTATAGGAGATGTCATTTACTTAATGACTGAGGAAAGAAGGTGAGAGAGGGAGAAACTGAAGTTCACAGCGAGAAGGAAGCTGACGACAAAAAATCTGGGAGAACATAGGTCCAGAGAAGGAGGATTTTGCAGCGAAGGTCAGACACCAGCACCTCTGCCCTTAGTAAACAAAGAGACAAATAGCTTGCTGAGCAGACTAGAACAGAAATAAAACCCGAGGGCAAACAAGGTCAGTACTGAAAATAAATAATCAGCAGTCAGGGCCGAATTTGCGTTCCAAAAATCAGTCACGGGTTGGTGGGAGGACACTGGGAGCTGCTAGGTGAGGCTCAGCCAGAAAGTTCAGGAGCTCAAAGCCACAGTCTCTAACTATAGGGCATTAACCCATTTTTACAAAGGAGGAGTGAGGTCACTTACCCCAGCTCAGGGTGATGATGGAGATGAGACCCAGGCCTGTGCTGACTCCAGAGTCCCCAGGTCACAGGACTCTGCATCTCCTAGAGTGATTGAATCAGGCCCCAACATGGAGTCAGAAGCCCAGGTCACATTGCCCTGAGGGATGCTTCCCCCTACTTCCAAGTAGGTGGATATCGTTTTAAAATATAGGTTTTATTTTTATGTAGGTATGGTCAGGCCAATGGTTCAGAGGACCATTGTCATTGAAAAGAGAGTCTGTTACAGTTCACTGAAGGAAGGCGCATATCTGCCATGGGGAAGCGTGTGGGTCAATCGCAAGGTAGAGGAGAGGAGGGCAAGGACAGAAGTTTTTGCTGTGTTTTCTTCAGGAAGGAAGAGGTAAGTTATGGTTTAGCAGGTTCAAGATTGGCTAGTTTCAGTCATTTCAGAATTCAGGGTTATATAGGGGTCTCTGGTTGTCTAGCACCAAGGCTGACCACACGTGCATTTTTTAATGAGACAGTACCTTTCCATTTCATATTTCTCGACCATCCTGTCATTTTAATATAAATATCAAATTTGTTCCATTTTTGTTAAACCAGGGTCATGTTTAACTCAGGGCAAAAGCAGAAGTTGAGTTATTCCAGGCCCAGTATGGGGAGGGTGGGGAGTGGAGCACAAAAGTAGATGTCCCTCTTGTCCCATGTTGAAGACACTCAAGATGGTAACTTTCTTGGTTCAGGTGAAAGACATAAGAGGTAGAGGAAGGCTAGCTAGGTCATTCACTGCGTCTTGTTTATCTACAGCAATAGATTTACTTGGTTTTGGAGACAGCTTAATGCACAATAAAATATGTATTTTAATGTAAATGTTGATGAATTTTGAAAATTATAATCACAATGTAAAACAAGTTTTCTATCACCCTTTACAATCACCATCCTTCCACAGTTCTGATTTCTGTCACCATAGGTTAGCTTTGTTTGTTCTAGAACTCCACATAAATAAAATTAAGTTATTGTGTACACTTTTGTGTAAGACTGCTTTCATTAAGTGCTATTATTTTAGATTGATTTATGCTATTATGTCTATTGCTAGTTTATTCCTTTTAATTGCTGAATAGCATTTCGTTGTATGAATATACCATAATTTATTTATCCATTTCCTGCTGAGACGTATGTGAGTGTCCTATCTTTTTGATTATTATGACTAGAGATGCAATGAACATTTACAAATGAGCCTTTTTGTGAATGGACATTCATTTTGAGGGGGAAAGGAATTGAACTGATATACCATAGCACGGGTGACTATTAACTTCAGAAGAAACTGCCACAGAATTTTCAAAGGTGTTCATAGCATTTTATACTCCTGTCAGCAACTGAAGAAACCTCCAGTTGTTCTTCATTTTGCCCACACTTGGTAGTGTCAGTATTTTAAAATTTTGTTATGCTTGTGTGCGTAAAGTGGTATCTCTTTGGTGGTGTTAATTTACATATTTCTAAAACATGATACTGAACATCTTTTCTTGTACTTATTAGAGAATGTGGTATCTTCTTTTGTGAAATGCTTGCTGCAGTTGTTAGCTCATTGACAAAAATGAGCTTCTCTTTTTATTATTGAGTTGCATGAACTCTTTGTATATTCTGGATATGAGTCCTTTGTTAGATTATGTATTAAGAATATTCCTTCTATTGTTTCATGTGCTTGTTCATTTTCTTAATAGTGCTTTTTTAAGACAGAAGTTTGTTTTTTTTTAATAAGATGAAATTTAGAAATATTTTCTTTTGTTCTTAGTGCTTTGCGTTCTCAGAAAATTTTGTCTGCCGTGAGCTCACACAGCAGCTTCCTTCTCACAATCATAGCTCTGGGCTGGTAGCTGGGATGTACGCTATGACGTCAGCAACTCCTGTGAGCTCTGCTTCTGGGTGTTCCCATGTAAAAAAATAATTAGTTGTGTGAAAGGACAATTATAAAGCAATTATAATTCAACACAAATAGGCTGTTTGGATGCACCCAGTGGAGCAGCAGTTAGGTCAGCCACTCCCAAGGAGCAAACCACGTCTTTACTCTAGATTCGGTTTCCGGGCTTAGGGGAGACAACCAGTGTGAAGATTCAAATAATTAAAAAAAAAAAGGGAAAAGCTTCTTCCTCCTTACTCTTCCTCCTGCTTGTGTACTCACATTCATTTTTACCTGCACCTTTCCTTAAAAAAATTAAAAAAAAATATATATAGGTTGGTGAAAAAGTCACTTATTCCATTTAGAATTTTAAAATAACAGTTTGTCTATAATAAAAAAGTAAAATTTCTTTGAACATAGTTCTGACCTCTTTGACATAAGGCAATAAAATTGACATTTGCTTGTTTGACTAGTCATCTGAAATGTTTTACTTAGTATGGACAATTCGGTTAAATTATTTTTACCATAAGAGAAACCATAAAGGGTTCCTTTACTGTTCCATGTTTCCAGTGAGCTTAAACTTACACTCAACGTATTATGTAAAATTGTATTTTTTAGGCTTGAGAGAAAGATGCAGAGCAGAAATCAAGAGAAACTCTCTGAACTACTAATAACTCCATAAAACATCTCAAATTGACCTGCAGCCTAGTAATCACAGGGCCAGACCTAAACAAGCTCTAGAAGTAGCCATGCACAGAAGAGTCTAAACATTCAAAACGCTGTTTCTCTCCATTATACCCCATGTTACTGCTTTGTCTCCAGAGCGTCCTCACGAGCTAGTAGATGTGAGGTGTGCACGGCTGAGAGGGTGCTGTCAGGTGACAGCTGCTCTGTTTGGGGCACTACCATTGCCAGCAGCCACTTTCCCTGAGCACGGAGTCCACAGCTTCACAGGGCTCAGAACCAAATTCTGAAAGTTTTTTTTGCTTTCATAATGGGGAAAGCAGAAAAGCAGCAAAACCCATGCGTCTCACTCGTATCTTTGGGGAATGTCTGAGAGAATAAACTGATGCAACACAGACCTTGGTTGCCAGGAAGGCCAGTTCAAGAACTACGAAGCCACCCAGTTTGGCCGTTAGCAACTCCCATTCTCATCCCTTCTTCCCGTGCTTGTCCGCCCTCTGTGTGCCTAGATGTATACTCCTGGAACCTCAGAGGAGCTGTCTCACACTATAGACATTTCTCTATTCCCCACCTTTGGCCTAAAGAAAATATCTGTAAAGGCACATTCATCATGCTGCGTATAGTTTGTTAAGTTTAGAGGATTGAGTTCTAACAGGTTACTCTGGAAGGACAGGAATTTATCCCCCAGAAATGACTGTAAGCTTGGCCTCCGTTGGGAATATGGATTTGGAGAAAGAGATACCTTCAAATACCTGCAGAGAATGTCTTCTATCCAGTTACAGAAAGACGAGCCCTGGGTATGAATTCTATGGGCTACGTACCTTCAGCTTACTTAAAACACATGAGGTTTTTAGATAACACTATACCGAGTCCTTTAACATAATTGCGTTTTGTGCCACATTCTATCAAGTGGTCAAATATCTTACCTAACCAGCCTCACCAGTTCACTCATAATGAGTGATCCCAGATATTGGTCCCAAAATGGCCAGAAGCGTGTTCTTAGGTGGTATGACAGACAGGAAATCAATCCCCAAAGATACCTACATTCCAACCCCCAGATCCTGTGACTATGTTAAATAACATGACAAAGGGGAATTCAGGTTGCAGATGCAATCAGTGTTTCTAATCAACAGAGCTTAAATTACAGAGGCTGAACCTAGTTTACTGAGGTGCAACTAATCACAATGTCCTTAAAACTGGAAAGTGGGGGCAGAAGAGATGGAAGTGATGTGCTCAGACCCACACAGCATGTTGTGATAAGTTTTGATGATGGTGGAAGGGATCATAGACCAAGGAATGTGGGAAATTTCTAGCAGCTGGAAAAAGGTATGAAATGGATTTTCCCATACAGCCTTCAGAAAGAAATGTAGCTTTGTTGAGTCTTTATTCCAGCCCAGTGAGAGCTATGTCAGAGTTCAACCCTCAGAATTATAAGACAATAAATTTGTATTGTTTTAAGTCACTAAAATTGAGGCAATGTATTATAGCAGCAATAGGAAACTAGTGCAGAAGAGATATTGGAACAAATGGTTCTGCAAAGAAAATATTTTGTCTGGAGCTCAGATCCTGTGAAGAATACCCAACAGCTCCCTGAGGCTGTTACCTGTACACTCAGAAATATTTCTACACTAAATTTCTTCCTCTTCACTTCCCCAACACCGTTTTAAGCCCTTGATTTAACACCTTTTGCTTAAGCTATTTTTACAGCTCTAGTTTCCAGTGTTGTTCATTCACCACCAAGCTTCACACTTTAGAAAGGGATCCTATGTCCTCAATCACTGTCCGCATACATGCCTTCAGAGTTGTCCACTGCCCACAAGTAAGGTCCATGCATCATGCAAGGTCCTTCTCTTCACATTGCCTCTAAATATTAGGACCAAGAATGAAGATGAAGGCCCTTATGCAATATGTGGAAGTGTTATGAATCAGTTTAACAACAGGTAAACGAAACAGGTTTTATTCTCCTGCCTTAGACATCGACTCAAATTTAGAATTCTCAGATTCTAGGCCAGAGCCTTTATGCCTGGGGAAAGTTGGTACCAGGCCTAAGTCCCTGACCTGCATCTGACTCGCTTCTCTCCTTTCTGATACTGTCCCGCACCATGATGGACCATGGCACCCCAACTTCAAACTCCATCCAAACTCTCCACCAATTGGTCACCCATCATCATAAGGCATAAAAACAAGTCATTGGAATGAACTGATCATGGAGTTCAATCCAGAGAAGAGGTCACCAAAGTCTCAAGGAAGCAGACTCACAAGTTCAGTGGGTGTGAAACTTGGAGTCCTGGCTACCCAGATCTTATTTTAGAATGTAAGTCGGTGGGTTCCATGTCCTTGGGTTTCAGATTATCCTCCGCATGTGGTGGAGTGTGGACCAGAGGAGGAGGTTCTAATATGTGAGGACCAGGGTGCTCTGATAAGGTGCTCCTTCTCTACCTCACCAACCTTATCACTTCCCACCTCATGTCTTGTTCATAATAATACTGAAGTGCTCACCAGGTTTGGTGCTAATAGGTTTTCTCCTCTGTGCTTTTGCTTATGCAATGCTCATTATGTGATATAAATTGAAAGATTGTTCTTCTCTTTCAACTATGTTTTCTATTTTCTTATATTCCTAAACTTCTGAGCACAGCCAACAGCAATTAATTTCTGGCAACAGACTAATTGACCTGATTTTGTGACATGAAAATGGGGTGCATTCATTAAATTAAAGAATCAAAAAAGGTCATGGTTTTTCATTAACTGGTAGAAATACCAGGCAGCCAGGCAGAATATAATGCACACAAGGGGCAGCTGCTTTCCCATCAGATAGGAAAGCATTAGAAAGTGACAGTAAAGACATGTGGCTCTGGATTAGACTGCACAGATTCGCAGGTCAGTTGAGGGAACTATACAGGAACACACGATCTCTCCTGGTATCATAGTCCCTGTGCAGTGACAGGGCCAGTGTTAAAGGGGGCCTCAATGAGGCTACAGCAACGGAGTGACCTACAGACTGCATCTTGGGAGGCGGATAGCTGGAGACCAGCTGCTCGTTTTCATCAATGGGTCCTTTTATAACATCACGTTGGTTTATATTCAGTATTTCCTTAGAAGCTTAGCATCTAACCTGGTCTTGTCACCAAACACACAAAACACAGACAGCACAGTAAGATAGTGGCAGCAGTATTATTAGTTTAATATTTGGATTTCAGCAAAGAATCTGCCCTGTTCACCTGTAGAAACATCCACGGATGGGAAGATACATGGACTAATACGCTGAACCCTTATTGAGAGTTGAACTTGAAGAGAATTGATCATTAAGTTCTGGATATCTCAAAAGACTGAAAGCTGGAAGAAAAATTTACAAGGGAGAAAGAATTCCGGCTGACTGAAACTGTAGTAATGAGGCTGGAATATGGTCAGAGAGGTAATCATGGGTGTGAAAGCAAGGTCTATGTTTTTATCACTTACCATTTGTACTCCCATGGATAAAGTTGAGAAATATTTTGTCTCGGGATTCCTATCTTTGTGAATGTTAACTGGCATCAGGATCATAACTGGGTACAAAACGAAATAGAATAAAAATAATTATACAGAAATTTAGAACAGTTTGCTAAGAACTTACACATGAATTATCTCATGTGTGATGTTCTAGCAATATTTCTGGTAGATTCATTAAATAAATTGTCAATTGAAGTATCAAGGAAGTTGAATGGAAATGAGGTATGTTGTCTCCAGGACAGATAATCACTAGCTTGTAAAAGCCGATCTTGAAGGAAGAGAGAAATCTTGTCTATTTTGCACGTTACATGTTTTCTCTTCTCCAGCAACTGATTACTCCAGCATCTATGGAATAAGTTTTACTTACATAGAATCAGAGGATCTTAAAAAGTGAAAAAAAAAAAAAAAACAAACCCTTTTTGGACAGAATTGGCTCATTATTTCAATTTTGTGTTTTCTACTCTTATTTTTTCCTGCTTTATAGTTTGCTGCCTTGGCAATGAGGTGAGATTTATATAATGTAAATAATTCCTTATTATGCCCTGAAAACATGGAATGCTTCCAGGTTGCCAATCTGGCCCCCTTATGTTGCTGATCTGAAAGAGGAAAGTTGAAAATCATAGAGTGGCTGCCAGGTTAGCGTAGCTTCAATGCCATGTAGAAAAACATTCTCTCCGTATTTGTTTCCTAAAGCAGAGTGTATTTAAGCATTTTAAATCTTTCATCCGTGTCTGCCATTGGCAAGTAAAAAGCTACTCAGACCCTTGCTGGCTAAAATGCTGTAGCTCCAGATAAATATTTAGGAAATCAGCCAGTCAAATGTGCCCTCCCTGCTTGAACTCCCCCATTAATGTGACTCTTTCCATCTCTGGGAGCTTGTGAAATGGACCTTCACTGGTCTTGTGACTTTAAAAAGGCACTTTGGCTCTCAACTTCAGTTTCTTCATGTGTAAGCTGGTAATGATGCTTAAATTACACAGCTGCTATGAGGATTACAGGGAGTAACCCATCCCTTTCAAGTGACATACACACTGCCTGTCATGTAGCTAGAAGTCATAACTATCAACGTGCCCTTCGCTCCTCATCATGTGTTTTTCCTTTTCCTTCACTCATGAATCATGATGGTGATCATTAGTGAGGGCGGCCAATGGTTTATAACCACTCTGTGAAACAAGATAATGTTTTCCATCAAACTCCAAAATCTCCTTGTGCCTTTTTTGGATAAATTTGCTCACTCCTAGTGTCAGCTATTACTGAACTCTATTCCTATCAATTTCTCCAATGAAATGCGGCATGATCTACACCTCAGTCATCTCAGTCACCTATGCCACAAGGGCATGACAAATTCACTGTTATTTGGCTTTGACCGATGATTTCTTGGGAAAAAAACTTATCATTTGCAGTTTGATATCCATTTCCTTCCTTTCAGAGCCATCTGTATTTTTAAGAAAGATCTGAGGAATTGGAATTGCTTGACTTCTTCAATTCTTCCACTTATCCTCTGTTCCAAAGATTTTATGAGAAAAGTAAAGCAGAATATTGAAGAAAATATCTGGATAACAGGAGAATAATAACATTCATCACTTTGAAATAAGTTGTTTTGTTTGGTCTAGTTTCACATGAAGGAAAAAGATGTTTCATTTTAAGCAAGACAGAGTAGAGATGAACTTAGATTGTATTGAATTACAGTTTTCAAATGATTGGAATTAGGACTAAATAAAATACTATACATAAATATGCTTTTAATTTGTAAATGTAAAACAAAGTTTTCAGATTATCAATGAGTGTCTGTTATATTTATGACTTGATTATATTATAAAAAGATATCAGACCTGCCTTTAACCCAATTGGTAAACTTTGACCATGTAGAGTTTTCCTCAACCCTCCTAGGGTCTTTGGGTGGTCAGAAAATTTAACCAACAGAAATTAATGGGAGAAAAGGATACAGAACTATTCAAGTTTTATCTGACATGGGAGCCTTCCTAAGGAAATGAAGATCCAAAGACACAGTTAAACCTGAGTGCTTTTATGCTAGGGTTGATGAAGAGTGGAAAGTAATGGAGAAAAATGATAGAAAAGAGTTTAAGGTAAGTGTAGTAGACTGGGGGAAACTTAGCAGCCCTTTCATTTGGATTCTTTTCAGTGTCCTTCCCTCTTGGAGAAAGGATGATGGGTAGGATGCCTCTCACCTGAGGGTCTTATGCCCTGCCAGGGGAAAAGGATGGGGGAAGGTCAAGAGACCTTTCTGTACCTGCCATATTTTCAAACTTCTTAAGTCTAAAATATCAATAAACCAAGCTGACAAATCTGGGGGTAGCATGACCTGAACCCCATTAATATATAATAATTAGAGTCTAGTAAAGAAGGGAACAGATATAGATACAGCTGTGTATATATATATATGTATATATATGTATATATATATATACTGTAGATAATTAATTCTAAGAATAGAAAGCATAAAGATATACTGACATAATCAAGCAGAAACCCAAGTATCTGAATGTAGAGAAGCAATAGCATTTGCTATTTACTTTAAATATAATTATTATTTTTAGTTTGTATCTATTTTGTATGAGGAGATTATATTTTAAAGCAATGATTCAATAAGAACTTTAATTTGGGTGCTTCATTTTTTCAGGGAAGTGTATTAAATATTTAATACAACTTTTAGATTAAGACCTACAAACTGAGAACTTTGAATTACTTTCTATATGTTTCTATTTAAATTCTATTAGTTTTAAGTCTAGTGATGTGGAAAAAATCAGCATGGGAATCTAGCAGTCTGAGAGTTGATTTTGGCCATGAGTACAAATTATTGTATCTCTTGGTAATCCATTTTCTTTCTTCAGGCCAAGAATTGTCCCCAAGGATTTTCTTTTCCCAAAGTTATAAGGGGAACGTCAAAGTATTTGATAAGTGTAAAAATAAAAACTGCGGTCTCACTCTTCTTTGGTGGGTGCAAGGTCTACATACATGCACACACTACATGCACACATACATACACACATACGTACGTACATACACAGACATACTACACACATACATATACACATACACAGATATGCGCACACGCACATACATACATACATTATAATTATCATACCTTTGCGTAGCTATGGTAGAAAATGTTAATAAATTCTTCCCCCCACATTCCATTTTGCAGACATTTCTTACTTCTGCTGAACCAAGGACTTATTTGCAAATAAATGTCTTCAACAAACCTTTATTTAGGATTTGCTTAAGCAAAATTCTGTTCTTGGTGCTGTGTTGATGGAAAGATCTCTGTGTCATGTATGCTGACATCCCAGAACTCTATAGCCAGTCTCAAGTGGAAACCCAGCTGTTTCTTCTTAGATAAGTGTCCAAGAGGTGTCTCACACTTATTTTTTAAAACTTTTTATTTTGAAATAGTTGTAGATTGACATGCAATTGTAAGAAATAATTCAGAGAGATCCCTTGTACTCATTAACTAATTTCCTCCAAAGGTAACATTCTGTAAACCTCTGGTACGATGTCACAACCAGTGTACTGACAATGAGAGATACAGTAAAAACAGAGAACATTTCCAGCACCATATGGGGCTCTAAAGTGGCCTTTTCCCGCCACACCTGTTTCCCTCCCACTACAAACCTTCCTTAACCTCCGGCAACCCCTAAGGTGTTCTCCCATTTCTATAATTTTGTCATTTAAAGACTGTAATATGATTAAGCCACAACAATATGCAGCCATTCTCTGGAGACACATCCAAGCTTTCATAAACAGGTTTTTGTTCTTTTTTTATTGGTGAAAAGTATTCTATGGCTGCATGTACCATATTGTGTTCACATTCACCCATCGAAGGGCTTATGGACTTTTCCCAATTATTGGCTATTGCAAATCAAACTGCTATAAACATTTATATAATGGTTTTCGTGTGAACATGGTTTATCTCTGTGATAAATGCCAAGCAGTGCAATTGGTGAGATGTGAGTTTTAATATGGCAATATAAACATACTTCATATAATAGTTATATGTTTTCCATTTGGAGACTAAAGAATTATTTTCTGTATTCTGGAAAGAGATAAGTGATACTCATCTTCACCAGCATTTGGTGTTGTCACTGTTTTTGAAATTTCAGCCATTCTGAGAGGGGTGTAGTGATAATACATTTTGGGTTTACTTTGCACTTCCCTACTAACTAATGATGTTGAATATCTTTTCATTAACTGATTTGCTATATCGTCTCAGTGACACATCTATTCATGTTTTTTGCTCATTTACTTACTGGATTTTTTTAAATGTTGAGTTTTAACTATTACTTATTTTAGATGCTAGTTTTCTGGTTTGTAAATATTTTCTCCCTTTAGCATGTCTTTGCATCATGAAAAAAAGGTCATTTTCAGAGCAAAAGTTTCACATTTTGATTAAGTCAGTGTATCTGTTTTCCCTGTCATGGATCGTATTTTTGGTATCAGTTCTGAAACTCTTTGCCTGCCTTAGGTTCTAAAGATATTCTCCTTTCTCTTCGGTAAAAATGTTCAGTTTTAAATATTACATATAAGTCTCTAATTCATTTTGAATTAGTTTTTATAAAAGATTTGAAATGTAAATCAAAATCTTGTATTTGGTTGGTTGATTGTTTTCCACCTTTTTCTTTTTCATTTCTTGGAAAGTTCCTTTATTAAGTGTCCAAGCAAGTTGGGCATTGTCTAAAGATTATTGGACCCATCTCATCTTTGGACATTGTGACAAAAAACAAGTAAGATATCTCTTTGACAGCATTTTGTCATCATTGCTTTCCCCACTCTATTTACACAATGTTTAGCTCTTTACTAAGTTAAAAGGATGAAAATCTAACCAAATCAATATAAAGATTGAATTGACATCATTAAACTCTTTTGTGAATTAGACAACATTCCAGCTAGCAAGTAGAAAGTTGCTCTGAAAGGCTACAGAATGAGAAGGGCTTTTAAAAACCAGAGATGGAAGTCATGTAAGCAAAACAACAGCGAAAAAAAAAAAAAAAAAACAGATTATTTTAGGCTCAAGCAACCTATCTATGGGGAATGAAAGTGTTCTATGTTTCAGATGACTTCATCTTCACTTGGGGTATGGAAAGGATTAAATCTTTGGTGCTGACCAGAAAATTCCACACTGACCATCTGGGGTAACCTACATTTCTGGGGAGGTGGTTAACTACAGTTAGGTTAAATATTAAGTTTTGGTGGATTTAGCACTAAAGAGTCCATGTTGGGCCTGTTGTTTCTTTTCTTTCCTTTTTTAAAACAGGGCAGACTATCAACATGGAATTTGAAAAATCCAGTTGAAAACTTTTGATCACCTCAATATCTATTCTTCTCTTCATTGTTACTACCAATTTTCTTTAGAGTGACATTATGCACGGCTAAAATACCCACCTCACTGGATTTTTTGGAAGTATAACTCAGCTCTTGCCAATAAAACTTAAGTTGAGTTTCTGGGGGAGGAAGACCACCTTTAGAGCAATTGTTTTTCTGACCAACAAGACCAATTCAGCTGGCGCACACCCCTAGTCTTTCAGTCTTTCATGAGTTCCTCTTTTTAGTCCCTCAACCCTAGCACCCAGGTCACAAGCCTGGGTCCTTGGAGTTTATGTGGTTTGCACCTTAACAGTCTCAGTCACCCGAGCCACAATGGTGCGCCCCATGTGTTCCTCTTTTATCTTCTTAGAACACAAACACAACCTTTGGAGGTTCTACTGCCATCTGGTAACCAGAAGAAACCACATCATCATAATGGAGGGGCAGAAATAATGGAAGGAACTGGGGTCTTTGATGACCACTTGGGAGGTCATACCAGCTCCATAGTGCCTACATTGACATTACACGAGAAAAATAACACCCCTTGTTTAAACACTTGTTGCAGGTTTTCTTTTTCTTGACACCAAATCCTAATGGAAACAAAGGATTCTTCGCTTATTCATGTCTTCAGGAATACATTTTTCTGGTCTCAAAGATCTTGCTAAACGCTGTAGGAACTGTTAATGAACTGCTATGCTATCATATTTAAATATGATTACAGACATTCATTTTTCTGATCTAAATACAATATATTTATAAAATAAATGTTTTAAAAAGCAATTAAAATGTTACAGATTATTACAGCATCCCATTTTTATAATTTTTGTTCCTAGAAATAGCAGGCAGTCAGTAGATATCTCTCCAACAGGTGACTGCAAAAATAAGAGGACCACCCTAACATTATTTTTTACTTAATAAGAGGGGATTTGAAATAAATGTTTGAGCATGACTTGTGAAAATCTATAAATTCAATTCTAACTGTTCATGAACTAGTTATAAGTCATAATAGCTAGGACATTAGAAAAAAGATACAATATAATACAATGTCTGAGCAACTGGGGAAGCATTATCTGAAATGAGAATGGTGATTTGTGATTTGGAGACTTAATACATTTATGAAAATTTATCACCAAACTTCACTTAGTGCTATCCCAGATGATAAATTGCCTGAAAAACTGAAATGAATCATAATAATTATGCATTGAGGAAATAGCTAAATGTGTTGGTAGAAATCTCAAAGCTGGCACAAAAATAACACTCCCAGAGATACAATGATAATAACTTTCCTAGGCACTTTAGATGCATTGTGTCATATAGTGCTTGTAACAACTCTCACATAGAGATGGACAATATTATTTTCCCCATTTAGCAGGAAAGGAAACTAAGAAACAAATTAAATAACTTGCCTATTTCACACAGCTAATCAGTGATAACATAGGAATAAAATCAAAATGTTTGGTGCGTCCTGGTGGAGTTGTGATTTGGTTCATTGGCTCTAGTGGAGTGAAGTCCACACATACTAAGGATCTGGGTTTACGTCCTGGGGCCAAGATGACCAACCAAGATGAACAACTAAATTAAAAATAAAATAAAATGCTTCTTCCTCCTCTCTCTTCCTGCCTTCCTGCCTACTTGCTTTCATTCCTGCCTGCACCTTTAAAAAAATAAAAACTACCCAAAGTAGTCACTGATAGTATGGTTGAATCACCTCTTGTTTCAAGACATGACAACTGTAGACACTGGGCGCAGCATGCAAACAACTACCTCCATGCTCTGGAAAGAAACAAAAGTAGGCAGCTTCTAAAAGGAATGCCATGGAATGAGTTTTCTGAATGACTTTTAGCCTGGTGGCAGGTTTTCAGTGCAGCTACATAGTTAAACTGAAACCCTGGTGAAAACACCGTCTTTCTGACTTGAACATCAAGGAGGCAGAATTCAAGGCAGTCATATATACTGGAAGTGAGGAGAAAAATCTTAGAAAGCAAGAGAGAGAAAGGGGGAGCATCGAGTACATACAATATATCTCAGAACACATCCCACTGCAGGTGAGGCCTGAAGATCAACCTTCATCACAGGAAGATACATCCCAAGTCCTTGGTTGGCAGATGGTGGGTGAACAAAGTCATGTTCATAGATGACATTTTTCAGATGGCAAACTCACCAAGTGAAGCCAAGAGATCAAATATGCCATCTGTGCAGAACATCATGAGCTCAGGAAAGGCTGTCAGACTAGCATGAGTCTCTCAGCTCAGTCACTGACTTAAATCACATCTGCTCTCAGAGTTGCAATTTCCTGTTCATTAAAAGCTGGCTAATAATAATTGCCTCCTGCTCTCTTACCAGCATGATGTGAGAAATATGGTATAAGAGTTGTATGAACAACTCTTTCTGGTTCCTCATCTTAAAGTGGGAATAATAACATAACTGCTTAAATGAGTTGTTATGAAAAATTGCTCAGTTAATACACAAAAAGTACTTGGCACGTGAATGTTAGCTGTTTCCATGCTATGAGCAATGAGTGAGTCAGGAATAGTCTTAGCGCCCATGTGTTTTGAATGAAGGCGGGAGTAGAGTCTCCATTTACACAGGCTGGACAAGAGAGGTTTCTGTGTGGAGGTGACATTGCACCGAATCCTGACTCTTGGGAACAAAGAGCCCACCCAAAGAGCCCGGAGATGAGTGCTAGGAGAGAGAACAGCGAGTGCAGGGCTTACGATGGAGGAATTTCTCATGCTCAAGGTCAAAGAAGCCAGAGTAACTCTAGCACAGCAAGCAAGAGAGCATGTGGTAAGACAGGAGATCAGGTACCATTGCTCACACCACCTAAGGCTTGAGCACTTGTGCAAAGGTTTGGATCTTTTTTAAAAGCAAGGGAATTCACTAGAGAGTTGAGAACAGAGGAGTGACAACATCTGATCAACTGATTCCGTTTTCAAAACATCATTCTGGGCGTGTCCTGGTGGCCTACCAGATAAGGATGCAGTTCACGTACATCCCAAAGTCCCATGTTCAAGACCTGGGGCCGGGGGGAACAACAAATATGAACAACTAAATAAAGCAAATGTTTTCTTCCTCCTCTCTCTTCTGGCCTGCCTGCCTATTTGCCTTCACTCCTGCCTGCAACTTTCCTTTAAAATAATAATTAAAAAATCATTCTGGCTAATGACTGGCATACAGGAGCTGGTATTAGGGAGCAAGGACAGGTTCAGAAAATCAGGTAGGGGCTGCAGCTATAATTGAGGTAAAAAATGATAGCATCTTAGATGAAGCAGGTAGGAATGGAGGTGATGAAAAATGATACGTTTTGAAGGTAGATTGCTAATGGATTGGTCATGTGGTATAAGGAAAAAGGAGAAATGAAAGATGACTCCCACATGTTTGGCTTGAGCCAATGGGTAGTTGATTTCTTTAGCCAAGATGGGCATTTCATTCAAGAGTCAGTCAGGAGAAATGGTATCCATACTATTTTAAAGAAAATATGCAGGCAGGAATGCAAGTAAACAGGCAGGCAAGGAGGCAGAAAGAGGAAGAAGTATTTATTTTATTTAGCTCTTCATCTTGGTTGCTCTCCCAGCCCTGGGTTGTGAACCCAGGTCCTTGGGATGCATGTGAGCTGTGCCTGCCAGAGACTGTGTACTTATCCACTAAACTACCAGGGCATGTCATGTATTTTGAAAGATAATTTAATTGAAAATGTTATTGCTAAAATAAAACTTAGGTAATAAAAAATTAAAAAGGTGAAATGAACACTAAGGTACCACTGAGGCGGTAACCACAGGAAACAGCTGCCACTCTCAAGGCTGGAAAAGAAAGTGGAATTATTAATACCTAGGAGCCTGGAAAAGGGGCTCCATGGAAAGTAAGAAGGGATGCTGCTTAGTGGCTATCATTGCTCAGCTTAGAGGCGGAGCCCTGAAGAACTGGGACCCAGACATTTGCGAAGAGGGCGCTAGTTAGTTGATGCTGTTGTTTTCTCTAAGGAGACAGAAGAAAACCTGGAAACTGGAGATACTGCTTGTGTTGAGTGAACTGCTGCTGCCAGATGGAAAAAGCATTGTTAGGGTCTCTTTGACAGGAATGGGAAGCCTAAAAAAGAGGAGAAAGCAAACTAGAAACAGAAAGCACGCAGGCAGGAAGCGTTCCTTCTTCCTCCTCCAGGTGTAAAGTCTACCTCTGGCACCGCCCCCTAGTGGCAGAGCCTACCAGGGAGCAACAAGCAAAGCAGAAAGGTGGCTTGTACAAGTCCAGTGCAAGATCCTAAAATAAGTGACAGACCCGTGGGGGTTCAAGCTGAGAGATAACCACTGGCAGGGAAAACTTCATTTGAGGGACACGTTTATATAGAAAGAATCAAGAATTCTATTTGATGCATCTATTATGATGCCCAATGGAGGTGTTGAGAACTGGTTGGACAATCCTGAGACCAAGAAAAGATTGAAGGTGGAGATAGAAATTGAATGATCAGTAGCTGCTATGCTTGATTTACATTCAAAAACAAAGGAAACCAGGTAAGGGATTGAAAATCAGATCCTTACTGAGCTATACAAAATCATGCTAAAATTATTTTTCCATAGGGCCATACAAAGATAATTTCTCCTTTTGCTTAAAATATAGATAATGTGGGTTTTAGGGAAAAAAATGAAGTAAGTTGGATACAAATTTTTAATCTGGAAAAACAAGTTTAGGATTTGGTGTAATGGTGAAAGAATCTCTAAATGTCCTCTATTCCATGTTTCTTCTTTTGTTATGTGTCGAATATAAATGATTCCAGAAATATAGTTGTCTGCTCCATTTGTCTTGATTTGCAGAGTGAAAGTTTCTTTCCATGGCATTTTAGTAAAATACGGCATTACACAAACATTTGAGGCATTCATAAATTTCTTTAACTGCACCAAAATATTCTGAGATCTATTCATTAGGTATGTTCTACTTACATCAGTATTATTTGGAAAAGAACTTAAAATACTTTACAAAAGCACCAAGTGACTTGCAAAAAACTAGGCATTGATAGAATATATTCCAATTCCTCTTTAGAATTATGGAGGTAAAAAATAAGACAGCATACATTTTCCAGGGGATAGCTCATTTTAGGATTAGAGGCACTGAGTATTGCTGTGGCTCCAGTATTGGGATGGCTGCCATGAATGTAGTCTGGAGGATGAAAGAGACACCTAAGAAAGAACTCATCCAGGAAAAGAGAATGCAACCAGCCTCTTGTACATCCAGTGCCTGAGCACATTAATAGCATCCTCAGAGCAAAGACAGCGACTTAAGAATTGGAAACGGTGAAAACAGCAGTAGCAAGAGACAACAAAAGTGGTTAGAAAGGGCAAAGGAAGCTCAGGAAAAAGTGAAGGGTAATCATGTCTTTGGCATTTCTGGCAGTGCCCTTGGTACTGATCAGACATGGCCAACCTCATAGTTTATAATCATTGATGTACCACAAAGTATGTAAATATATTACTAAAAAGAGAATGAATGGGCTTTGAAGAGGAGAGAAAAAGATTAGTAGATATCATGTTGAAACCCTCTGAGACCTCATAGAAATAGATGGGCATAGGGACAGACCTTTGAAAAACAGGCAGTATTTGTGTTGGTTATAACTGCAAACGTGACACTGCTTTTACTCTCAGATGGAAAAGAGCTGGAGAAAATGGGTTATAAAAAGCTTAACTTTCTTAACTGGCAAAAACCAATAATAATGATTATCACACTAAACATAAGAACAATGTGCTCATCTTGAGTCATAGAGATAAGGTTCACCAAGCTACCAGAATTGACACAGGAAAAATAAAACCAGAAACAAGTTCTAAGATTGTGTCCTTGGGAAGATTGTCAAAAGCTGATCTGGGGCCAAGGTCAAGAACAGAGCCAACATCTAGAGAGAGCAGGACAAACTGTGAGGAACTGTCCAAGAACAAAGCTTGCTGGGATTGGCAGAACAAGAAAGTCTCCATGTGGCCAGGTCTTGTTAGAGTCCTTGTCTGGGAAGCAGAATGTACATGGTGCAAGGGCAAAACTCTCACCCAGGATCTGGGACACAAGTTCATTTACAAATCACCTCTGGAGGAAGACTGTGTCTGACTGGAGAGTTAGAAGACACCTTTCTTTTCTTTTTCTCTTTAATATTGATTCAGTCATTTAACATTTTATAATGAAGGTTGACAACTTTTAGAGGATCTAGATACATCAGCACACACATTTTTGTTTGGTTATGGGTCGGGGTTTTCTTGTGAGAATTTTCATGGTTATCTGATTATGGTGTTAACTCACTGAGTAATTTTTTTGACACTAAGTCAATAGCAGAACTAATCCTACAAAGGTCTAATTAATAATTGCTTCCATGTTATTATTGAGCATATCTATTTTTTAGAAAATATTGAAGTAGTATTATATTACATTATAGAATTTTCAAGTGTGCATATGTCTGTATATATTGTAACAAGTTTCCCACTAAAAGTCCTACTCCATTCTTTTGCTTGATTTGCCCTCCACCACACCCTCCTACTTTCCCTCTTCCCTTCTGGTAATCACTAGTTTGGTCTTATAGACTAAATATTTGCATTTGTTTTATTTAGATTATTCATTTCTTTGGTTTCTCTATATACTACATATGAGTAAAATAAAATGGTGTTTGTCTTTCTCCATCTGATTTACTTAACTAAGCATTCTATTTTCTAGGTCTATCCATATTGTTACAAACAGCAGAATTTCATATATATATATATATATATATATATTTCATATGTACCTGAGAAGATTTTCATTGTGTGTATGTACTACATCTTCTCTACCCACTCATCTGCTGATGGACACTTAGATTGTTTTTAGCTCTTAACTATTATAAACGATGCTTCAGTGAGCATAGGCAGGTGCATATATCCCTTCAAATTTGTGTTTTGGATAAATACCTAGAAATGAGATAACTGATAACTGTATCATATGGAATGTCTTCCTCCACACCAGTCATCTCCACACTGTTTTCCACAATGGCTGAACCAATTTTCACTCCCACCAACAGGGTGTAAGTGTTCCCTTCTCCCTGTATCTACTCCAAAACGTGTTTCCAGTCTTTTGGATAATAAGCATTCTTACAGACGCGAGGTGATATCTCATTGTTGCTTTGAGATTTCCCTGATAATAACAGATGATGGACATCTTTAGTCATCCATATATCTTCTTTAGAAAAGGGTTTATTCAGATTTTTTTATTGCAATCAGATTGCTTGTATTTTCGTTGTTACATTTTATGAGTTATCTATGTATTTTGAGTATGAATCTCTTCTCATTAATTTCATTTTTCTAGTACTCTACTAAAGTTATAAAGGAAGAAAATGTACTTTTTGATTATAATAGGGAATGCTATAGGATAAAAGTCATTTGAGAAGTTGAAGGCTTTAAATAATTTAAATAGATAAGACATTAATTAGCAGAGTATGGTAGTTTCCTATTGCTGGTATAGCCCTAAACTTGGTGAACACTATTTCCTTCACAATTTTCCATCTCTTTACTTTCTTGTCTTGGCCTATGAACCTTCTTTCTTATAACACATATGTCCTTTATTCACACACACAAACATCATGACTGACACTTACTCCATCCGCACTAGTTTAGCAATGATTGCTTTTTTGTAGTAGATGTCTATTCTGACGATGTCCTTAGAGTGCCTGTGATCAAATAGCTTGTAGGTGAAGAATAGCTAACTGCTTGTTTTGTTCTAGTTCATCCTAGATAGAACAAATATTTAAATAAACGATGGAACCACAAATAGAAATGCCATTACTGACACCTTTTACTGATACTGCTTAACAACATACTGATTATTGATAGGCATTCAGGTTATTGGTAAGAAAACAATAGGAGAATCTAATGATTGGTGGGCAGTGTCTTCTCGCCTGATGTCACTTATCTCTAAGTGGAAATTAAACTTCCTTTTGAAATTTCTAATTTAGCACTTAGAGGAAATTGCTCTCTTTGTGTTCCTAAATCAACTTTTGTTGAGATATAAGGATGATAATTTTGTATCTTTGCCAGCTCAGAGTGCTGATAAAGGATTTAATTTAAGGAGTTGAGCTAATTAAATCGTTAGCTGGTGTGAGAAAACTCTTAATGAGTCAAATATTTTGGATCAGGGAATTCGGCAGCATTTTATGATGCTTTTAATTAGAGCAGACACCGTGAAATATATTTCTATGTACAACTACCACGAAAGTCAGTACAGTAAAGTAGATCCTAGTAGTAAGAGCTAATGTTCCCAGGTTGTCATGAAGACAGTGGGGCCAAACAGCTAAGTCATTGTGACGGTGCTCTTCAAGTAACTCCCAGCTGTTACTTTCCTTCTGAAACCCTGTTATTCTGAAATGCAAATGAGTAACTGATGATCCGATAAAGAAGAGAAATTCCGATCATTATAGGAATTCTGGATGTGAATGAACTGAGCTTCAACTGCTAAAATCTCAGAGCAGAAACATGAATATGCTCACAAAAATGTAGGGAAATTGATTTTACTTTGAAGATAGCACTGAGGTAATTATGGATGCATGTACATGATAATAGGAAGAAATACATTACATCAATAATTTTGATGTAATATGTTTTATATATTATATAACCTGTCTACCTGAAATAAGGAATAGGTTGCAATCAGACACACTATGCAAACTGATTCAAGCAAAGATTGAAAATCTCAGCAAAGTAAAAATAACCAGTAGTCAGAAAACTCCCAACTAACAAATGAATTTCCATTTTTGGCCAAGTTTCACCCATGAAAAGTAAAAGTGTATCTTCACATAGACATATAAATTGTGCACAGAAGCTTTGTTATAGCTGTTGATAAGAAATAACACCAATTTCCATCAATAGGTACATAAATACACAAATGGTGGAAGTCATGATATGTCCATCCAATATAATAATACACAGTAATGAAAGGAACACATTTCTAGTACAGCAATAGCATAATGCTGAGAGGAAAAGACTCAGGCAGAGAAGAGCACATACTGTATGATTTCATTTAATGAACTATCTAGAGAAGACAGTGAGATCAGTGGCTGCTGGGGTCGGGGTTGAGGTGCAGATGGAAATGATCACAAGAGTGTTCTTTGGAGGAGACAAATATTTTATGTCTTGATTCTGACAGTGATGGCATAGGTGTATATATTTGTCAAAACTCACCAAAATGTATGCTGATATTATGCATAAAATATACATTAATAAAGATGATGAAAAAAATTAATGTCCTGAAGGAGATGAAGGCTCAGAAACATCCTAGATTAAAGGAGGCACAGCCTACAGCACCAGAGTAACTCAGGGACAACAGATCTGCGCTGATGAGATTGCCAGAAGGATGGCACACATCTGGTGGTTGAAGTTATCTGTCATCTCTCTTTATGACAGCAAGAGAGTCTTGCTATGGAAGTCTGCAAGGGTCAAAAGTAAAAAACAAAGCCAATGCCTTACCTACTAATAAACTGAAAAATTAAGCAGCTCAGCTAGGAGGCTGCCATATGTGAGTTATGTGTCAACAAAGCTGTTATATTTTTAAAAGCTATATAAGGTTTCTGTCTTCATAATTCATAACTAAGAAGTCTGAACTCCATGTGATGGAAACAGAACATAACAAGCAAACAAATAAATCTACCATGCAATTTCTGATAGTGCTAAATACCTCCGAGACAGAGATAACAGAACAGGGAAATGTGTTAGGAGTGGCTGGGAAAAGAGGTAATTTAAAGTGAATGGTCAGGAAGGACCTCTTGAAGCCAGAGAAATTAGAAGGAATAAGTCCTATGAATATATAGGCAGAGTTAGAGTTTTCAAAGCCTGTTTCATCATGTGCTTAGGGGAAAAACATATGGCTTCCATACTGAAACTACATACATCATTGAAAATCAGTGTGGATAACAGAAATAAAGATCTAATTTAATGAACTGCTTCGGTATCAGTTAAGGGTGAGAGATAGCGTAACAAACTCAAAACAGCAGACAATCTAAAGAGCTTTAGAAAGCATTTCAAGTGCACACATACGCTCATCCATAGGAAGCACGGACATTTCCCTGGAGTATTGTCTCTGTGCTAAGTTACCACATCTCTGAATGAACAATGGTGGTGATGGAGATGATATGAATATCCCACCAAAGAAAATTCCCAGTGTGGCCACCAGAGTGACATAGCAGCTGCAGAGCCAGAGATCACAGTCACAGGTTAGGCTTGCCACTTTGGAGAACATGATACTGACAGACATGAGAAACGTGGGTGCCATGGTGAAGAAATTCACTTATGCATGTTTGGTTAACATGCAATTAAGGAGAATTGACCCCTTTCAGCAATGACCGGTTCCAAACTGAATGTGCCCTCTCTCGGAATCTTGGCACCACGTGGTGCTGAAACAGCCCTTGACCTGAAGCACCATTGATTACCGATTGTTCCTGGCTACAGAAGCCATGAAATTCAGACACAGCACTCTGGGGTCCTCTAATGGCATAGAGAAAGCCAGGTTTCCATATAGGGGTGTTTGCCCTTTCTTCAGACTTCCTTGCCTAGTTCTAGTTTCATCACCCAGGAAAAAATGCTGTTGGGGACAGATCAATACTGTGTGCTTTCTTTGCATCTCATTATACTTATGAAATAGATAAAATGCTCATTCAAGAAATTAAAAGGGACTAATTTACAACCAGAATTAAAAAGATGTGAGATTATGTTGGAACAGAAAATGACAGGATTTGACACCAAGCTCTGTAGTTTCCTTGAAAGCCAGGTGTTTAACATACTGTGCGTCCTCACCTTTTCCTCACACCCCATCACAGGTAGGGAAAAAATTCACGGGCACTCCCTGTTCTAGTCATGAAGAGAAAGGAGTGCTGTGAAGTGACGTGTTTAAAACGAGCCTATGTGTACTGCTTTAATGCAACTGAATGCTGCTTGCAGAAAGGCCTAATTGAACAATCTACATTTGTGAAATATGTGTATTGATGATTATTACTGTCGGACAGGAGTGGAGCACTGAACTACAATGAGATTACAAAATCTTTTTTTGTATTTGTGTAAATTAAGTTAGTTTATTTTTGCCTCTGTTGCAAATGAATTATAAGTATCGATCTTATGGAAATTTGTGATGCATATTGCAACTTTCTATCAGAAAAGGGGGTGAAGTAAAGGCTGTGGAAATGAAGAGTGACTTTGGTTATCGGAATAGTTTCCAAGTCTTGATTCTTTATTAAGGTGGCTCACTAAAAGTGAGCAGCCTTTGATTTTTCATACTTCTCTTAGCACAGAACAGGAGTGACTATAAAATATCTCATCTCCTTTTGGCTTTAGGTATACTATGGCTTTCATGAATATTTGCAATTCAGATCAATGATGTCACAGCAAAGGGCAAGCTATACAAGAAAAATGCTGTTTACAGTTGTCAAAAATGACTCAAACTGCAGCAGTTTTATTTGGTTTGAAAATGCTGTGTTGCGCTTCCTTTGAAGCCTTTATGTCTTCTTCAGCTGAGACTCGCCTTGGACTAAGACAACTCCATTATTTCATGTGGCAGATAGTCTGGCTTCACTAAATCTCCACTCTTCTTATTTTGTATGAGAAAAAAAAGAAGTTCTGTTAAGGGTATCGAAATGCTGAAATTTTAAAAAAAAAAAAGTGTTTTCCACTTTCTTCTTCCACTGAGCATGTCTCCTATCATTCGGTCACTTGGGTCAATAAGATATGAATAGATTTACCCAGTCAGAGCTTTCTTTCCTAAATATTGATTTGGAGGAGACACACTGACTTTTGACTTTCACGTTTCTTTCTGCCTGGAAGATGGACAGATGCTCAGAGTAGAACATCTGTCTTACAATTAGGAGCACATGTGCCATGGCTAAGAGCAACAGAGGGGAAGCCAGAACGAACCTTTGATTGTCTTTGATGACAATCCAGAGGAACCACTGAGCCTGACTTCCGCTTCCAGACTTCTGACGAGAATCAGTCTGTTTGTTAGATTTCTTATTGATCACAGCCAAATGCAGGCCTGAACCAAACATCCATTTGGCTCCAAATAAACACACAGTACTGTCAAACTATAACAGAATAAAAAACAAACAAACACCTCCAGCTCTAGTGAATTATTCAAGAGTTGAAATTGTGTATGGAGAGGTTTCCATCACATTTTAGAGTTTTCCAAGGCTTTGGAAATTGGTAATTAAAGAACAGAAAGACATGCCTTGGTGACCAAGTGAGTTAGTCCATTGCAGAGGTGTCCATGTGCATCCCAGGGCCCTGGTTCAAGACCCAGGGCCGGGGAAACAACCAAGATGAACAACTAAATAAGATAAACAAAGTGTTTCTTCCTCCTCATCTTCATTCCTGCCTGCACTTACAAAAAAAAGAACAACAATAAATGCAACTCAGATGAGCAGAAAACAACCGCAGTGCAGCCTTTCCATAATATACAGTGAAATTTATGCAGAAGAGAAATATAACTTCAAAGTGATATGTTTGGAGTCACAATGATATCTCCAAAAGAATCTTAGAAAGTATTTGGGATTTTAGAAACAGATTGCTTTATAATTTGCTGCAGTTGAGGACTGTTTAGCAAAGGGCTTGCTCTGTCAGGTTGAATCCGCACACCACAATACGAATAACATGCAGGGTTTGGCAGTAGTTGATGCCTTTTATAAGAAAGTGTGTTTTTCAGAATTGCTCTCAATGGTTAATAGCAGACAATAGGTGTTGATTATAATATGGTTGAAATTCTTCCCACATACAAGAAGGCCAGAGGAATACGGTATAAGGAAGCGTGGGGACCTTAAACTTCATGGAGAAAGTGTCCTTCCATCCCACTCAGGTCTTAGTTGTCTTCCAGTCTCATGATCCTTCTTGAAACTCAGAAGGCTGCTGGAGTTGCAGCCATCATGTGAGTATTCCAAATAGGAGGTAAGAAGAAGTGGGAGGGAAAACATAAAAAGGGCTGAACTTCTGATCTGTAACTCTTGAAAGAGCTTCATTTCAAAAAAGTTCCACCTAACAGTTTCTATAACATCTCATTGGCCAGTTTTGGGTCCTATGCACATTAGTTCTAGAGGATGGATAGACAGTCCTTGGAAAAGAGATACTGTTGCTCTGAATAAATTAGGGTTCTTTTGAGGTAACTATCCACAGCCCACTTCTGGACCCCCAGTACCCTTGGACATTATTCTTTGTAACTTATTTGCCTTCTATGAGGTCCTTCCTCATTGGTAAGCCCCTTCTATCCTTCCTCCATGTCAGCATCTAAGGGGAGCATTGGAGAACACTTCTGCCTGGGACTTTACAGCTTCGCATTACCTTTCCAGCAGATGCAGGTTCAGCCTGAAAGTTCTTGGGTTTGGTCATTAATAAGCTGAATTTGGCTTTCTTTGGAAATACAATTCCCTCAAAAACTTAATTAGCTCCCAATCAGTTTGCTTCCAGTGCATTTTCTGTTGTATACACAATCATAACAGAAAGCTTTGCCTAGACATTTTTAATAATGAAGTCGGTTACTTTAATAGATGTCAAGCTAGTCATATTTTCTACTTATTTTTCTTCCAGCTTTGTCTTTCACAAATTGGTGCTATCTAATAAAACATAATGATCTACAGGAAGATGGCATCATGATAAAGACAAAATAGCTATTATTGGCCTCAAAAATGAGAAGAGGCCATGAGCCTAGGAAAACAGGCAGACTCTAGAAGCTGGAAAAGGCAAGATAACAACTTCTCCCCTAGCACTTCTGGGAAAGAACTTAGTACTGTCTACACCTTGATTTTAGCCCAGTGGGACCTATTTTGAACCTCTGGCTATCAGAAACGTACTACATTTGTGTTGCTCTCAGTTACTAAGTTTCTGGTAATTTGGTATAGGGGAAAAAAAGGAAACTAATACATTTATCTATAAATGTTTTCACAGTAGTTAGAATAATTTTTTAATATATGCAGATGCAAAGCAAGAAGCAGACTTCCCGGTAGAGATATAATGGACTAAGAACAGGGAAGGATGCATGCAGATGGATAAATATTAAGACCTGAACAGAGGCTAATCTTCCAGCCTCACTTGTGAGGGGCTCTTGGCAACTTGGAGAACAGTGTTTGGATGACTTGTTTTCATTAAGATTTGTTACATACATACATGACATTGAGATTTTTTTTTTAAATTTGTATCCCACAATTAATAATGCAATACTGACATATTATTATAAACGAAAGTACTTACTTTACATTTCTTTTTGTTCTTACCTATGTCATTTTCTGCTCTGGATCCCATAACATTTAGCCATCTCATCTTAATAGGTTCAATTTGACTATGACAATTTCTCAGACTTCCCTTGTTTTTGATGACCTGGACAGTTTTAAGGAGTATTGGTCAGGTATATTATAGGATATTCTGCTATTAACATTTACATGATATTTTTGTTATGATTAGCCGGGGGTTATGCGTTTGGGAGAGGAAGGCCACAGAGGTAAAGTGCCATCTTCATCAAGTCACATCACTCAAAATGACTTATAACCCTGAACACCTGGAACTAGGTGGCATTTGTTAGGGCTCCCCCTGTAATGTCACCTTCTGCCCTTTTCCAGGCTGTCCTTTTTGGAAGGATCTTCATGCTGCGTACCTCACGCTTAATATGCTTGAAAGTTTTGCTCATCTTCATGAGGACAGATTGTCTATATAAATTATTTGTATTTTTCTGTACAGGAGATTTGTCCATTCTTCCCTATTTATTCATCAGTACAGTCATTTATTTACATCAGCATAGGTTGATAAATATTTATATTATTATTTGGATTATAATCCAAAGCAACTTTACTTATCTTTGTTGCTCAAATTGTTCTGGGTTATGGCCACTGGGAACTCCTTTCAGTTGGTTTCTGTGTCCCTTTGGCATATCTCCCATCTATGTGAAATTTTTTTTCATGATATTATTGGTTTTCATTACAGGGCATATAGGTTCACTCACTAACAGCAAATTATCAGTGTTAAACAGTGAGCTTTGTCTAGGTTTTCCAGTCATTATTATAATGTTGAGAATGGGAAAAATTAGTAATCAATCAATCAAAAGTCTACCTTTGAGAATAATGATCAAAAATTATTTTTTCCTGAGTTTTTTATACATTTATATATTTGTATTCCACAATGGCATAAAATAAAATAAGAAATAGTGAGCTAAAATAAGTGTTTTTGGACAAGGAATGATATAATGAAAATCAAATTTTAAGATATTTGTGACGCAGGAAAAACATGTCTGGATGGTATGGAAACTGAATTAACTGAGTATCCTTTTAGGAAAAGGGGAGAAAAAGAAGTGCATCAATTTAAGCAGGAAAGAAGCTTTAATTTAAGAAAAATGGTATAGTCAATTCTTTGTACTGAAAAGCACTTTTATTTATTTTTGACTCCATGTTGTAAATCAATTTCTCTGCGGAGAAGAGAAGTCAGGTTGCTACGTATTTACCACCCAGGAAACTAAATAAAGAACAAGGCTGCTAAGCAATTGAGTTGAAACCAATTTCTAGTCAGGCTAAAATTTTGACTCTGCTTGATCAGGAGAGGAAAATTTCATGTGTTGTGTTTTCTTGACTTCAGTGCATGAAAGTATCTGCTCGTTGTTGCTATCAATTTGTCTTGTTATACATCCTCAAATGTGAAAATGCTTAGACTATTTCGAGAAGCAATAAAGTATATCAGAAACATAGGACAATGATTGTTTTTACTGTTGTTTTCATTGTAACCCACTTAAAATAAACTCACTTAAAATCGTTGCTAAATCTCACTTCATTTTCCCCCCCACAGTAAACACCTTAGTGTGATTTTTAATCTTCAATGCAGTAGTTTGATACTTGCTTCCCTATAGCAAAACTTAAAAATATTTTTGTTGTATTTATAACTAAAACAATGCATAATTTTGTTTATATGAAGTTGTGACAAATCACATACAAGGCCAAGAAGAAAACTGGAATAAAGTCAGTGATAATAAAAAGAAAGATAAATATGAAAGAAATTCATAGAACCTGACAAATACAATGCGAGTTTTCTAAGTTGGGGAAATGGTCAGATTTTTTACATTCAAGACTTTTCAGTCTGCATTCATTTCTATGAAAATTTTAGAACCAATTATTGAATAAACAGATTGTGACCCATTTGAAAGGACATGACTTTTCCCCTGGACCCTCTTGTATGGCTTCGCTAAGAACAAAATGTTTTAAAATAACTATTTCTTTGCAATTGGTGTTCGAGTAGGTTAGTGATGTTTCAAGTCTATCATGAGAATGAATTTCAGTAAAGCCATTGGACTGAAAGTCCTGTGTTAACCCTGTGGGTAATAACTTGATAGGCAGTTAGATACATGTCTTAGAGACACCATGAGTTAAAGAAATCTACTAGCAGAGATTCGCTCAGTGCTCCTTGTCAACCTGTAAGAAGTCTCTAGCAAAGTTTCTCTAGACTCTCCTCTTCATTCTGTGCCCTCTATCATTTTATTTTTGTTGGAGACTCAGCTAAACCAATATATAGTCACAGGCATCCATGTGACGGTAAGTGCTATATTGAAAAGCCAAAATCATTGGAACTGTAAGGGAGACAGAACAATCAATTCTATCCAGTGTCTTGTTGATGGAAAATTCCAGCAGCAACAAGCTCTGCTAACTAAAACTCACATCCTAAGTGCAAAACCTTAAGCTGCCTGAAAAACTGAAAAATATCCTGTCTTCCAGAGAATGCAAGACCACTGCAGCCCCTGGGAAACTGGAAAAACATCTAAGATCCATAAAGTTGCATGAGAAATGGGAAAACATCCTAAACCCTACCCGCACCCAGCCTTCCAAGTCCATATAAATCTTAATTATTGACAATTCAGGGCCAACTCTCCTGTTAGAGTCAGGCCCCTCTCCTCTCAAAGAGAGAATAAACATCTCTATCGCTTGCTCACTCATGGTGAATTGTTTCACTCCCGCACTCCGGCAGTTCACTACAGGTCCACCTTGCAGTAACCCTGAGATTGAAACCAATGAAAGGATATTCAACAGGAAAAAGACACAGTTTTGTATTTCATATTTAAAAAATCATGATTATAAATACAGAATGAGGGGGATCAGATTTTACAGCAATATCTTTAAAAATAAATCTAACACTTTTGTTGACCACAATCCTAAAATGAGTTCATTTATGAAGCAACTAACCATCCTGCCTACCCCACCACAAGGCAACACTATTTTGGTTTGTATCCAAGAAACAATAAGCTTATAGATCAATATTCTAGGCCCATAAGCTCCTGTGGTTATATTGCCTTTTCTATTTTAATGGACATATTGCCTCACTATAGATGCTCAGAAAAGGTGTATTTGGAGGTCATGGAATTGGAAACAAGATCTCATGCAAAACAGCCCAAGGAGGTACCATGTTCAGCCTAAGAAGGGCACACTAAAAGCAGAGAGAATTATTACTCTCAAATGCTTGGGGAGCTCTTATGTGGAAGAGGGACTAGGCAGTTCTGCATGGTTGCTTTAGATAAATTTTAAAAAGCGAGGCACTGTCTCAATATGCTGGAGCATCTCCCAGCAATCAGTGCTGAGAACTGATCTCTGAGTTCTGCTCCAACCCTGAGATTCACCATGAAAGGATTCAATATGGCTGAACTCATTGGCAACTCCCCATACCTGCCCCAAGCCTCTAATGAAAAAACTTTAAGCCTGAACGGATTTGAAGTGAGAAAACAAGAAACTTTTTGCAGAGTTATCACTCAACAACAGTTTATAGAAATGCATGTGTGTCAGGTCTTGAGCAAGTTGCAGGTCTTGGGCCCTCAGGGAGCTTCCAGTCTAACAGGGTAAGTGTGGAATAGAATTCTTGTGTGTTGTTTTTTAAAGGAAAGCTGCAGGCAGGTGGGAAGTGAGAGGAGGAAGAAGCATTTTATTTTATTTTTATTTGTTCACATTGGTTGTTCCCCAGGGACATGAAACTTATGTCTGTGGACTGTGCTCCTTTAGAGATGGCTGACTTAACCACTATTCCACCAGGGTGCACCATGAATTCTTTATCCTAAATATAGTTATACTTCTTATTGAAATACTTCTTATTGAAGTTAAAAACTCAGTTCACCTTGACTACAGAAGACTTTTATCAGTGGTCATCTTTAGATCTCCATTGTAAAGTTTCATCATCATCATTATTACTAATTTTTATTTAACTGTCATTGTGTCCTTTTCATTTCAAGCATTTCATGAAGAAATGCTTTAATGTATCTTACTAAGCATTATTTATGTCTACTTTGGTCCCAGTTATTAAGATTTTAGTAAATTCATAATAAATTGTGCTTAAAGCTTTTCAATATAATAATATAAATATCAAGAATTATGAAAGAAAAAGAGTGAAAAAGGGATAATTTGTATGAGAAACCAAGATTAACCATATCTTATTTCATTCTTTTTTCCTGGGTTTTCTAACAACCATGGCACAAGGAAAATTAATAAGCTATATGTATTTAATATGTGCGTGCTATTACAGATTTTAATGAGCACATTTATTTATCAGGATAGAAACACATTTTATGTTTTGACACAGAACTGAAAGAGGAATACACTATATAATTTTATTTAAAAGTTTTTATGCAATATTATAGACCATGAGTTTTTAAAATTGAGATATAATTGACATATGACAAGTTAGTTACAGGTGTACAATATCATTATTTGATATATGTATAATTATGATATAATTATCACCATAAGTAAATTTAACATCCATCACCATGGAGTTACAATTTCTTTTTCTCTCTTGTAATAAGAATGTTTAGGATATATTCTCTTAGCAACTTTCACATGTATAATACTATATTATTAATTATAGTCATGTTGGGTATTATATCCTCAGGACTTATTTATAACTAGAAGTTTGTACCTTTTGACCCCTCATTTTCCCAACCTCTACTCCCTGCCTTGGGCAACTACCAATCTATTCTCTGTATTTATGAGTTAGTTTTTCTGTTTTCTTTTGTTTGTTATTTTACAATTCACATATAAGGAAGGTTCTACAGTATTTTTATTTCTCTGACTTATATCACTTGACTTAATGGCCTCAAGCTCCATCCATGTTGTCACAACGGGAATCTCTTTTGAATGAACTTTACTCACTCTCATCAGCTTGGTCTACCTTATCAGCTGCTGGTGTATGCATGTATTTAGCAGCACTAAATTCTACAAACCTGTCCCTTTTCTGTCTTTTCACCTCTCTTCAGTGGGCATTTGTCTTCTTTACCATTGTTTTTATTCTAAATATCCATTTTCATGTTTGCGTCTCCTTGAGAAGTGCATTTTAAAAAGACTAAGGTACTCCATTGAAAAGCTTTATTGTTTTGTCATATGTGTGAAAAATGAGAAACCTATCTGGAAAAACACACCTCTCTCTGTTGCCCCCTTGTATCTGGGCATGTGGAGATTTCAAGGTGAACAGTGAGAGACCACTTCCATGTTCCTGCCTGAACATCACCGGCCCGTTAATGTTCAGTCCGTGTTTCCTTCTCGGTCCGGAAAGGCATGTTGCCTGGATATCAGAGCCAAATCTTTTTTATTTTGTCCAAAAACCTTCTCTTTTTCATCCACATTTATCTTGTGGTTAGCTAAGAAAGAAAAGCTGCAGACTTTGTCCTTGAGAAGCACATGGCCATCTGCGGTCCTCTGTCCATAGGAAGGGGGAGTGAGCTGCCAACCTGGAAGGCTGGGATCCTGGCACCATGTAGTGACCAAGAGGAGGCCACTGAGTATGTACAGGAGAAGGCTTGTCTCCATAAAGAGTTCACAAAAGGATCCTGGTAACTGTGTGCCTGGGAGTCATCCTTAGACTGGAGCTCTTCAGAAGTGTTTTCACTTGCACCTCTGGCCAGGATTTTTTTTTTTTTTAATAGTAATACTTATTAATTCCTAGTGGCCTGGGGCCAGCACCCACCAGCTTCAGGTACCCAGACCCCTGTCCCCGGCCGCACTGAAGCCTAGAACTAATGCACACTTGGCTTTGGTGTCTGCAGACTGTGACCACTTTATTCTCTCTGAAATGTCACCTTGTACTGCTGAATGAGGCCCCAGGTTCATGGATGTCCATGATATGGGGAAGGAACTCGCCATGCTCTGTAAGCGATGCTTTTGTAATCACGACTGAGAGCAAAGAGACACAGAAATGATTGCTTATTCATTTCATAAGCACTTCTCAGCCTCAATGTTGACATCATGTTTACTAAATGCCAGCACAGACCAGTTTCCCGCTAGCAGTAGTGTCCAAGGACACTTCATTCCCGCCACTGACAGAAGAGATCACAAAATGCCAACTTTGAGATGAGGTGAGCAACTTTCCTCGTTCCCCCTCTGGAGTATCAGGCAAAATTGTGGGGAGTGACAAAAAGAAGCTAAGCAATTTTGAGTGCAAATTGCTTCCCAGGCAGGCGTTTATTTAAATTTTCCCCTAATGAAGTTTCATTTTGGTTGCTGGCTATGCTATAATGTCACTGTTGAAAGAATCAATGAGTTTCCTTTTCCTTCTGGAGTCTAAAGATTATTGAGATTTTTCACAAGTCATAGCACCCTATGGGATCGTCCAAGTCTGTCATTAGACTTGCACTGGCTCACTTCATCAGACTGCCCACACCTAAACTGTAGTCTTCAATTGAGGAGAAAATGAAACTTGGCACCTTCGACCAAAAGACAGGATCAATACACTTATTTGTGTACCAGGCACTGAAATTGATATTTGCTTGCTAGAGTCTTTCAGTCCACTGAAAATTATACCTATTTAACCTGTATTTTCTTATTTCCCCTTCAATTTGATATAAGCTTTAGTGAGAACTAGAATATCTACTTTTCTTGCAGTTCCAACTCTCATCATTAAAGAGAAGCCAGGTCATGTTCCCACGGCTGATCCCTGACTTGGAGGACAAGCCAACAGCATGTCAGTCCTGAATCTTTGATAAAGCAATATATACTCGCTTTGGTTCCAACATCATCTTCTTTACCTGTCTGGGTAAGTTTTAATTAAGAAATGAAAGCGTTATCTAGGCTATCCCCTTGCTCTGCTCATCACCATTTCCTTGGCATTCACTGATGTGCAAAAGCTTTTCTTTGCGATTGAAAAGTGGAAAGAGTTGCACGAAGGGTAAGTCTCAGGGGAGAAGGGGAATGAGGACAATGGACGACAGGAGATGCTTGGCATCTGTTCTCTCCCTGTGGACTGAATTTCAGTGACTATAATTAGAAAGAATGAGCTAAGAAGTTAGCCAAATATTTTCATGGGGAATTTTTGGAAATTCTGGGCAAGCAAGGACAGTGGGTGATGAAGCTGCTTTTTCATAGTTTATTTAAGACTCTGGGTCTAAGCAGTGATGCGCTGAGGCCTACATAGCATGAAGTATGGCATGGAGATGCGAAGAGGGCATTTCTCCTAGCAATGGTCCAGCACCCTCTAAGGACTGGCCATTTGGTGAGCATCATGCAATCATTTTCTTGGTCTCTCCTAAATGGAACCATACAGAGGGGCAGTGGTAAGAAATAGTCAAGTGCATTTGAGGGCAGTCAACAGAAGAGAAAGAACTTTTATGCCTTGTAGTAGTTGCAGGAAACAGTCTAGTTTTCAGGTGCATGTCCTACAGTTAACCACGAGTCACTCTGAAAATTATCCTGAGTGACCCTGACAGATAAAAGCTGGAAATCATTCTGATTTTCCCTTAAATGTGCAGGCCAGGGAATACCAGGCAAGTACAACGTCAAACATAAATACAGACAAGGTCACAGTAAAGTGCACAAAAGCACAAGCATATCTTTAAGAATAGATTTATGTTTTCTTCTTTGCATCCACCGACAGTTTATTCTGAATGGTTATTTTTATGTACATCATTGTGCTGGGAATTTCAGATAATCTATGGAAAGTAAAAAAGTAAAAAATTGACTTCTGGTTCAATATGGCAAATGATTGCAGATGTTTATCTCTTTTTTTCTTTCTACCAAAACTCTGATAAAATGAAGTCGATGTATATTTTTAGTTATTATCACAAGAAGAATAGAAGTGGTGACTAATGCAGATGAAAGAGTTTAACTTAATTTTGGAATTCAGGAAGAGGATGAGTGATTGAAGATGAAATAAGTCCTTTCAGAAGAATTCCGAAGGTAATAAGGCGGTGGTACCCCAAAATTCTCAACAACTGGAGGGAACCAGGGACTGGAGTTGCAAGGGGCTATTGGTTCCCCACAGGTCCCACCATAAAGAGTCTTCATCTTCCCTGCAAGGGGTGGGGCTTACTTTCTAGGAAAAAGGAGCTGAAACATCTGCGACTCTAGGGCACTGGTGGGGAAGATGAGGGGACACAGGTGACATGGGGATTCCGTGAGCCTCTCCATAGTGCCCTGGGAGAAACTCAACTCATTTCTTCCTACCTGCACCCCAGCGACAGCAGCCCCTAATATAACATCCTGGGCATGATGCCAGGAATTCCCTGGAGATGCTAAGTGGTGCCTTGTGGAGAGAAGGTCTCTGATTACTGTCCTTTAACAGTCCCCTAGTAAAGCTGGAGGACACTTCCCTGTCATCTGAAGCCCACCCATGGGGAAGCCCTACCGAACACTTCATGTTTCCAATCAGCTCTTAGTGTCTCGCTCATGAACAGGGGTGGACAGCTAAGGGCCACAAACATTTGAAGAGAGGTCTAAACCTACAGGAGAAAAACCAGAGCAGCAGCAGAAAAAAAGTAACTTGGAGAAAGCAGAGGCAACACAGGCAAAAGAAGAAAACTATGACCACAAAACAAATTATAGTAAGTACAGAGATAAGAAAGGATCCTGTGCCCGTAGAATTAAAGCGGCTTTCTAGGGGAAAATAACAGAGAAAAACGTCTGTAGAGATCAAAGCTATGATTACAAGAAAGTCCTGGGCATGACCTTGTGACTCAGGCACCTGCAAACCTGCGACACTGACTTGCAGATGATGTGAAGATCAAGGACCCAGGTTCATAACCCGGAGCTGGGGTGAAAAACCTAAACAAAATAAAGATGCCCCTTCTTCCCATCGTTTGCTCCATGTCTCCCTTCCCCTTCCTTCCTTAAGTGACTTTTCCTTCCTTCTCTCCCTTCCTTTCTGAAAAAAAAAAAAAAAAAAAAAGGCCTACCAGTCAAATCTGACAGACCCCACATATTGAACTGAGGTTGCGGTCAGTGCTTAGCACGTTTGGTCTTTATTTAATATCTAGATCACCAATTCTGCTCTGGTACCAAATACCGTCTGGCTGTTTATGATGGGAAAGGAAGCTCCTGGAGGGACAGAGGAATGTGGTAGGGACAGCGTACCTTGTCTGGGGTTCGGGAGCTTATACTGTTGGTTTGATTTAACACCTACTTGACTCTAAGGATGCTGCTGCATGTCTTCATTCGCTAATAATTTCAAAACACGGAAAATCCAGTGGCTTATGTAAGCTTTTAGACCATATTGTGAAAATGTTATTCCTTTATAATAATGCTATCCCCAAATGAAGTTAAGGTCACTAGTTTAAAAAGAAAAAGAAAAAGAAAAAAAAAAAAAAGCCTTGGTATAGGAGCCTCCTGTGACTTGCATTATTCACCCATTGCCACAATAATATAGCCATGAACTCCTCAAAATGGAGCAGCTTAAAGCAACCCTCCTTTATTCTTGAGTGAACAGCTCAGTGGGTAGACTGGACTTCTGGCTCAGGTCTTCAGGTTTGGAGCTCAAGTTCTGCTGGATTCAGGTCTGCTCTACCAGTGTCTCACTCTTCTTAAACCAGCCGAACCAGGACAGAGGATCTGCAATATGTGCTTCATTCTTGGGCCCAGGTTAAAGGAGCATCTGAAGAACGCACTTTGGGAATGTTCCCTGTAAAATGCCCAATGGTGCGAGGACATTTCAAGTTTCTGCGCACAGCTTTGCAACATCTCAGTGGCAAAGAAGGAACATGGCTATATCCAAAGTCAAGATGTAGGGATTTGTAGCCACTCACCTCCAGGCCATGGTGGTGACAAATGTGTGAATTTCTAACACTCCAGCTAGGAAGTGAAGAACTGGGTCCAGTCGTTTAATTTACTGCTGTCTGCCCTAGTCGTCCCAGTCATTACAGATGCCTCCACACTCAAAACACACTCCTCTCCATCCAATCACAGCATTTTTTGCCACCTGGGAGCCCCATCAAATTCATGTAAACATGCACCAAATACACTGATGGAACAGGAAGATAACAAAAAATCTCCCTTCTGAAAAAGAGAAGAATGGGGGAAACAGAGTAGCCACCAGTTCACTGAAGTTTTATTTATTGGTATTTATTTTTTAAGGAAAGGTGCAGGCAGGAATGAAGGCAAACAGAGACAAGTAGGCTGGAAAAAAGAGGAGGAAGCAGCATTTTCTTTATTTTATTTAGTCGTTCATCTTGGTTGTTTCTTCTGGCCCTGGGTCGTGAACCTGAGTCCTTGGGATATATGTGGACTTAACTGTTAAGCCACCAAGGGTGGCCCACAGCACCTCCATTCAGTCAGGCTCTGCTCTCTGGGAGGGCTCTCCAGGCCACTGTACTCCATGATTCTTGGTTCTGCTCTCTGAAAATTCATTCATTTGCAGCACCTTGACCAATCCTGAAGAGAGTATAATTTCCCTGCTTGACAGTGAACTGCTATCTGAGTCTATAGGTTTTCTGCCTGTATTGTCAGACTTCTCCAAGAACTACAGATTCAAAACTGACACCTCTTTGTAGCTCTAATAAGTGATCCAACGGATTTCCTGACAACTCCTGAAATTCACCACATCACTGTATCCCTACCTTCTAGGTGGTCAGCTTTCCACCCCTGCCAATTTCTCCTTGACAGCTCCACCTAGATCTTATTTTTCAAGTTCAATAGGTCCAAAGTGGTAGACTTGTTTTTTTTAAAAAAGTGACCATTTGCCTAGTGAAGTCCAGAGTTCTGTTTTTAATGCTTTGTTAGTTTGAATTGAATTTCTTAGGTTGTTTCAGCTGAGGGTGTAAAATTTTCTAAAGATGAGGGGTTTAAAGTCTCTTCTCCTGGAAAATAGCTGATTATAGCCCAGGAGCATTCAGAAATCATTTCAGTGTGTGTTACTGAGGTAAATATGATGAGATCATAATGGGCATGCAGACAAGCTTCAGTGGCAAATGGGGGCTCTGAGAGGGAGCATGGAGAACAGGGTGATCCTTTGATGAGATTCAAATGATGTTTTGTGTCTGGAGGGTAAGAGTGGCAGGTGTCAAGTCACTAAAACCCAGGGCTCCCGTGGTTTGAGTTCTTCATTTAGCAGAATGAAAACAAACACATTAGTTAATTTATATTTTCCCTACTGAGTTCAGCACCACAATGGATCTAAGTATAAGGAGGGCCTGAAGATAATGTAATTTAGGATATCGCTTTAAAAAAAAAACAAACAAACAATGATAGGGTGTGCCCTGGTGGCCTAGTGGTCTAGTCGCCAGTATGCCTGGAAGCTAATCCCACATACATCCTGGGGTCCAGGGTTCAAGACCCAAGGCCTGGGAAAACGACCAGTATTAACAACTAGATAAATGTAAATGAAACTGCACCCTCCTCTCTCTTTCTGCCTATTTTCCTTCATTTCTGTCTGCACTTTTTCTTTAAAAAAAAAAAAACAAAAAAACAACGATGCATTTAAGTAAAAAAGTGAGTTTTTATAGAGTGCATAAAGAATTCCTAATTACTGAAGTCTAAAAATTTCAGGTCTTTTTCTTGTGAGATCTTTTTTAGATTTACAGAGAAATGCTTCCTTTTATAACCTGGCTTTCCTTCTCACCCAGTATATTTGATGGTTCCTATCAGCTCCCAAGAACCTCCAAACTGAGCCAGGAAGAGTCTCTGAAGCTTAAGATTTATTAACTTCACAGCAAACCTGTTTCTAGTCCAGAATACAAACATGACCAAGCCAGACCTGGTCGGAGTTCATGACTCAACATCAGGACTGGCTTCATGGGTGTGTGGCTGGTACAGTTGCCCAGAGTCTGTGTTCAGGACTTATGCTTGATTTCATGTCCTCTCGTCCTAATTTCATCTTTCAACTGATGTTTGTAAGTGAAATCAATGGGACAATGGAGTGTGGGTAAGAGTAGGAAATGTCTGTGCCTATCTCCTTTCCTTGTTACCTTATTCCCATATAGCATTCATAATGTCCCAGGATCACAGAATTCTCGTGAACCCACTATGTGAGGGAGCTCAGTGAGACTCAAAGTGAGTGTGAGAGAAGCATGTTACATCCACGGCTGTGTAAGTACGGGCTCTGTTGCAGTAAACCACGCTTTCTGTACCAATCAGCACTTGCTCTGAACCTAGAAAGAAGGCAGTGGATTTCTGAGAAACACAAGTGGCATGAAACTCTCATTATCTTCCTTAGTTGTGACATGACTTCCCTGTATTACCCAACCACTTATGCTAAAATGACACAGTTAAGTAGAAAAGGGATAGAGATGGAAAATATTGTCCCCTTTGCTTTCTGTCCTGACTTATTCATCAGCACGCCCAAAGTACAGTGTTGGTTAGGAAGTTTGCTTACTAAGAAGGAGAATAAAAACAGGTTTTCTGCATTGTTTCCACTGTTCTGGTAAAACAAAATACATAAGCACCTATGAGCTACGAAACATGAATTGTATAATGCTGATTATTCAACATGTGAATTAAATGCTCTTGAATTTGTATTTAGAACTGGCATTAGACAACAAAAAGATGAACTGATAGCATTCTTGTTAATACCAAACTTAATTTTATTCCTTACAATATTATATAAAAATATTAAAATCAATTTAAAAATACAAATAGGAAATACTTAATTTGAGAGAGATTATGGGAGGAAGAAATAACTTTTTTATTTTACTATCTCTAGTGGTACTTTTCCCTTTATTCATTTTTTGAACAAAGGATTCCGTATGTTTTATTTTGTTCTGGACCCTGCAAATTTTTCTAGCTAGCCCTGCTTGACATGAGAGAACACTGTTCATATAAGGACTTGTGAGTAAGACTCTGTATTTTTCCTTTTCAAACAATTTCTCTACAACAAATAGGAAAACAAAAAGATTATGATCAGGCAATGGGCTGGAAAAAATTGCATTTTACTTTAGATTAAAGACAGCAGAAAATATGAAGGCACAGTAGCATATGATGCAGGGCTAATACTTATTGGCTGACAGGCTGATTTATTTTCCACCTCAATTCTCTAGCGCCTACTTCCCAGGGAGTATTAGAGGATAATCTCTAAATTCAAATTTAAGCGAGTATTATTTCTTTCATTAAGATCATAGTTAGTAAATAAATTATGATGCATAATTATCTAAAAGTTAAAATGGTATTTCTGAAAATAGTTAATGATATGAAAGGAAAGTAGGATAGAAATTTCTAAATATAATACTACCTTAGCAGAAAAATATGTGTGCATAAAAAGTACTGGAAGGAAATTATCAGGGTTTTTATTTTTGAGGATTCAGATTTTAGATGTTTTCTATTTTTTTCCCTCTGCAGTTTTCTATGTTTAAAAACACTCTTCCATGATTATGTATTCATTTTATAGTCAGAAAATATTTCAACAATATCCTATACATCTTGCATGCTTAGCGCTTAACATGCTGCCTAAAGCATAATGGGTATTCAATAATTAGTTGATGAACTTCAGTTGTCTCTAATGCACAAGTGAGAAGTTGTTCACCAAAACTCCTTTATAGATCTGTAAAGTAATATGTCTAAAGAGCGAATCTTACAGAAATATTCAAATGGCATCCCCACCACTGTAAAGTCTCTCAGTGGAAAATCTTACATTGATGTACATGAGAAGGAAATGAGAGTACCCTGGTGGAGTGGCGGTTAGGTTTGCCTCCTCCAGCCTGGCAAAGTCCACAAACATGCCAAGGATCTGAGCTGAGTCGTCCTCAGACCAAGGAGAATTGGAATAAATAGATAAACGTGTGTGTGTGTGTGTGAGAGAGAGAGAGAGAGAGAGAATGCTTCTTTGTCCTCTTTTATTGCCTGCTGCCTGCTTACCTACTTGCCTTCATGCTTGCTTGAGCCTTGCTTAAAAAAAATAAAGGATCATACCAATTTTCAAAAACTTCCCTCTATTTACCCCATCCTTCCTTTCTTCACTCTCTTGGCAGAGGAGGTTGTCCCTTCACCATTAGTCTCTTGCTCAGGATATTCAACTTTTTTGTAAAATGGTGTCTTTTCCCCAGCTAATCATTTATGTCACCCCTTCCCAGCAGGGGAAGCTTCCAGAAAATATAGTCCGTATTTGTTATCTCGTGTTGTCACCTCACTTTGACTCTTCGCCTGACTTCAATGTGACTTAAGCTCCAACTATCCATGGAATAATTTTTGTTAAAATCACTAGCGAGCCCATGACTGCCAAACTGACAAGCCCTCTGAGTCATCACGCCTACTCCCCTTTTGTTTTTTAGCACTTGCTGATTTTCTTCACATTCTTGAATGTCTCTTTCAGCATTGCTTGTTCTCCAGCTATCTCCCATCTGCTCCCTTTCACACTCCTTCAAAAGCTGACTTTTCTCTGCCCATGTGTTAAATGATCAACTTTAAATTATACAATTAATATATTTTCATACACACGTACCAAACAATGCAGATAAAGATAAAATTTCTCCCAACAAACCTCTTCACATTCCCAGTCCATTCTCAGAGGTGGCCATTGGTATTTGTTTTCCATGTATCCTTCTGGACTTTCCCTCTACCTTTATCTATGTAGAGAAAAATACATGTCTATGGAAATATAAAGAATTTGAGTGGAAGGGTTCTGATTTAGTCCAACATAGAATTTTTTGCTGTAATTTTTTCCTACATAACACTTTTTCCTTGAAGATCACTTAATGTTATCACTTAAAGTTATTATTAGACTCAGGTCATTTTGGTTTCTTACCTGCTGCCTAGCATCTATAATCCATTGTTCATTTTTTTTAATTCTCCTATGATAAAAATGTAAAATATTTCCAACATTTCACTAACACAAATAAAACAGTAGTATCCATATTTATAAGTATTTTTCTAGGGTGCATATTTACATTTTAGCAGACTTACAAAATTGATCTTCAAGGAGATATGTAGATTTATACTACAATCTGTGTGTGCATTTTATTCACTACTAACCAACAAAAATTTTCATAAAATTTGTTCATATTTGCTAAGTTCGTGACTTTAAAACTTCGCATTAGTTTCATTTTCATTTCTCAGCATGCCACATTTAAGCATATGTAAGCATATTTCATTTCTTTGAAGAATTTGTAATTTCTGTGAATTATCTATTCACATATTATGCTAATTTATCTTTTGCGTTCTTTGTTGATATATTTCCTACTCTCTGGTGGTGCCACCATTCCTGAGATCTTGGCATTTTCTGCTTCCAGAAGACACATGATGAAGGATGACACACACCCACTTCTCAAAATCCTTGGTCCGAAACATTATGCATCACTGCTGCTTACGTGCTATTGATGAAAACCACATTTACTTGATACACGGGTTTGCAAAAGAGCCTGGGCAATGCAGTCTAGCCATTAACTGGGCTACAGTGTTCTTACTTTTAAGGGACAGAACAAATTCTAGGGGACAACACATACTTTTTGCTACACTGACATTGCCCTCTGATACTCTAGAATTTTCTACAGAAAATATTTATGTAAAGTGAGAATTTATTCCATCCACATCACCACTTATTCCTATTCTCTTCCTCAGGTATCAGAGCCCAGGGAAAAGCAGATTCCAACTCGTATTGATATGCTACAGTCTACTTTCTGCTTTATTTTCCAATTCCAATTAACTCACTCACTAATCCTTCTGATGAATCACTCCCCTAATCACTGGAGTGAACCACAGGGGGAATGGAATAGTTCCTATTCCACTTATTTCATCCCTGATTTTTGGCAAGATGACCCTGCCTCTATGAAGTGAATGTAATCACATCCATAGAATAATGACAGATCTATCCTGTGCCTGCGGTGTCCATGTTCTCTCTGAATCCATTGCTCCTCATAAGACATTACCCATTATCCACCTCCAGTCGATAGACAAGTACAAAATAATCAGAAAGGAAGCAGGGAACACATTTCTCTCGTAATTAGACGGTAACTGTGAGCAAGAGGAATGATCTGTAGGGAACTTGACTGAAAAGTAGAGCAGGAGCCTGCAATTATATGGAGATAGAAGTTGTATGTGTATAAAAGTTGAGCAGAGAAGAGGCATGGAAGAAGGTCTGGGATGTGATGGTGTGCAGAGCTCCCATCCCTCCCCATCCACACCATGTGCACTTTCCAGCTTTCCCCTCCGGTCCTCCCTATCTCTGCCTCATGACTATGACAGTCAAACTCCACCCCTGTGACCAAGAACAACACCAAGACCTGGATTGTTAATAAGGTCTCGATGTTTCTTCTTTTTAGTTAACTGCTTAAGCACACACACCTTATTAGAAGGCAGCCTAATATTCTTCTCTTGAGACTCCGTTCCCTCTTCTCCAAATTGCTCAAGTCCTGCAGAAGTTTTCTCTAAATAGTGTTGGTCTTTTGATAATTCCAAGTGGGCAGAATGGCATCTGTGAAGTCCTCCCTGAGGCCATGACTTCTCATTAGCACAGAGTATGGCTGAAGAATGCAGGCCCTGAGCTGTGGGACCACACATGCCTGCTTTGAGCACAGACTTGCTGGTCCATCTGCCATGGGGACACTGGAATAACAATAGGAAATAACTCTCTCATGGTTCACACTAACACAAGTAAATATGTTCACACTTAAGCCATGTCCTCCAAAGCATAAGTGCTGAGCCAGAAAATCTTCAGCACGTCTCATGTGCTGTCCTGTCCCTAGACCAACCCTTTTGATGACCACCGAGTCTGTCGTCTTAGGCCTGGAGCCATCAGTATGTTTTAAAATGGAGTGTAGTACTAGACAATTTGAGATTTAGTAAGGCCAACAGATCAGGAAACCACTGCCATTGAAAAGATAGTTTGTTGCTCAGAGTTTTCAAGAACAGGAAGAACACTACTTCAGCACTCACAGGGACCCCCTGGGCTGGTCTGGAGGCAGAGGGAATGAGGAACCTTGGGTAAGAGTCTTTGTGGAACAGGTGAGGCAGGGTGAACTGATTTAAGACTGGCCAGTGAAAATAACCTCAGGGCTCTGGGACATAAGGGGTGTCCTTGGCTGTCTGGTACTTGGTCCTGGGGCTGTCAGGGCACATAGAGACAATCAGTGGAGGAAGCGATTAATTTGTATTTGAAAGGCAGACTTGGGTAAATTATTAGCTCTCTCTAGGAATTGCCTAGCCCTGGGAGGGGCAATCCCTGAAGGGTCAGCAAGCCCCTCCACCCCACCCCATGTCGAAGCACCAGCAAAAAGAAAAGATGGGACATACATGCATCTTGACTTTTCTCTTTCCTCAGAATTGTATTCTCTCTGGCATCTTATTTTAGTTCCCTGTCACTGAGCACATTTCAGTACCTGCCTGTCCACTATCTCCCAGATTTTAGAGCCCAAAATTCAGACTTCAATCTATTCTCTTGCATAAAGACCCTGAATACCGAAATCCCTTACTGATCGGCTCTCCTACCGAGAGGAAACTAACTTTTGCTGATGCACTCAAGAAACCGAGTTCTGTCTGCAAAAAAAAAGAAACTCAATTACTCGTTAGGACCCTATGCAAAAGTTAACTCAAAATGGATCTAAGACCTGGATGTCAAACATGAAGCCATAAATTACTTGGAAGAAAATGTGGGGAAAACACTCTATGCATGCTCAACCTTAAGGAGATTTTTGAGGGGAAAAGAACAGCTATAGCTACTCAAAAAATGAGCAGAAGAGCAGAACAGACACCTATCCAAAGAATGCACACAGATGGCCTACAGACAGGAAAAAATGTTCTACATTACTCATCATCAGAGAAATGCAAATAAAAACCACAATGAGATACCACCTCACACCACTGAGCACGGCCTGTATCCACAAGTGTAAAGATAACAAGTGTTGGAAGGGGTGTGGAGAAAAGGGATCCCTCCTTCACTGTTGGTGGGACTATAAATTAGTGTAACCTCTCTGGAAAACATTATGAAGGTTCTGCAACAAAATAAAGATGAAACTGTAATTTGATCCCAGCAATCCTACTCTAGGCATGTATTCCCAGAGGACACAAATCTCTAATCAGGAAAAACATCCACCCCTGTGTTCACAGCAGCACAGTTCACCAGAGCCAGGACATGGAAACAACCACAATGCCCATCAACAGATGACTGGATACAGAAACTGTGGTCTATACTCAGTGGAATTCTATGGAGCTACTAGAAAAAAACAAAAACAAAAACAAAAACGTAAAAACTAACGAACAGAATTTTGCCCTTTGCAACAATCTGAATGGAGTTAGAGGGGACCATGTTAAGTGAAAGAAGTCAGAAGGAAAGAGAGAAGCAAGTGGTGGTGAAGGACACTGGAAGGTGGCAGTGGCCTGGGGTGTAACACCCATAGATTGAGAAATGAGTTCAAGATCTCAAAATGAAATAAAAGAAATAATACAATTGTTATGTAACATTAAAGAGTAACCAAGAGTCCTTCATATACCTTTACTGCAGTCCAAATAAAGAAAGAATGCAATTTTGGGGACTAGTATTTTCAGAGCACCTGCCAAGCACTGCACTAGCATATTTGTTCCTCTTGGAAAACCTGAACCAGACACTGACCTCCACATCTTAGTTTCTTCTGCACAACTAAGGCAGATCCATGTTTAAAAGGAACTCTGCTACATACTGAGGGAAAACATTTAGACAAAGCTTAATTTTACCTACATTTTAAAAACTATGTTGTGCATGTCATCTAATTTTACGTGTTTTTACCCAGCTCTGTGAAATAAACAGCTTCTTTGGTCAAACTTTAGAGAAAAGGAAACTGAACTTTAAGAGGTAAAATGGCACAGCTAGAGGTCACCTTGTAGCTGGTTAGTCTAACAGCTAGGCCACATGAAATTCAAGTCTCTGTGCATCAATCTACTGCTCAGAAAACAGAAGTGGTGGGGAAAACAGTTGTGACTAAAGAACATAGTTCTGATTTACTCTTGTTTCTCTCTAAGGAGAAAACAGTATAAGAGTTGGAGCAAGGGGTTTGAAGCTGCAGAGACTCATTCCAATCCCAGCTCTGCCTTTTGCCAAACAGATGCCTTTGAATAAGTTGCTGAGTCTCAGTTTCCTCATCTACAAAATGGGGACGAGGATCACCGCACCTTCCTAATAGTTAAGCGTTGAAGATAATGACTTTAGAAGGGTGTGTGGCGCAAAATGAATTTGCAATACAGATATCAATGAATATCATGATTGCAAAGAGAAGGTGAGTATAATGTCACAGAAGTCATGTCATTCATTCCACAAACATTTGCTGAACACTAACTATATGTGAGGAGTAAAGAAGAGTTTTCTAAGTAAAAGATAGACCATTTAGTACATGGAGACTGACAATGAAAGGAAAAATGCATAAAGCATCCTGGGTGCCCAGGCCAGAGTGGAAGCTGCACAGGGAGCCCATTTGTACCTGAGGACACTGAGAAAGGTACCAGAGAGGAGGTACACAGCTTCCAGAGCAAGGATGGGGCAGTCACTCAGGTATAAAGTGCCTTCTCTTAGTTTGGTACATCATTCTCTAAGTGATAAAGATGGAAGTTACAATGAAATTTTAAACAGCAAAATTGGTTTGAAACTACACAATTTCACTGAGTTCACAAAATTTCTTAGGGTTCATTTGAGCTAACAATGCTCAAACTAGAGTTTGGAAACATGCATATTCAACCAATTTATTTTTTGGCCAGTTTGCTTTGCTCCAAAGATAAAATTAAAATTCACATAAGCTCAGCCTGAGAGCACACCAAGGAACATCTGAAACCAAGAACCAGCCAAGGAAGAAAAGCACTCCATGGCTAATCTCCCCCTAAATTAGCAATAAGTCCCTAGAACATTCCAAAATTCAGTGGGAAAAGCTACCAAAAGCATACATTATCTGAGGGAAACAATTATAAAAGTTATCAAGGAATGACTAAAAATATTTATTTTGTACCCATTTATCATGCTGACCTGTCTGTTTTTTATTAATCATTATTTTGAAACTAAATTATGGTCTCTGTCTATTGCATATTGAAAATAGAAGAAATAGTAGAAGTAGGTGGGGAAGATATAGTAAGGGAGGATAGAGATTGGGGAGAAGGGTCAAGGAGAGAAAAGAAAGAGAGGGGGAGGAGGAGGAAGAGGAGAAGAGGAGGGGAGGAGGAGGGGAGGGGAAGGGGAGGGGGAGGAAGAAGAAGAAGGAGGAGGAAGAGGAGGAGGAGGAGAAGGAAGAAGAAAAAGGAGGAGGAGGAAAAGGAGGAAGAAGAAAAAGGAGGAGGAGGAGGAGGAGAAGAAGGAAGAAGGAAAAAAGGAGGAGGAAGAGGAGGAAGTAGAAAATGTATACAATTTGGAAAATGAAGCAAAATTTATGAGAAATTACACACATACACACAAACACACACACACACACAAACACCAGACACCAGACACCAGGCCACCGAGTGGAGCAAATAGCTCATTGCTGACCAAGAGAGCCAGATATGTCTTCCTGCTCTTTTGAACACACAGCAATTCTGTTAAAAGTGTCCTAAGGAATGATAGGCCTCCCCAAAATGTTTAGCTAGGCCTCCCCAAGATATTGAAACAGACCTTCCAAAAGGCCTTGGCATGCAGATTATTTTGACCTAAGGTCAACTGAGGCCCTACAGGATCAAGCATTGCCTTCACTTCTTAGAAGAATGAAGACTGGGGCTTTGACCCAGATTTCAGGCTAACCTTAGAAATAACCTTACCTATCTATATGGCAAGACAAATATCTAGTGACAGAGCATCTGATTTTTGACGCATGAGTCCCTTTCCAATCTTCTGGTAGCCCTTATCCCATTCCTTATCTTGGCACAAAAACCCTTGTCTGTCATCTTTACTCTAGAATTGACAGACGTGGAGATGCTCCATCCATATGGAACTCAGTCTGTTCTGTATCTCCACCTAATCTGTCTGCTGTTAATTTGGTTGTTCAAGCAATCAGAGAAGAACCCAGAAGGATGTGGCAATCCATTTCTTAGCATTTTACAAACAGACTATAACTTGCATGTTGGGGCTCGAGAAAAAATGTGGGCCTGGCTGTCTGGATCCCTCCTTGTGGCACTGAGAGCCAACCTTAGCATCTTCGTTCATCCAAGCGCATGCTGAATACCTAGGACATGGCATGTTCTGGAGCAAAAGCGAACCATACCCCTTTAACAAAGTCTCCAGGGCTCACGGGGCAGGCGGGACACATGCAGCCGAGGGTGGGAGGTGGGAGTGCACGGGAACACTGCCCTCCCTGGAGGGAGGATATGAGGGAGCACGGTGAACCGCAGCTCATGCCGTGGGCCCAGTGGGAGATGAATGGCCTTTCTGACTTGGTCCAGATGTTATAAAGAGAGTGCACTGAAAAGCTTCTCCAAGTAAAAGACAAACCATATTCTAGATCTACAGTCCTAATATCATTTAGGATTTTATTTTGCTGTTGTTACTGATTTTCTTAATGATGCCAACTTTTCTTCCGGGAGCATGGTGAAAGGGTTATACAGAGATGATGAAAGTTTTATATACCCAGAAGACAAAAAAAAAAGTATGATGACTTCCAAGAAATAAGGGAATTTTTTTCTCCATTTATTCAGCAACATAGAAAATAAACCACTTAAGCGAATTTTGCCGTTAATAGAACTATAACCCTTGGAGTATTTATTTAAAACACTTCAAACTGAAGGCAGAATATTTTTTAAATTCAGGTTTTGCATACAGGAGGCCTGGTAACCTTAATTAGCGTTCATCCTGAGTCAGGATCGTGAGTACAATCGTCCGCTGGCCCTTGTGGCTGACACAGGGACATCCGTCCAAGGACTGTCAAAGAGCATTGTGCCCGGCAGCCAATGGCCTGACATTTTGGTGTGTGTGTCTAATGGCACATTTTTATTTACCTTTCCTCATGTGGTCTTTTAAAAGCCACAGTAGCAAGAACTAATTATTCTCTTCCCCTTTCCTCCAATCCTATTATCTTGAAATAGTCTGTGTACCATCAAACCAGTTAATTGCATTCAATGAAACTCATGTATCAGGAAATGTCCAGCATAGGGGCTCATCGCAGCAACATGGAGTTCTCTTCTGTTGAGTAAAGTTCACAAGCCTTTTCTTTTTCCTTTCTTGGTGGTGATGATTTTATCACTCAGCTTCCTCCCCTTTATTTGTGATCCAAAGATTGAGGTCCAGACATTAGGCGGAGCTCCTCTTCGCTCTCTCAGAGCTTCAGGTAAACTGTAAGTCTAGGCAACTCTTTTTTTCTAGCCCAGACTCTTAAGCAACAAAAGGGGCCCCAAAAAGCGCCTGGGCATCATCCATGGATGGGAAAACAAGGCCTCATCAAGTGAAGGGCTGTGTCATGCACATGACATCAGCTGGAAAAATCAGCAATAAAATTTAGTCAGATATTTGAAAAAACATTTGCAAGAGAAGGTTATAAATATAGTTTCTTCTTTTCTACCCACAACTATATTCTTGTGAAGTCACAACCTGGGTTTATATTTCTTTTAGGCCCCTAAAGGAGCAGGGCCGAATTAATTAATTCCCTTAGGGTGAATCACCGCCCACTTGAGGCACAGCTAGGTGGCACTTGGACTCATCAGTGAGCATTTGTCCTGCCCCAGCAGGAGAGAGTTACTCTGGCGAGCTCAGCTGGATACATGGATCTTGCTGCCTCAGCTCCCATGGTTCTTATTTCCCTCACCTTATCAGTTGTCTCATCCCCAGTATACCTCCCATGGAAATCTCTAAATAGCTGGAAAATCCACTGGTCATACAAATAGGAGTGTTCTCCTGCCTTGATAATAATTTCTGAAAGGAATCCAAATAGACCTTCAGCTGTTCTTTTTTAAAGGAAAGTTGCAAGCAGGAATGAAGGCAAGTAGGCACGTAAACAGGAAGACAGAGGAGGAAACACTTTATTTATTCAGTTAGTCATCCTTGGTTGTTTCCCTGGCCTTGGATCTTACACTTGAGACCTTAGGATATAAGTGACCAGGGCCTGGTTTAAATCACTACGCCACCAGGGCATGCCAGACTTCAGCTTTTCAATATCAATCTTTGAATTTCGTTAACATACAGCTTAAGAACCAAGTGGCAAAATTAAATTCCAAGCCTGCAGACTGAAGGCAGGGCCTAGCCACTGAGGGATGGAGGGTCACCATGTGGGGTCTGGGGACACATGGAGGCAGCCTTTTCTCTCTGGTGATAAGGCTTTGACAGGGACAGATACTCAAAGGCAGTTTATATCTTTCTCCATGCTTATGCTTCCTGTGTATACATGTAAGTTTTTGCAACCACTGTGAAAATTCCCCAAAGGCCTCAGTCATCCATGATGAATCTTGTAAATTTTGCACAATCTGAGTGCAAAATAGAAGCTTCACTTCTCACTGAGTGGGAATTAGTTTTCACTGGGGACCAAATCTTGTATTTCCAGTTGTCCTGATGTAAGAAATAAAATTTACTTGGAGCTGAGTAAATAGAGATACCCAACACTAGCTTAGCTCTGGTACTCTGATGCTTTGAGCCTCTAGAAACACCAGCTTTATTGGGGGTACTCCCCATGTCCCAGCCTGGAGTTAGGCACTGCATAGCAGAAAGCAAGGAGCAAGGGTATGAGTGATTGACGATAAGCTCTTTTGGAGGAGTTGAACTTATAAGGCCATACTCAACCCCAGTTCTGCAGAATTCAGACAGAAAACATCACCTAGTCAAGTATAATACTCACAAAAAGATAACTATGGCTCTTTGATTTTTTTTTTTTTTAAGTTTGGGGAACTCCACTGATGTGTTTTTTTTCATACAAGAGATTGAACACTATTTTTATGAACACATTCAAAACAGGAAATGTCACTGCATACTGGTGGAGTAGTGGTTAGGTCTACCACCTCCAGCTGAGTGAAGTCCATGTCGTTCTCAAGGACCAGGGTTCATGCCCCTGGCCAGGGAGAACAGCCAAGCTGAAAGACTAAATAAAAGTAAGCTGGAGCTTCCTCCTCTCTTCCTGCCTGCACCTTTAAAAAAAAAATGGAATTATCCAAACATGACTGATATGCCTTCCAGTCTCTCTTAGAATATCCTTCCATGTCAGGACAGAAGACAAATTGCACATTCCTTTTAACAGCTGACTGTGGACCCTTGTTATGCACAGTGGAATCTCCTGTCCTGGACTCCGGTTTCTCTTCCCTTATTATTGATGATGCTGCCCCAAGTAGGACAGGGTTAGAAGCCCACCCATTAGACAGCCAGGGCTTTGCTGAGGACGTGGGTGCAGCTGTGAGCTGTCAGCAGCTGCTAGTGAAGGGGACAGCCTCCTGCCCCAGCACCCCGCCCCAGCCCGTGAAGGCTGAATTCATGGTTTGTGACCTGTATTTTTCATTTTATCTCCTCTTTTTACTTTCTTTCCATTTCCAGCCTCACGTCCACCTAAAACCAATTTTGCAATCTTCCTGCACTTGAGGTCTGAGTAATCTAAAGACAAAGGGAGACAAAAGGCTTTATCTTCATCCATTGTCAGCACACGTATTATTCTTCAGTTTTCACATATTCAGACACAAATCGGCATGGCTTGGGCAAAGCGTAATGAGAAACGATTTTCAGATGATAATTATAACTGTTTTCTTTTCATTGACACCTTCACAAGTAAATCTTGTGAGATCAGGCAACATTTTCAAGAGACTTTTCCAACCAATTTTTTTCATGTCGAAAAAGCTAATTTTTTTTCAGCTTGCTTCGTTGAAATAATTACCTCCAACTGACAGGTTAATGGACGTCTCAGGATCTATTCATTTAATTCTAAGAAGATTCCAGCTGATAATACTGAACTCTGTAGGAAATTATAACCAAGAGAATGGCTTATAAATGAAAGTTCAGATTTCTTTCTGTGTGATTCAGTCATTACTCCCCCCGACCCCCATCCATTACATACTCAAGCCCTTACACTTGTAACTTAGGGGCAAATGACATTGGAAGAGGCTGTGTGTTCCATTTTATGATATTTAATGTTGGAAGAAGAGGAAAGCTTTACAGAAAGCTGTGAACTTGGTCCAGTACAGACACTCAAACCAACTGTTTAGAGAGCTGATTAGTTGCTGGGAGAAGCTGGTGTGTCAAAGATCCCAGCAAGGTTTCCAAAGTGCCATCCAACAGTCCCTGCCCTTGCAGACTAGGGGAGCCAGCTTCTCTCAATCCAGGCTGACTGATTGGGTATTGACACTCTGTCATGAACCCAGTATTTGCTCCTCATCAGCCCACAGAAACTGTTGAAGGTGACAAGCATGGCAGAAGATGTCACACTGGGGTCAGACCACGAGGCAGGGAGTCCTGATTTGCCACTCACTGTCTGATTTGGGGTAAAATACCTGAAATCTATGAGCTTTGAATTCTTCACCTTAAAATGATTAAAGTGTGTACTGTGTGGAGGGTCAAAGGGGATCAGGAAAATGAAATCCTTTATAAATTGTAAAAACACTTTGCAAATATCGTATTTATTTGTTGCTAATGAAAACAATAATTCACATGCTTCAGCAACCAAGTAATATTTTTGCTTTTAATCTGGAATCCTTCTGGCTGGCACGTTGTTTCCAGAGGAAAGTTAGTGTCCTCCCAGGTGCAGGGGATCGAAAATTAAGGATATTGAATGTAATGAGTGAAATGCCGCCTGGCAATGCCCGTCTCCAGGTTTCTTCTAGTTATTGTAGTCTCAAACATGGAGCTATCTGTCTGGTTTAGTGTGAGGTTAGGAGAGTGGACTTTAAAAATGTGGCTGCACCTGCACACACTCGGTATTGGGATGGATCTGCACAGCACGGAGAAAGAAATGAACACGTAGATTTCGGTCATAAGGCAGAGTTTCAGAAATTTGATTAAACTGTTCCTCTATGTATTCATTTTCTTCCCTTGGGAGAGTTTTAGATTTCTCTCACCCGTTTTATCTTTGATGGAGAGTTGCTGCTTTGAAGAAGTTGGTCATAAATATGTTTCCATTCTCAAAGGTGGGGTTTTAGGTGACAATATTACTAAACTGAGAGAAGGCAGAGCAAGGGAAGCAAAGCATGGGAGAACATCAACACACTATTTTTTTTTTTTTTTTTTTTTTTTTTTTTATGAAAGGAAAGGTGCAGGCAGGAATGAAGATAAGTAGGTAGATAGGCAGGCAGAAACAGAGAGGAGGAAGAAGCATTTATTTGTTTTATTTAGTTGTTCACACTGGTTGTTTTCCACCCCAGACCTGGAACTCGAACCCCAGGGTAGGTGGACTGCACTCCTTTGGAGGTGACTGACCCAACTGCTGCTCCACCAGGACAGAACTAAACACACTATTTAAAATGAGAGCTTCTGGTGAGTTGCAGCTACCTTCCTGTCTTTGGCCCCCTAAGCAACAGATACTTGTTTTAGGAAACCCAGGCTTCAGTGAGAGGCAAGGAGTATCTTGGGAGATCTAGGGAAGGATAGGACTTCTGCTCCAGCTCCCTCCTTCACAGTCCGGGCAAGGAAGCACGGAGTGGGAGAAGGTATACTCAAGACTCCAAGAAGACAGTGGAGTGGAGACAGACAGAGATGGTGCAAGATCTTGAAGGTGAGACTTAAACCCCCTGAACCCCACACTTCACTGTAGTTACAGATTAAGATGATGGTAATAAGTGAGTGGTTCATATTTAAGGAACATGATTTAACCTCTTTCTAATTCCTGTGTGATATTTGTGAAGCAGGATCATTTATCTGAAGGATAAATCTATCTTATCTTTGAAATATCAGTTAAAATTTAAAATACTAAGGAAGACAGTATGGTACCCAAAATGCATAAAATGTTTGTTAAAATTTTTACCCAAGTTTATAAGAGGGATGATCAAAATTGAAAATACTGAAAAAATTAGGCATTTACTCATTCAGATATTTCCTAAGCATCTGTGATACATCAAGTCGCAGACATTGAAAGATGCTTGTGTATACATGACTTGAAGGACAACAGATGATGACAACACAGTTTGTTAGGTATTTTGCTGCTGGAGAGGCGGAGGCTGGGGCGATGGGAGATGAGGCAGCCATGAGGAAATAATGGGGGAAGCACACACAACTGAGGGACTGGGAGATACCCAGACTAGCTATCAGTTCTGCGCTAGAGCAGATGTGCTCCAAGAGCCAGCCTGCGACCTAAAAGGAGCCGGTGTCAGAAGCTGAATCAGCACACTGCTTCCTTGGTTAAGGAAGTCTGGCTAAGAAAGAGACAGAACTGAACTAAACAACAGGCTTCATGATTCAGTCAATGTATGCTCTGACGCCAGCTCCTTACCTGTCACACACTAGTATCAGAACTTTCCAGAACGGCAGCTGGTCTCTGGACCATACTTTGAGCCTACGCTAAAGGACAACTCAAACGCATTCAGGAGCAAGAAAGTTAGCCAGTGATTAAGCTTCTCTTAAAGAGAGGAGCAGAAAATCCATCTCATTCCCGCCTCCATCACCAGCTCACACCAGACTCCTATGAAGAGTCTTCTGGAAGCAAACGTTTTGCAGACTCTAAGAGAAACACCTTTCTTCCTTCAGCCTCTGAGGCAATAGGCCTCATTCCTTCCAGGAAAAACCCTTGTATTTAAGCAGCCCGGGACTCCTGGTATTTGAAAAACGAGGCCAACAGCGACATCTACTGGCCCTCTCCGAATCTGGTCTTGAAAAAACAGCTCCTACCAGAGTAGTGCTAACAAACTAAGAGATGGGGAGAGAGCCGGGGACAGGGTGACTTGCCTTTGTCACCACCCTGTCTCTAAGAGAGGACAGGAACTAACACCTCTGTGTGGAATGGAAGGCAGTTCCTGGTAGGCCTGCCACTCACCTACCTCACGGTGGCCAGAAAGACCACCTAGGTGAGTCTATCCCTTTTAATGAAGCGTTTTCTCCAAGAAAATCCAAACCCTGCTGTAAAAAGACAAAACTAAGCTTGACTTAAGTTTAAACCAAAAGAGTGAATTTGGCTCATATGTTAGCTGCTTTCTTCCAGGAACAAAGTGACTTGCTCCGTGTGAGCTCAAGGCTTGCCGAGTCACAGTCAGAAAGTCAGTAAGTCAAACCACACAAAAAACAAACTCACACCCTGGATTGACCCGGAGTCAATCCAAGAAGGCCTGTGTGAGCACACTCTTATGAAGACTTCTGCCTCTGTTTCCTGTAGCCTTTGAAGAACCTGTGCCTACTTGGGATTCAAGGAAAAGTTGCCCAAATATTGGCAATATGACTAAGTGTGCCTTTTCCAAGAATATTTAGCCGTCTATTTCCCTGGGAGACTCTTTCTGTTGTTCTAGTTCAAAGAAAAAGAACACCCAGTCTCTTCCCCTTTCACTCCTTCTGTGGAACCTGTGTTCTCAAGGCATGTGAACTGAAGAATTGGTTTCTATTTCCCTCAGGAGATGAGCACTTCCCACTTAGCTCGGGATATAATGAATATGATACAACTGGTGTTAAAAAAGAAACACTAATGATAATAAAGTGAACTGTGTTTAAAATACAGCCCTGCTTTCCAGCTAGGAGGACACAAGGAAAATACCAATCTAGAAAGGCTGGAAGTCCACAAGGGAATGATATCTTTTTTGGCCTTTGTCTGGTAAAAGAGGAATCCTGGAAAAAGCAAGTGTTTACATACTAAGTTATTCTGGGCATGAAAGAGGCCAGCCTGGAAGGTCAAACCAAGGAGCTAGATTTGTTCCCCAGGTGAGAGAGAGAACTGTAGTTGTGGGGAAGGAGAAGAGAGAGAAAAGTGTGGCATCAGTAACTGTCCCCAAGTCACCTGCTGTGTGTGCAGTGGACTGAGCAATCTAAATACGGGGAGTCAGAGTTTTTAAGGCACTGATTTTCCAGAGAATCAGACACAATGCTGACAAATTAGTTCCTGCTGAATGGAACATGGCTTTAGACCTTTCCCTAGAAATTTCAATGCATATGGAATATTTTGCAAACTGTGATAAACACCCCACCTACATTAATAATAATGATAATAATAATAACAATAACTTTACAAGGAAATCAAAGTTTTGAATTTTTTAAATGTTGCTCAAGATAAATGAGAAAGTGGAAGAACTGGAATTCAGACTCCAGTCTCTCATTTCAGAAACCACGCTGCTGCGTTGTTCTGCTCAGCACCATCAGACATAATTTCAGGCTTCCTTTCTCTGCCTGTGTGGCCAGCCTCCACCGCCAGTGGCTTCTGATCCTTTGAGGATCATCTCCCATCAGAATCGCTTAGAGATCGGACTTCACCCTTGAACTCATGATGAAATCTGTGAGCACACAAAGAATTAGAAAAGTCAATGCATGTTGGTGCACCCTTGTGGCTCAGGCGACTGAGACCCTGGTGTGTGGCCCACGTAAAGCCCAAGAGCCTGGGTTCATGGGCTGGGGCCAGGATAACCCAAATGAACAACTAAATAAAGAGTTTTCTTTCTCCTCTCCCTTCATCTCTTTAAAAAAATAAAAACTAAAACTTTTAAATATTAAAAATTCAATTTATGTTGATCACAAAGCTATCTTCTTCCCTAATCTGCACCCAACCAAAAAACGTATTTAAAAAAATTAGAAACCATGTTTTTTTCTTAGTTTTTATGGGAAAATAGCTCTAGATGAGAGTCATTACTAGAGATGACAAGTGAACGCCTATTATCTTCATTCTTTTAATTGTTATCATTTATTAATAGAGATACTTGGTATAACAGAAAGAGCTCCTGGTGAGGGGATGGGAAGGCTGAATTTGTCTCCTTGTGATGACCAGCACACCTTTGACCCATGACCGCTGCTTAATTCTCAGGAGGCTGTTTCCTCACCTGTATAATTTGAGGGATGGCTTAGGTGATCTCTCAAAATCTTTTTGGTTCTACTATTTTGTCATAAACATCAAATATCAGTAAGCGTTGTAAGCATCTGATAAGTACTTGACTATGAGGTGACACTATCCTGTAGCCACAGTCCCTCTGAGATGACTGCTAAAAAGGGAGGGGTTTTTTCCCTTCCTGGACACATCATTTTGCTTTTCAACTGACAAGGAGGAAAAGCACAAGTAGTGAGTAGCGAATGTGTACCAGGCACTGTGTTAGTCGCCTAGCAAGTATATGATCTCATTTTGAAGGAATGGGGTGGAGAGAACCATCTCTAATCTATTTACTTATTTAATATTTATTTAAGAAATATTTCCTTAGAGCTTCAAATATGCTGATGTTGTTTTAGATACAAGAGTTGCAGTAAAGGTGAGAGACACAGCTATGACATATTAATACCAATGAATTCCACAAATATTTATCGAATATGCCACAACTCTCCTGGGTGTTGGAAAATCCAGAGTGAACATATCTCTGACGTCATCGTGTTTACAACTAATTAAATTAAATTAAACCAATGATTGGACAGCATAAACCCGCTCTGGAAATACCCAAACATATATCATAGAAGGAGATGTATCTTCACCATCATGCATTTGAATGCTCAAATCCGAAGCATGCCCTTGTTTATGCAATTAAGCACAGGATTCTTTCATTGATGTGGCTGCTCTTAGAATCTAAATGTAGGTAAATAAATAATATTTCTGATACCTCCACCTGTATATCTTCATTTTTTTCCTCTCTTTCCTCTGTTATAAATATTTTTGTTGTCAATACTATTTGTTTCTTGTTGTAAGAAAGCATTGAAAGACTCATTGCCCCATTCTTTGAGATACAGGATTCCAAGTATACTTGGGTCATCATTAGTACAGCATATTATGCAGTACCCATACACAGCAAGGTCTAGAAAACAGTATTGGTGCCCCCTGGTGAAGCAGTGGTTAGGCCAATTGCCTCCAGAGGAGAAAGCCACATACCCCTGGGTTTGGCCGAGAGGGAAGCAACCAGTGTGAACAACTAAATAAAAATTTTAAAACAAAGATTTTCTCCCTCCTCTCTCTTCCTGCCTACCTACCTAATTGTCTCTTTCATTCTTGCCTGCACTTTTCCTTTAAAAAATAAAAGAAGAACAGAGCATCACCTTTGTGTGATTCAGCTCAATTTGAAACTATTGGAAGTGACTTCAATTTGTGTTCTCCACAGTCTTTGCACGAGTCCGGGCCTGTGCACAGTAGAACCAGATGGTTGATATGCCTGGAAATGTTTCAAGCTCATACAGGTCTAGATTTAGGTAATTAATGATTTTTAAAATGTCCTAGTCTGTTTTATGAAAGGCATATGTTTGGAGCATTGCGGTAAATCACAGAAGTCTCTGTAACCTAACTTCCCCAATTAACAAAAGGAAGCATTTAAAGAGGTTGGGTGTGGAAAGTTCTACTAAATACTGAAAACACAGCATTAAATAACATTCATTTCATTACTTTTACTTGAAGGTTCTGAATTCCTATTAAAATAACTGTAAGAATTTTAAACTTGGGAGAATGCAAATTTATACTACCAACCTCATTCATTAGATTTTATGTCTGTTTGCATTGATTCAACAGATATTTATTTGGTGCCTGCTAAGACAGACTTTCAGCCCCTGTTGCAATGATGGATCAGTTGCAGAAAGGGATTGATAGCTTTGTAGAAAAGAGAATCCTTCAACTGGCTCTCAAAGGATGTGTAGAGTTTATCAGGAGGACGAGATATATCTGGCAGAGGGAAAAGGAGGAGACAGAGGCAGGAGATGCAGGAAAGGAAGGGGAGGCTATTCAGGTAGAGGAAAGAGCCTACACAGAGGAATTGGAGACAAGACGGTGACTTGGCAGCAGTGAGACCTGCATCCTCCCCACAGAGCAACTAGGCATTCACCTCTTCTCCAGAAATTAGCACTGAGGATAATCAGGCCCAGGGCCTAGAGAGATGCAGCAACAACTGCAACCACAAAGAGTAGGCAAAAACATTAGTGTTCAGAGCTACACTGCTGAATCAGAATTAGGGCCACAGTGGAGGGGGTGGAACTGCTGGAAGAACCAGGCTTCCAGGAATTGTGAAAGAAGCAGATACTGGATACTGGGATACTAGACAGTCACATGCAAAAGAATGAAGCTAGATCACTCTCTAACACCATACACAGAAATGAACTCAAAATGGGCTAGAGACTTGGGCATAAGACTGGAAACGTTAAAATTCTTGGAAGACAACTTAGGAAAGACATTCCATGGCGTCAGCCTTAGAACTTTGAAGACTCAACTCCAGCATCAAGGGAAACCAAAAGAAAAATAAACAAGTGGGTCTACATCAAAGTAAAAATCTTCACAGCTAAAAAAAAACCCAAACACCAAGAAGTCAACTTAATAACTCGAAGAAGATATTCACATTTCATATACCTCAATATCTAAAATATACAAAGAACTCATAAAACTCAATAACAGAAAAACAGGCAATCTAATTAAAAAATGGGAAGAGGAATTGAAGAGACATGTTTCTGAAGACTATATACAGATGACAAACAGGCACTTGAAAGGATGTTCCTAATAGCTGACTATCCGGGGAATGGAAATGAAAACAACAATGAGATACCACCTTGCACTTGAAAGACTGGCTATTATCCAAAACTCTGGAAACAGCAAATGTTGGCGAGGATGTGGAGAAAGGGGAACACTTTTACACTATTGGTGGGAGTGCAAATTGATGGAACCCCTATGGAAAGCAGTCTGAACAATGGTGAGGTGGAAGGCAGGGAGTGTTGACATATACCTGTGGAATGGGGAACATGCACATATGGGGATATGAATACTGCTGCTATGAATAAAGGCAAACAAATACCTCAAGTCCTCGCTTTTCGTTCTTTTTCAACATTTTTGGGTACATACGTAGAAGTGAAACTGTTGGATCATAACATGATTCTATTGTAATCATTTGTGGAAACCTCGTACTATTTTCCATGGCAGCTGCATCAATTTCCATTCCCATTGCAGTGCACAAAAGTCCCAATGTCTTTGTTTTTTCGTCAACAATTGTTATTTTCTGGGGGGTTTATTTTGTTTTCTCTTTTCATAGTAGAAATCCTAATGGCTATGAGATGGTCAGGATCAGATTTTTATTATTCAATTTTATGTTGGGGTTTCAAAGGTCATTTTTGTCTACACATCTCATATTGTGATTATGTTGGAAAAGTTTGAAAGAAATTTTGTCCTAATATTCTTCAAACTCATAATCTTCTGAAATAATGGTCCATGAAAAATGGGATATTCTCATTGTAACTGCAGGGCTTATGCCTCAATATCCTCATTATGGGACTTGGGTCTCTGGAGAGAAAATTTGTCCAGAGCACACGGTGCATGAGCAGAAAGAAGCAATAGAGCACAGAAATGTTTGTTTATTTAGGAGGAAGGAAGAGGGAAAAGTACACTCCCAGAAAGATGTGGGAGTGAGTGGGTCATTTTGAAAAGGAAAGAGCAGCGAGAGGTTGGGACCTGAGGTTTTTGAAGATTCCCCGCCCTTCGCTCTCTGCCCTTATCCAGGCCCAAGTGAGTCCTGAGGTGGGATAAGGTCTTTGACTGGCCTTCTAGTGGCTTCTTTTAAATTGATTGGAGAGCTTCCAACTAGCACCACTGGATGATTTATTTCCTTTGTCCTCTGCAACAGTCCATATTCCTGACCATCAGCACGTAGCTTCTTAGTTAATGGCTAACTGCATTTTAAACTTCCCTGGCTTTGGAATCCATAATTTTGAGCATCAACATTCCATTCTGAGCCTTCTGGTTAATGTCTAGCTGCATTTTAAACCAAATTGGTGCTGTTTTATGGCTCCCTGGCTTGGCTTCCCTTCCCCTGCCCCTTAGCTCAAATTCCTACCAAACACAATCCCTGTAAAGCTAAGTTGTTCCACCACTTTCTTCTGTGAGCCAGGATCCCACTTCTAAAGATTTTTCTAAGAAAGACAATAATTTCTCTTTGGTAACATGTCCCAATTTTTTATAGTAATATTTATTATTTCTTTAGTTCATAAAGCTAAATTCCATTGAAATTGCATCAATTTTTAACAATTATTGTGACTAGGAAATTTCCTAAACTGGCCATTTTAATTTTGGCTTGCTTTTTTAAAGTTAAAAACAAGATTATAAATTATGTAGCATAAATGTATTTAATAATTAACTTATTTTCTAAAAATACCTTCAAAAATATTGTCAGAGTAAACATGACAGCATGTTGCGGGTAAATTATTGAAGAATTCATAATTTCTTCTTTAGAGATAAAGAAGTCAAGATATAAGGATAGGAGATTCATATAGATGGGTCTGTTAGTCAAAGTCATAGCCTAGATTAGACCTAGGATTTATTCCTGTGATTATTCCTCTCGGCCTGTTAGGTCAATTGACTAATCTCTAAGATGTAATAAAACTGGTACCTACCTCCAGCGGGCATTGAGGAAGAATAGTGAGAATATGCATATCGAGTGTTTATTATATATATATATATATATATATATATGTACATATATATAGTTTATACTAAGTGACTCACAGTAAGAACTTATAAATATATTATAAGCATTATTAGTAGTAGTTCGGTCTTTTTTCTGCTATACCTCTAATTCTAACACATACATCTCTAGACTAGTATTGAAAAAATTCTTTGACCAAAATCTATAATAATCTATATGTTTTACTTTATGATGCAATATGCAATGTATTTATATAATCCTGAAATACTTTGATGATAGAATACCAAACTAGACTCTTGGGGTGAAGTTACTTGATTTTCTTTTTTGTTTTTACAAGGTCCTAAACAATTTCTGTGCACCAGAACTAGGGAACACCTCTTCTAGACAGGATGCCACCATTTGTAGGTCAGCACTCAGATGCTGCTTGCTGATGAGGGTAGCAAAGACTCAGTATCTACTACTTGGCGACACACTCACAGGTACCTTACTACCTTTAGAACATACACACATTGTACTTCTTCTAAAAGATATATCACAATTTAATTGATAGTATTAAACTGAGTTATTTTCTGAAAGGACTACACCCATGAGTTTTAATGATTTTCTGGTCCACAAAGTCTAAATTTAAGTCTCTAAGTCTAAACGCTATTTCTCTGAATTTGTGTGCTTAAACAGGCTTTCAAAAATATTTCAAACATGACACTTGTCACCCTGTAACGCAATGCTTTCCATCTTTGGGTAAGGACTTGTTAGCCCTCATAAGGTAGAGAGTGTGTGTGGTTACATTAACAATTATTCATCTCTTGGTAATACCCTTCAGTGGTAGTCATCAAAAAATTAGGGACCCTGGTGTGCCCTGGTGGCCTTGTGGGTTAGTCCACTGCAGCACAGTGCACATACATCTCAAGGTCCCCAGTTCAAGACCTGGGTCAGGGAAACATCCAAGATGAACGACTGAATAAAATAACCCTCCCAGCTCCCCAAGTGTTTTAAACAAATAGTAGATAATATTTCTTGATTTATTTCCACTTTAATTCTTACACACAGACACACTTTGTTTTAAATGAGAGAAAATACCATTTAGACAGTTGATGTGATTGAGGTGTTTTCTAATCACTAACATCTCTTTCAAGCATTGTTTTAGAATGTTTACATACTAGCTGATAAAAATACGTGCTTTATGTTTCTAGATAAGAGTAATTGAGGGTAAATAGATTAGCAGAGACTATGTTCAGTGGAAGTCTTCTTTATATTAGATTAAGAAATCACGTGATACTTTGTGGTAATTAGGATGATTAAATTAAATCTTTGCTCTTTCTTCCTGCCTGCCTGTGCTTGCCTTTATTCCTGCCTACACCTTTCCTTTTACACACACACACACACACACACACACACACACACACACACACACGTAAAAGCTGACACTGGTAAATTCCTAGAAAACACACGAAAGAGAGTGGGAAGAAGCTAGCAAAGATAGCAGACAACTGGCAAATGTTTGGTTTTTTACAATCAACACAATTATATTTTCTTACCAAAGAGGGAGGCAATAGTGAGAAGAGAGGGCAACCAATTATTTTAAAGATGTTGTAAACAATGGATAAATAGAAGAATGTAGTTGATGCTGGAAAAATTTCTGGGGCTACTCTGCCTATTTATTGAATAATTGAGAAGGATCATTTAAAAAATGACCAGCTATGCATTTAGTGGCAAACCAACCTATAGATCTGGGATTCTTTTTAGAAGAAAATTTCAAATAGATTAAAATAAGAACAGTCTGTAAACTATTCTTACCTTCTGTTAATGTTATTTTTTAACTAATATATTGAGAGTAAATGGGAAGCATAAAAATGGGAATAGATAAATATGTTTATGTCACTCTGTTCAGCATGCGTACAATTTCCAAGCAAAACAGGAGACAAACATGGAGTGGGGATTTTGTCATCGGGATCAATAAATACTACAAGTGACTGTATGTGTCTTAGATCTGAGTCACAGCATGAAATGTTAGAAAAAGAATAAAGAGGATTATACTCACATCATTTTTTTTTTAAGTTAACAGAGGCATTAAAGATCAAAAAGAGAGAGATGAAAGAAGAAACAAACAGATTCAGGGTGAGGACAAGATTGAAATCCTTTTGGGTTTCTCCTCAGCAGTGCACTCTAAATAAAGAGGAGGGATATTTGCAAAGGATGCTATTGAGGAATAGAAAATGTTCAAAATGCTAGGGATTTTAAGATAATCTTCTGAAGTAAATGCTGGACCAAAAAATGAAAAATACCTGCAGAAGGAAAACTGGTGAACCCACTTTGCTACTCCTTCCTGAATAGTTTTCCTTGACTTCATGCTGCTGCTTTTGACATTATGCAAGATAAAGTGTTCCTGAAGGGAAGAACTTGTATGGAGGCTATTCCTGACTCACAGTTGGGAGTTTAGGCACAATCTCCTGCTTTAATTCTTACATCACAAAGATTTTGATTCCGGCAGAAAGAAACTCGTGTTTTATGTGTTTTTCATAAACCATCGCCGAAACCAAAACATAAAGATCATGTATTTTCTTCTAAAAGTTTTGTCATCTCTGTTTAGGTCTTATCTTGAGTCTCTTGCTCTCTTTTTTTTTTTCCCCAAACACTTACTTCTTTATCCAATTCTTCAAATATGTATATTGGACAGATTATTATCAATGGAATTATTGAAGACTATAAATATCTTGATGCCTACTTTAAGCTTGATTTTTCAAGATAGTGGTACAAACTGGTATTATTAGAGTAGTTTCTGAGAGTGAAAAATTTGACTGAATCCACACTATCCATGAATTCTATCATTCTTATATGTGAACTTTTCTTGAGAAATGATTGACATTTAACACTGTGCAATTTTAAAGTGTACAATGTAATGATTTGCTACACGTATGTATTATGCAGTGACCGCCATAGTGGGTTCGCGAACACCTCTTTCATTTCACATAATTACCATTTTGCTGTTGGTATGGTAAGAACACTTTAGATCGACTCCCTTAGCAACTTTCAAATGTACAATACAGTATAGTTAACTATGATCGTCATGCTGAGTATTAGATCCTCAAAGTTTTTCTTCTTATAACTCGAAGCTTGTACCCTTTAACCAACATTTCCTCATCCTCTTTACCCCACAATCCCTGGCAACCACAATCTATTCTCTGTGTTTGTAATTTCACTTTTTTAAGACTCGATGTATAGGTGATATCATACAATGCTCATTTTTTATCTGACTTATTTTAACTAGCATAATGCTTTCAAGGTTCATTGGCTTCATTGCACATAACACTACGATTTCCCTTTTTATGACTAAAACTACTCTGTGTGTGTGTGTGTGTGTGTGTGTGTAGTACTAGTAGTAGAAATTTTTTTGGTTTGTTTTTATGAAAAAGAACCCCATACTACTTTTCTTTCTGGATGGTAACTATAACTGGGAAGAATTATTTCACTGATCCCAGTTAACTATTAAATGTAAATTACTGGGTACTGTTGCCCTGGTGTAAAGTATAAAGAGTCTTTTGTGGTCTGAACTCTTTCAATAGCCTCAGTACTTCTCAGTATGTTATGCTGATCACTGGGAAAAGGAGAAGGGTAGATCCTTTTAGGACTAAGGAACTGCCTTGAATGTCTTGGCTTCTTTTACAAGATGCTACAGATGTCTCTAATGGAATAGGTAAGCTAACAGAGAAACACCACAGGCCTCCAAGAGCAAACCTACTGAAGCCACCATTTTTCAGAGAAATTCAAAATTCTCCAACCTCAAAGGATATCTGAGTTTTAGTTTCACCACAAGGTAGAAAAAAGTAGGACTGTAATGGGCCACTAAGGTCAGCTAAGGTTATTTAAATTGTATGTTTATTTAGGACTTTGGAGAGGGGTAGAAGACATGTTGGAAAGCTAACAACTGCTTCACACCGCATTCCCCAGCAGTAGCTCTGCCTGAGGCTCTTCGGTGGCACATTAGAGGAATCTGAAAGTATTACTAGATCTGCTAATCTCTGAGTTCTTAGAATCCTTGAAGTTGAAAATACATGAATATTAAATGGAACTTTTCCTCTTGACCAGTTTCGTCTGAGGCCCAAAGGCCTCAGTGGTGTTATGTGGCACGCCATCTGTCAAGCAATTGCAAAAGAATGACTTAACAAAAGGACCTAAGAACAGGCACCCCATTCCATGTCTTACAGATGTATAAAAGAACACCTTACAATGATTGAGGTGAAGAATTTGGAGAGTGAAGATTCTTTGGAGAGAGCTGAGGATATTCTATTTATCTTTTTAGACTCCTACTAAGGATAGAAGGGATGCTTCCCATTTTAAATGAGAGCGAGTTAAAGGAATCATTCATTCAGGGGGTTTGATGTGCATCTTGGAATTTGGGGATTATGGGGGCTAGTATTTGTCTCACATCTAAACGTTGAATCATAAGAACCTGATTGGAACAGTATTCCTGCCCTACCAGGCAAGAACATAGGTTTCATTGGGCAAGAAAGTGTGACGGGACAAGGTATCCCACAGACCAGATATGAAGTCTGCAAATGGACTCGTCAGGAGCCATCTTGAAAGGGACTCTGTCCAAAATGACAACGAGTGAGGGTGGAGTCAGATAAATAGAAGCCACAGACTGGTTGACAAGACCAGGCAATGGAACCAGGTAGTGACTACCAAAGGGCAATTTTAGGGAATCATGAAAGCTTCTGACTATAAGAAGGTCAACTTGGAACATCTGTAACATCAACCAACCAACACTAATTACAAATGTCCTGGTGGAGTAACCTCTTCTCCCCTTGCCATGAGATTCTCCCACCTGATGCAGGACTGACCTGCCAGAGGGAAAACAGGCAAACTGATGAGAAATTTCACACAGACATTTTCATATCTGAAAGTAACTGCAGAAGATGAGATTGGCATGAGATTCCACTGAGGACCAGGAAAAGTGAGTTGACAGACAGGCTGAAATAGTCAGCTGTAAGAAAGTAAAGTTGCTTTCTACTTAAGCTATACCAAGATCAGCTCATTCACAAAGCTGGTTACTAAGGAGTATATCTGTATTTGTTTTTCTAGTGATGAATGTACTAGGAATAAGTATAATACATATGGTTAAAACAAAAGTTCTGGAAATCATATAAAAATGGATGATCTATTAAAAATAATTAACACACATGGTTTGTTCCCATTACATTGGCCATTTTCAAATTCTAGCCCCTCAAAGAAATGTTATCTTTTGCTTCTGAACAATTAAATGGAATCTTTTTAAAGTTAAAATTTCACATATTCACTGACCATTCTGAATCTATATATTAGATGTGATAATAATAATTTTCATATCAAGTTTGAAATACAAATTGCTACAGACTTTTGAACATTATCTTTTTTTCAGAGAGGCAGGCAATTTCTACAGTGCGCTTCCAATTATCAAGGGATATTTTACCCTAGAGAAGTGAGTAAAATGTTCAAGATCTCAATTTCTATGTTTAAAAAATGTGGAAAGAACTCTATCTCATAAATGACAACAGGCAGATTTTATACACTCCCTCTAATGAATGAGAATTCTAGTAATTAGCCAAAATAAAGTACTCAATACAATGCAATAAAATTTCAAAAGAACAATGTCCCAGCCTGTATGTCTGCAGGCTCTTATACACACATTTAGTTATTCAGCAGGAAATTTACTGGCTACATTAACTCTCAAAGATTGCTTCTGTCATAAGAATATAAATTGCACACCAGAAAACAGTATTTCCCATCAAGGGACTGAAAAAACTTAATTAAATGGATTTTGTCTTCAAAGACCTCAGGGAGTTAGGCTGCAGACAAAAGCTAGACAAGGGTAATTTCCCACAATGTGTACATTTACAAAAGAACAGTATTCATCACTACTATGTAATTTCAGAGTAGTCGCTATTAAGTAGCCCCAGGAATTCAGAATCCAGTGTTAGAAGCAGTAATTACATGAGGCTGCACAGTGTACCTTGCCTGGTCCATAGAGGACCGTAGCACCTCAGCACATGATTTTAGGTTGTACTCTGACCAAGCTTTGAGGGAGGGAAATGTTTGATGTCACTTTACTGAGATAAGGAGAAAAGAAGCCCTGACCCTGGCAGCTGGCCATCCCAATTAGGTATTGGTTTGCAAGTTGGCTCACACTCGCGCCTCTGTCTTGGTTGCAGACCAACAGTGAATGTCCCAGAACATCAACATCAGACAGGATGACTGTGATGAGCTGGATTAAGACATAAAAAATGACCACTCAAGGGGTACATCCTCGTGGCTCAGCTGTTAGTTCAGCATCTGGGGCATAGACCGTGCAAAGCCAAAGGACTTGAGTTCAAGACCCCAGGGTCAGGGAGATCAAGTGGAATGTATATAGATATAAATAAAGAGAAATTTTCTTCCTCCTCTCCTTTCCTTCCTTTCTTTCTGTCTGTCTTTCTTCTTCTTAAAAAACACAAAAACAAAAAACAAAGAGAAGACCACTCTATAATCATGGCTAAGCATAAACAAATACACAAAACAGGCACATTGTTTTTTATTGGTTGGTTTTGATTTGTTTTGCTTTTGTGTTTGTTTTATTGAGGAACATTGGTTTACAAAACTGAATAAGTTTCAGGAGTACAGCTTCACATTCAAAAAATATCTCTGCCTCAACACACCCACCACCAAAGTTCTAGTTACCATTCACCATCTTCCAATAGATGCCTTCTCCCCACTCCTCTCCCCATTCCCCTTCTGGTAACCATCTGTTTGTTGTCAGAATCTAAGGGTTGACTTTGGTTTTGACTATTTGTCTTGTTTCTTTTTAGTTCACATGTCAGTGAAATCATTCAGTATTTATCTTTCTCATCTGGACTTAATTTCACTTAATGTCATCCCTTCAAGAGTCATTCATGTTGTTGCAATTGGTATGATTTCATTGTTTTATGAAGAGCTGAGTAGTATTTCATTGTGTGGGTAGAATACATTTTCTTTATCCCGTTATCTGTCAGTGGTTGTTAGGTTGTTTCTGTCTCTTGACTGTTGTGAAGAATGCTGCAGTCAACATAGAGGTGCGTATAGGCACATTCCTGAGCCATAAAAATGGAATTCCTCTTGCTATGCGACAGCATCCATTCCAGATAAAAGCCGTACTTATTCAATCACCTCCAATCACTTAACACAAGCCCTGTGGGTCATTCCTGATACTCTCTTGCAGAGACATCCCACAGTTCCTCATTTCCCCCTGGTTCCAGTAACAAACCCAATTTGTTCATTGATGGGTGTTTTCTTGTCTTTAACTAGAGAACAAATTTAGACAGAGGTATACATTATACTCAGTAAAATACATCCAGTTAAAATGTAAGATTCAACGAATTCAGGGCAACTATATACAGCAATGCAATGACTGCCAAAATAAAGAGATACAACATTTTTGATCACCTTGTATCTTTCCCAGTCAAACCCCACATAGCCTCTAGGTAGGGACAAATAAAACACATTCACAGAACATGTGCTTTTCTCTGCCTGGCTTCTTTCTTTCAGTGTATGTTATTGCTTTTTATTTCTTCCTTCCTAACAGATAAGTTTATTTATTTGTTTTTTTAACCTTTCTTCTTTGTCATTCAGCATGATCTGGGACCTCTTCTGTAGCACTTAAAAGAAGCAATCAGAGTTGACATTTTTGCATGATTACTGACCTCAGATTGTCACCAATTACTATGGTGTTTGCCATGGTTTTTACATTGATGTCCGTTATCAAAGCAAGGGCAGTTTTCTTCTTTCCCTAATTTGCTTTGTGTGCTTTTTGCATAATAGTCATCTTAATATGTGTGAAGTGGACTCTCACTCTGGCTTTGATCTGGCAATTCCCTTGTGATCAACACCGCTGACATCTTTTATATCGTCTTGGAAGAAGACACAAATCTATTCAAGTCTTTTGTGCTATTTGTTATTGGATTTTGCTCTTATGTAGGAACTCTTCAGATACTCTGGTGTGACCCCTCATCAGATATATGATATGCAAATATTTTCTCACATTCAAGTGGGTTGCTTTTTCACTCTATTGATAGTAACTATCCTGCATTTTTTTTTTAATCTTCAGTCTCTGTTCTTAAAGTGTTCATATTTTTCTATAAATCATGTTGCTTATTGAGTGAGCATATTCTAACAGTTAATGTATCTGCTAATTCTATCGTCTATGTCATTTATGGATCTGTTTGTATTGATTATTTTTTTCTCCTGATGATGGGTTCTATTTTTTCTGTTTTTTTAGAAGATATACTAACTTTTAAGTTGCATGCTGGCTGATGTGAATTCATATTGCTTAATGCTGATTTTGCTGTATTGCTTTAAAGAGTATTGGGCTTTCTCCTGGTAGGTCACTACATTTTTTTTTTTTTTTTTTTTTTTT